>CALSFV010000654.1:0-600000 GCA_943737045.1 Parapristionchus giblindavisi
TATACCACGTGAAAGAGCAAAAAATTCTGAAGAATCTACACTTCAGTTCATGTCAAACTGTAATGCTGTGTTGATTCCACAATGCAAAAAGTACAAAAGTAGCTTTCACTCTGATAAGACCAAAACAATACCTGAAATGAAATTTTTTTCTGCTACACCAGCGTGTCATATACCAAACGAAAGAGCAAAAAATTCTGAGTATTTTGCACGTTCCCATGTTGAACAACGGCCACTTCAGCCGAATTAACCAATTGAATTATGCTTTTTTGGCAATAAAGAATTCGTGTCAAGTTAATATATTATCGACTCTTATCGTAGCATATACCACGTGAAAGAGCAAACAATTCTGAATAATCTACACTTCAGTTCATGTCAAACTGTAATGCTGTGTTGATTCCACAATGCAAAAAGTACAAAAGTAGCTTTCACTCTGATAAGACCAAAACAATACCTGAAATGAAATTTTTTTCTGCTACACCCAGCGTGTCATATACCAAACGAAAGAGCAAAAAATTCTGAGTATTTTGCACGTTCCCATGTTGAACAACGGCCACTTCAGCCGAATTAACCAAATTGAATTATGCTTTTTTGGCAATAAAGAATTCGTGTCAAGTTAATATATTATCGACTCTTATCGTAGCATATACCACGTGAAAGAGCAAAAAATTCTGAATAATCTACACTTCAGTTCATGTCAAACTGTAATGCTGTGTTGATTCCACAATGCAAAAAGTACAAAAGTAGCTTTCACTCTGATAAGACCAAAACAATACCTGAAATGAAATTTTTTTCTGCTACACCCAGCGTGTCATATACCAAACGAAAGAGCAAAAAATTCTGAGTATTTTGCACGTTCCCATGTTGAACAACGGCCACTTCAGCCGAATTAACCAAATTGAATTATGCTTTTTTGGCAATAAAGAATTCGTGTCAAGTTAATATATTATCGACTCTTATCGTAGCATATACCACGTGAAAGAGCAAACAATTCTGAATAATCTACACTTCAGTTCATGTCAAACTGTAATGCTGTGTTGATTCCACAATGCAAAAAGTACAAAAGTAGCTTTCACTCTGATAAGACCAAAACAATACCTGAAATGAAATTTTTTTCTGCTACACCCAGCGTGTCATATACCAAACGAAAAGAGCAAAAAATTCTGAGTATTTTGCACGTTCCATGTTGAACAACGGCCACTTCAGCCGAATTAACCAAATTGAATTATGCTTTTTTGGCAATAAAGAATTCGTGTCAAGTTAATATATTATCGAATCTTATCGTAGCATATACCACGTGAAAGAGCAAAAAATTCTGAATAATCTACACTTCAGTTCATGTCAAACTGTAATGCTGTGTTGATTCCACAATGCAAAAAGTACAAAAGTAGCTTTCACTCTGATAAGACCAAAACAATACCTGAAATGAAATTTTTTTCTGCTACACCCAGCGTGTCATATACCAAACGAAAGAGCAAAAAATCTGAGTATTTTGCACGTTCCCATGTTGAACAACGGCCACTTCAGCCGAATTAACAAAATTGAATTATGCTTTTTTGGCAATAAAGAATTCGTGTCAAGTTAATATATTATCGAATCTTATCGTAGCATATACCACGTGAAAGAGCAAACAATTCTGAATAATCTACACTTCAGTTCATGTCAAGCTGTAATGCTGTGTTGATTCCACAATGCAAACAGTACAAAAGTAGCTTTCACTCTGATAAGACCAAAACAATACCTGAAATGAAATTTTTTTCTGCTACACCCAGCGTGTCATATACCAAACGAAAGAGCAAAAAATTCTGAGTATTTTGCACGTTCCCATGTTGAACAACGGCCACTTCAGCCGAATTAACCAAATTGAATTATGCTTTTTTGGCAATAAAGAATTCGTGTCAAGTTAATATATTATCGAATCTTATCGTAGCATATACCACGTGAAAGAGCAAAAAATTCTAAAGAATCTACACTTCAGTTCATGTCAAACTGTAATGCTGTGTTGATTCCACAATGCAAAAAGTACAAAAGTAGCTTTCACTCTGATAAGACCAAAACAATACCTGAAATGAAATATTTTCTGCTACACCCAGCGTGTCATATACCAAACGAAAGAGCAAAAAATTCTGAGTATTTTGCACGTTCCCATGTTGAACAACGGCCACTTCAGCCGAATTAACCAAATTGAATTATGCTTTTTTGGCAATAAAGAATTCGTGTCAAGTTAATATATTATCGACTCTTATCGTAGCATATACCACGTGAAAGAGCAAACAATTCTGAATAATCTACACTTCAGTTCATGTAAAACTGTAATGCTGTGTTGATTCCACAATGCAAAAAGTACAAAAGTAGCTTTCACTCTGATAAGACCAAAACAATACCTGAAATGAAATTTTTTTCTGCTACACCCAGCGTGTCATATACCAAACGAAAGAGCAAAAAATTCTGAGTATTTTGCACGTTCCCATGTTGAACAACGGCCACTTCAGCCGAATTAACCAAATTGAATTATGCTTTTTTGGCAATAAAGAATTCGTGTCAAGTTAATATATTATCGAATCTTATCGTAGCATATACCACGTGAAAGAGCAAAAAATTCTGAAGAATCTACACTTCAGTTCATGTCAAACTGTAATGCTGTGTTGATTCCACAATGCAAAAAGTACAAAAGTAGCTTTCACTCTGATAAGACCAAAACAATACTGAAATGAAATATTTTCTGCTACACCCAGCGTGTCATATACCAAACGAAAGAGCAAAAAATTCTGAGTATTTTGCACGTTCCCATGTTGAACAACGGCCACTTCAGCCGAATTAACCAAATTGAATTATGCTTTTTTTGGCAATAAAGAATTCGTGTCAAGTTAATATATTATCGACTCTTATCGTAGCATATACCACGTGAAAGAGCAAACAATTCTGAATAATCTACACTTCAGTTCATGTAAAAACTGTAATGCTGTGTTGATTCCACAATGCAAAAAGTACAAAAGTAGCTTTCACTCTGATAAGACCAAAACAATACCTGAAATGAAATTTTTTTCTGCTACACCCAGGCGTGTCATATACCAAACGAAAGAGCAAAAAATTCTGAGTATTTTGCACGTTCCCATGTTGAACAACGGCCACTTCAGCCGAATTAACCAAATTGAATTATGCTTTTTTGGCAATAAAGAATTCGTGTCAAGTAAATATATTATCGAATCTTATCGTAGCATATACCACGTGAAAGAGCAAAAAATTCTGAAGAATCTACACTTCAGTTCATGTCAAACTGTAATGCTGTGTTGATTCCACAATGCAAAAAGTACAAAAGTAGCTTTCACTCTGATAAGACCAAAACAATACCTGAAATGAAATTTTTTTCTGCTACACCCAGCGTGTCATATACCAAACGAAAGGGCAAAAAATTCTGAGTATTTTGCACGTTCCCATGTTGAACAACGGCCACTTCAGCCGAATTAACCAAATTGAATTATGCTTTTTTGGCAATAAAGAATTCGTGTCAAGTTAATATATTATCGACTCTTATCGTATCATATACCACGTGAAAGAGCAAAAAATTCTGAATAATCTACAGTTCAGTTCATGTCAAACTGTAATGCTGTGTTGATTCCACAATGCAAAAAGTACAAAAGTAGCTTTCACTCTGATAAGACCAAAACAATTCCTGAAATGAAATTTTTTTCTGCTACACCCAGCGTGTCATATACCAAACGAAAGAGCAAAAAATTCTGAGTATTTTGCACGTTCCCATGTTGAACAACGGCCACTTCAGCCGAATTAACCAAATTGAATTATGCTTTTTTGGCATAAAGAATTCGTGTCAAGTTAATATATTATCGACTCTTATCGTAGCATATACCACGTGAAAGAGCAAAAAAATTCTGAATAATCTACAGTTCAGTTCATGTCAAACTGTAATGCTGTGTTGATTCCACAATGCAAAAAGTACAAAAGTAGCTTTCACTCTGATAAGACCAAAACAATACCTGAAATGAATTTTTTTTCTGCTACACCCAGCGTGTCATATACCAAACGAAAGAGCAAAAAATTCTGAGTATTTTGCACGTTCCCATGTTGAACAACGGCCACTTCAGCCGAATTAACCAAATTGAATTATGCTTTTTTGGCAAATAAAGAATTCGTGTCAAGTTAATATATTATCGACTCTTATCGTAGCATATACCACGTGAAAGAGCAAAAAATTCTGAATAATCTACACTTCAGTTCATGTCAAACTGTAATGCTGTGTTGATTCCACAATGCAAAAAGTACAAAAGTAGCTTTCACTCTGATAAGACCAAAACAATACCTGAAATGAAATTTTTTTCTGCTACACCCAGCGTGTCATATACCAAACGAAAGAGCAAAAAATTCTGAGTATTTTGCACGTTCCCATGTTGAACAACGGCCACTTCAGCCGAATTAACAAAATTGAATTATGCTTTTTTTGGCAATAAAGAATTCGTGTCAAGTTAATATATTATCGACTCTTATCGTAGCATATACCACGTGAAAGAGCAAAAAATTCTGAATAATCTACACTTCAGTTCATGTCAAACTGTAATGCTGTGTTGATTCCACAATGCAAAAAGTACAAAAGTAGCTTTCACTCTGATAAGACCAAAACAATACCTGAAATGAAATATTTTCTGCTACACCCAGCGTGTCATATACCAAACGAAAGAGCAAAAAATTCTGAGTATTTTGCACGTTCCCATGTTGAACAACGGCCACTTCAGCCGAATTAACCAAATTGAATTATGCTTTTTTGGCAATAAAGAATTCGTGTCAAGTTAATATATTATCGAATCTTATCGTAGCATATACCACGTGAAAGAGCAAAAAATTCTGAATAATCTACACTTTAGTTCATGTCAAACTGTAATGCTGTGTTGATTCCACAATGCAAAAAGTACAAAAGTAGCTTTCACTCTGATAAGACCAAAACAATACCTGAAATGAAATTTTTTTCTGCTACACCCAGCGTGTCATATACCAAACGAAAGAGCAAAAAATTCTGAGTATTTTGCACGTTCCCATGTTGAACAACGGCCACTTCAGCCGAATTAACCAAATTGAATTATGCTTTTTTGGCAATAAAGAATTCGTGTCAAGTTAATATATTATCGAATCTTATCGTAGCATATACCACGTGAAAGAGCAAAAAATTCTGAAGAATCTACACTTCAGTTCATGTCAAACTGTAATGCTGTGTTGATTCCACAATGCAAAAAGTACAAAAGTAGCTTTCACTCTGATAAGACCAAAACAATACCTGAAATGAAATTTTTTTCTGCTACACCCAGCGTGTCATATACCAAACGAAAGGGCAAAAAATTCTGAGTATTTTGCACGTTCCCATGTTGAACAACGGCCACTTCAGCCGAATTAACCAAATTGAATTATGCTTTTTTGGCAATAAAGAATTCGTGTCAAGTTAATATATTATCGGACTCTTATCGTATCATATACCACGTGAAAGAGCAAAAAATTCTGAATAATCTACAGTTCAGTTCATGTCAAACTGTAATGCTGTGTTGATTCCACAATGCAAAAAGTACAAAAGTAGCTTTCACTCTGATAAGACCAAAACAATTCCTGAAATGAAATTTTTTTCTGCTACACCCAGCGTGTCATATACCAAACGAAAGAGCAAAAAATTCTGAGTATTTTGCACGTTCCCATGTTGAACAACGGCCACTTCAGCCGAATTAACCAAATTGAATTATGCTTTTTTGGCAATAAAGAATTCGTGTCAAGTTAATATATTATCGACTCTTATCGTAGCATATACCACGTGAAAGAGCAAAAAAATTCTGAATAATCTACAGTTCAGTTCATGTCAAACTGTAATGCTGTGTTGATTCCACAATGCAAAAAGTACAAAAGTAGCTTTCACTCTGATAAGACCAAAACAATACCTGAAATGAATTTTTTTTCTGCTACACCCAGCGTGTCATATACCAAACGAAAGAGCAAAAAATTCTGAGTATTTTGCACGTTCCCATGTTGAACAACGGCCACTTCAGCCGAATTAACCAAATTGAATTATGCTTTTTTGGCAATAAAGAATTCGTGTCAAGTTAATATATTATCGACTCTTATCGTAGCATATACCACGTGAAAGAGCAAAAAATTCTGAATAATCTACACTTCAGTTCATGTCAAACTGTAATGCTGTGTTGACTCCACAATGCAAAAAGTACAAAAGTAGCTTTCACTCTGATAAGACCAAAACAATACCTGAAATGAAATTTTTTTCTGCTACACCCAGCGTGTCATATACCAAACGAAAGAGCAAAAAATTCTGAGTATTTTGCACGTTCCCATGTTGAACAACGGCCACTTCAGCCGAATTAACAAAATTGAATTATGCTTTTTTGGCAATAAAGAATTCGTGTCAAGTTAATATATTATCGACTCTTATCGTAGCATATACCACGTGAAAGAGCAAAAAATTCTGAATAATCTACACTTCAGTTCATGTCAAACTGTAATGCTGTGTTGATTCCACAATGCAAAAAGTACAAAAGTAGCTTTCACTCTGATAAGACCAAAACAATACCTGAAATGAAATATTTTCTGCTACACCCAGCGTGTCATATACCAAACGAAAGAGCAAAAAATTCTGAGTATTTTGCACGTTCCCATGTTGAACAACGGCCACTTCAGCCGAATTAACCAAATTGAATTATGCTTTTTTGGCAATAAAGAATTCGTGTCAAGTTAATATATTATCGAATCTTATCGTAGCATATACCACGTGAAAGAGCAAAAAATTCTGAATAATCTACACTTTAGTTCATGTCAAACTGTAATGCTGTGTTGATTCCACAATGCAAAAAGTACAAAAGTAGCTTTCACTCTGATAAGACCAAAACAATACCTGAAATGAAATTTTTTTCTGCTACACCCAGCGTGTCATATACCAAACGAAAGAGCAAAAAATTCTGAGTATTTTGCACGTTCCCATGTTGAACAACGGCCCACTTCAGCCGAATTAACCAAATTGAATTATGCTTTTTTGGCAATAAAGAATTCGTGTCAAGTTAATATATTATCGAATCTTATCGTAGCATATACCACGTGAAAGAGCAAAAAATTCTGAATAATCTACACTTCAGTTCATGTCAAACTGTAATGCTGTGTTGATTCCACAATGCAAAAAGTACAAAAGTAGCTTTCACTCTGATAAGACCAAAACAATACCTGAAATGAAATTTTTTTCTGCTACACCCAGCGTGTCATATACCAAACGAAAGAGCAAAAAATTCTGAGTATTTTGCACGTTCCCATGTTGAACAACGGCCACTTCAGCCGAATTAACCAAATTGAATTATGCTTTTTTGGCAATAAAGAATTCGTGTCAAGTTAATATATTATCGAATCTTATCGTAGCATATACCACGTGAAAGAGCAAAAAATTCTGAATAATCTACACTTCAGTTCATGTCAAACTGTAATGCTGTGTTGATTCCACAATGCAAAAAGTACAAAAGTAGCTTTCACTCTGATAAGACCAAAACAATACCTGAAATGAAATTTTTTTCTGCTACACCCAGGCGTGTCATATACCAAACGAAAGAGCAAAAAATTCTGAGTATTTTGCACGTTCCCATGTTGAACAACGGCCACTTCAGCCGAATTAACCAAATTGAATTATGCTTTTTTGGCAATAAAGAATTCGTGTCAAGTTAATATATTATCGAATCTTATCGTAGGCATATACCACGTGGAAAGAGCAAAAAATTCTGAATAATCTACACTTCAGTTCATGTCAAACTGTAATGCTGTGTTGATTCCACAATGCAAAAAGTACAAAAGTAGCTTTCACTCTGATAAGACCAAAACAATACCTGAAATGAAATTTTTTTTCTGCTACACCCAGCGTGTCATATACCAAACGAAAGAGCAAAAAATTCTGAGTATTTTGCACGTTCCCATGTTGAACAACGGCCACTTCAGCCGAATTAACCAAATTGAATTATGCTTTTTTTGGCAATAAAGAATTCGTGTCAAGTTAATATATTATCGACTCTTATCGTAGCATATACCACGTGAAAGAGCAAACAATTCTGAATAATCTACACTTCAGTTCATGTCAAACTGTAATGCTGTGTTGATTCCACAATGCAAAAAGTACAAAAGTAGCTTTCACTCTGATAAGACCAAAACAATACCTGAAAATGAATTTTTTTCTGCTACACCCAGCGTGTCATATACCAAACGAAAGAGCAAAAAATTCTGAGTATTTTGCACGTTCCCATGTTGAACAACGGCCACTTCAGCCGAATTAACAAATTGAATTATGCTTTTTTGGCAATAAAGAATTCGTGTCAAGTTAATATATTATCGACTCTTATCGTAGCATATACCACGTGAAAGAGCAAAAAATTCTGAATAATCTACACTTCAGTTCATGTCAAACTGTAATGCTGTGTTGATTCCACAATGCAAAAAGTACAAAAGTAGCTTTCACTCTGATAAGACCAAAACAATACCTGAAATAAAATTTTTTTCTGCTACACCCAGCGTGTCATATACCAAACGAAAGAGCAAAAAATTCTGAGTATTTTGCACGTTCCCATGTTGAACAACGGCCACTTCAGCCGAATTAACAATATTGAATTATGCTTTTTTGGCAATAAAGAATTCGTGTCAAGTTAATATATTATCGAATCTTATCGTAGCACATACCACGTGAAAGAGCAAAAAATTCTGAATAATCTACACTTCAGTTCATGTCAAACTGTAATGCTGTGTTGATTCCACAATGCAAAAAGTACAAAAAGTAGCTTTCACTCTGATAAGACCAAAACAATACCTGAAATGAAATTTTTTTCTGCTACACCCAGCGTGTCATATACCAAACGAAAGAGCAAAAAATTCTGAGTATTTTGCACGTTCCCATGTTGAACAACGGCCACTTCAGCCGAATTAACCAAATTGAATTATGCTTTTTTGGCAATAAAGAATTCGTGTCAAGTTAATATATTATCGAATCTTATCGTAGCATATACCACGTGAAAGAGCAAAAAATTCTGAATAATCTACACTTCAGTTCATGTCAAACTGTAATGCTGTGTTGATTCCACAATGCAAAAAGTACAAAAGTAGCTTTCACTCTGATAAGACCAAAACAATACCTGAAATGAAATTTTTTTCTGCTACACCCAGCGTGTCATATACCAAACGAAAGAGCAAAAAATTCTGAGTATTTTGCACGTTCCCATGTTGAACAACGGCCACTTCAGCCGAATTAACCAAATTGAATTATGCTTTTTTGGCAATAAAGAATTCGTGTCAAGTTAATATATTATCGACTCTTATCGTAGCATATACCACGTGAAAGAGCAAAAAATTCTGAATAATCTACACTTCAGTTCATGTCAAGCTGTAATGCTGTGTTGATTCCACAATGCAAAAAGTACAAAAGTAGCTTTCACTCTGATAAGACCAAAACAATACCTGAAATGAAATTTTTTTCTGCTACACCCAGCGTGTCATATACCAAACGAAAGAGCAAAAAATTCTGAGTATTTTGCACGTCCCCATGTTGAACAACGGCCACTTCAGCCGAATTAACCAATTGAATTATGCTTTTTTGGCAATAAAGAATTCGTGTCAAGTTAATATATTATCGAATCTTATCGTAGCATATACCACGTGAAAGAGCAAAAAATTCTGAATAATCTACACTTCAGTTCATGTCAAACTGTAATGCTGTTGTTGATTCCACAATGCAAAAAGTACAAAAGTAGCTTTCACTCTGATAAGACCAAAACAATACCTGAAATGAAATTTTTTTCTGCTACACCCCAGCGTGTCATATACCAAACGAAAGAGCAAAAAATTCTGAGTATTTTGCACGTTCCCATGTTGAACAACGGCCACTTCAGCCGAATAACCAAATTGAATTATGCTTTTTGGCAATAAAGAATTCGTGTCAAGTTAATATATTATCGACTCTTATCGTAGCATATACCACGTGAAAGAGCAAAAAATTCTGAATAATCTACACTTCAGTTCATGTCAAGCTGTAATGCTGTGTTGATTCCACAATGCAAAAGTACAAAAGTAGCTTTCACTCTGATAAGACCAAAACAATACCTGAAATGAAATTTTTTTCTGCTACACCCAGCGTGTCATATACCAAACGAAAGAGCAAAAAATTCTGAGTATTTTGCACGTCCCCATGTTGAACAACGGCCACTTCAGCCGAATTAACCCAAATTGAATTATGCTTTTTTTGGCAATAAAGAATTCGTGTCAAGTTAATATATTATCGAATCTTATCGTAGCATATACCACGTGAAAGAGCAAAAAATTCTGAATAATCTACACTTCAGTTCATGTCAAACTGTAATGCTGTGTTGATTCCACCAATGCAAAAAGTACAAAAGTAGCTTTCACTCTGATAAGACCAAAACAATACCTGAAATGAAATTTTTTTCTGCTACACCCAGCGTGTCATATACCAAACGAAAGAGCAAAAAATTCTGAGTATTTTGCACGTTCCAATGATTGAACAACGGCCACTTCAGCCGAATTAACCAAATTGAATTATGCTTTTTTGGCAATAAAGAATTCGTGTCAAGTTAATATATTATCGACTCTTATCGTAGCATATACCACGTGAAAGAGCAAACAATTCTGAATAATCTACACTTCAGTTCATGTCAAACTGTAATGCTGTGTTTTGATTCCACAATGCAAAAAGTACAAAAGTAGCTTTCACTGATAAGACCAAAACAATACCTGAAATGAAATTTTTTTCTGCTACACCCAGCGTGTCATATACCAAACGAAAGAGCAAAAAATTCTGAGTATTTTGCACGTTCCCATGTTGAACAACGGCCACTTCAGCCGAATTAACCAAATTGAATTATGCTTTTTTGGCAATAAAGAATTCGTGTCAAGTTAATATATTATCGAATCTTATCGTAGCATATACCACGTGAAAGAGCAAAAAATTCTGAAGAATCTACACTTCAGTTCATGTCAAACTGTAATGCTGTGTTGATTCCACAATGCAAAAAAGTACAAAAGTAGCTTTCACTCTGATAAGACCAAAACAATACCTGAAATGAAATATTTTCTGCTACACCCAGCGTGTCATATACCAAACGAAAGAGCAAAAAATTCTGAGTATTTTGCACGTTCCCATGTTGAACAACGGCCACTTCAGCCGAATTAACCAAATTGAATTATGCCTTTTTTGGCAATAAAGAATTCGTGTCAAGTTAATATATTATCGAATCTTATCGTAGCATATACCACGTGAAAGAGCAAAAATTCTGAATAATCTACACTTCAGTTCATGTCAAACTGTAATGCTGTGTTGATTCCACAATGCAAAAAGTACAAAAGTAGCTTTCACTCTGATAAGACCAAAACAATACCTGAAATGAAATTTTTTTTCTGCTACACCCAGCGTGTCATATACCAAACGAAAGAGCAAAAAATTCTGAGTATTTTTGCACGTTCCCATGTTGAACAACGGCCACTTCAGCCGAATTAACCAAATTGAATTATGCTTTTTTGGCAATAAAGAATTCGTGTCAAGTTAATATATTATCGACTCTTATCGTAGCATATACCACGTGAAAGAGCAAAAAATTCTGAATAATCTACACTTCAGTTCATGTCAAGCTGTAATGCTGTGGTTGATTCCACAATGCAAAAAGTACAAAAGTAGCTTTCACTCTGATAAGACCCAAAAACAATACCTGAAATGAAATTTTTTTCTGCTACACCCAGCGTGTCATATACCAAACGAAAGAGCAAAAAATTTCTGAGTATTTTGCACGTTCCAATGTTGAACAACGGCCACTTCAGCCGAATTAACCAATTGAATTATGCTTTTTTTGGCAATAAAGAATTCGTGTCAAGTTAATATATTATCGACTCTTATCGTAGCATATACCACGTGAAAGAGCAAACAATTCTGAATAATCTACACTTCAGTTCATGTCAAACTGTAATGCTGTTGTTGATTCCACAATGCAAAAAGTACAAAAGTAGCTTTCACTGATAAGACCAAAACAATACCTGAAATGAAATTTTTTTCTGCTACACCCAGCGTGTCATATACCAAACGAAAAGAGCAAAAATTCTGAGTATTTTGCACGTTCCCATGTTGAACAACGGCCACTTCAGCCGAATTAACCAAATTGAATTATGCTTTTTTGGCAATAAAGAATTCGTGTCAAGTTAATATATTATCGAATCTTATCGTAGCATATACCACGTGAAAGAGCAAAAAATTCTGAATAATCTACACTTCAGTTCATGTCAAACTGTAATGCTGTGTTGATTCCACAATGCAAAAAGTACAAAAGTAGCTTTCACTCTGATAAGACCAAAACAATACCTGAAATGAAATTTTTTTCTGCTACACCCAGCCGTGTCATATACCAAACGAAAGAGCAAAAAATTCTGAGTATTTTGCACGTTCCCATGTTGAACAACGGCCACTTCAGCCGAATTAACCAAATTGAATTATGCTTTTTTGGCAATAAAGAATTCGTGTCAAGTTAATATATTATCGACTCTTATCGTAGCATATACCACGTGAAAGAGCAAACAATTCTGATAATCTACACTTCAGTTCATGTCAAACTGTAATGCTGTGTTGATTCCACAATGCAAAAAGTACAAAAGTAGCTTTCACTCTGATAAGACCAAAACAATACCTGAAATGAAATTTTTTTTCTGCTACACCCAGCGTGTCATATACCAAACGAAGAGCAAAAAATTCTGAGTATTTGCACGTTCCAATGTTAGAACAACGGCCACTTCAGCCGAATTAACCAAATTGAATTATGCTTTTTTGGCAATAAGAATTCGTGTCAAGTTAATATATTATCGACTCTTATCGTAGCATATACCACGTGAAAGAGCAAACAATTCTGAATAATCTACACTTCAGTTCATGTCAAACTGTAATGCTGTGTTGATTCCACAATGCAAAAAGTACAAAAGTAGCTTTCACTCTGATAAGACCAAAACAATACCTGAAATGAAATTTTTTTCTGCTACACCCAGCGTGTCATATACCAAACGAAAGAGCAAAATAATTCTGAGTATTTTGCACGTTCCCATGTTGAACAACGGCCACTCAGCCGAATTAACCAAATTGAATTATGCTTTTTTGGCAATAAAGAATTCGTGTCAAGTTAATATATTATCGACTCTTATCGTAGCATATACCACGTGAAAGAGCAAACAATTCTGAATAATCTACACTTCAGTTCATGTCAAACTGTAATGCTGTGTTGATTCCACAATGCAAAAAGTACAAAAGTAGCTTTCACTCTGATAAGACCAAAACAATACCTGAAATGAAATTTTTTTCTGCTACACCCAGCGTGTCATATACCAAACGAAAGAGCAAAAAATTCTGAGTATTTTGCACGTTCCCATGTTGAACAACGGCCACTTCAGCCGAATTAACCAAATTGAATTATGCTTTTTTTGGCAATAAAGAATTCGTGTCAAGTTAATATATTATCGAATCTTATCGTAGCATATACCACGTGGAAAGAGCAAACAATTCTGAATAATCTACACTTCAGTTCATGTCAAACTGTAATGCTGTGTTGATTCCACAATGCAAAAAGTACAAAAGTAGCTTTCACTCTGATAAGACCAAAACAATACCTGAAATGAAATTTTTTTCTGCTACACCCAGCGTGTCATATACCAAACGAAAAGAGCAAAAAATTCTGAGTATTTTGCACGTTCCAATGTTGAACAACGGCCACTTCAGCCGAATTAACCAAATTGAATTATGCTTTTTTGGCAATAAAGAATTCGTGTCAAGTTAATATATTATCGAATCTTATCGTAGCATATACCACGTGAAAGAGCAAACAATTCTGAATAATCTACACTTCAGTTCATGTCAAACTGTAATGCTGTGTTGATTCCACAATGCAAAAAGTACAAAAGTAGCTTTCACTCGATAAGACCAAAACAATACCTGAAATGAAATTTTTTTCTGCTACACCCAGCGTGTCATATACCAAACGAAAGAGCAAAAAATTCTGAGTATTTTGCACGTTCCCAATGTTGGAACAACGGCCACTTCAGCCGAATTAACCAAATTGAATTATGCTTTTTTGGCAATAAAGAATTCGTGTCAAGTTAATATATTATCGAATCTTATCGTAGCATATACCACGTGAAAGAGCAAACAATTCTGAATAATCTACACTTCAGTTCATGTCAAACTGTAATGCTGTGTTGATTCCACAATGCAAAAAGTACAAAAGTAGCTTTCACTCTGATAAGACCAAAACAATACCTGAAATGAAATTTTTTCTGCTACACCCAGCGTGTCATATACCAAACGAAAGAGCAAAAAATTCTGAGTATTTTGCACGTTCCATGTTGAACAACGGCCACTTCAGCCGAATTAACCAAATTGAATTATGCTTTTTTGGCAATAAAGAATTCGTGTCAAGTTAAAATATTATCGAATCTTATCGTAGCATATACCACGTGAAAGAGCAAAAATTCTGAAGAATCTACACTTCAGTTCATGTCAACACTGTAATGCTGTGTTGATTCCACAATGCAAAAAGTACAAAAGTAGCTTTCACTCTGATAAGACCAAAACAATACCTGAAATGAAATTTTTTCTGCTACACCCAGCGTGTCATATACCAAACGAAAGAGCAAAAAATTCTGAGTATTTTGCACGTTCCCATGTTGAACAACGGCCACTTCAGCCGAATTAACCAAATTGAATTATGCTTTTTTGGGCAATAAAGAATTCGTGTCAAGTTAATATATATCGACTCTTATCGTAGCATATACCACGTGAAGAGCAAAAAATTCTGAATAATCTACACTTCAGTTCTGTCAAACTGTAATGCTGTGTTGATTCCACAATGCAAAAAGTACAAAAGTAGCTTTCACTCTGATAAGACCAAAACAATACCTGAAATGAAATTTTTTCTGCTACACCCAGCGTGTCATATACCAAACGAAAGAGCAAAAAATTCTGAGTATTTTGCACGTTCCCATGTTGAACAACGGCCACTTCAGCCGAATTAACCAAATTGATTATGCTTTTTGGCCAAAAAAGAATTCGTGTCAAGTTAATATATTATCGACTCTTATCGTAGCATATACCACGTGAAAGAGCAAAAAATTCTGAATAATCTACACTTCAGTTCATGTCAAACTGTAATGCTGTGTTGATTCCACAATGCAAAAAGTACAAAAGTAGCTTTCACTCTGATAAGACCAAAACAATACCTGAAATGAAATTTTTTTTCTGCTACACCCAGCGTGTCATATACCAAACGAAAGAGCAAAAAATTCTGAGTATTTTGCACGTTCCCATGTTGAACAACGGCCACTTCAGCCGAATTAACAAAATTGAATTATGCTTTTTTGGCAACAAAGAATTCGTGTCAAGTTAATATATTATCGACTCTTATCGTAGCATATACCACGTGAAAGAGCAAAAAATTCTGAATAATCTACACTTCAGTTCATGTCAAACTGTAATGCTGTGTTGATTCCACAATGCAAAAAGTACAAAAGTACTTTTTGCATTGTGGAATCAACACAGCATTACAGTTTGACATGAACTGAAGTGTAGATTATTCAGAATTTTTTGCTCTTTCACGTGGTATATGCTACGATAAGAGTCGATAATATATTAACTTGACACGAATTCTTTGTTGCCAAAAAAGCATAATTCAATTTTGTTAATTCGGCTGAAGTGGCCGTTGTTCAACATGGGAACGTGCAAAATACTCAGAATTTTTTGCTCTTTCGTTTGGTATATGACCACGCTGGGTGTAGCAGAAAAAATTTCATTTCAGGTATTGTTTTGGTCTTATCAGAGTGAAAGCTACTTTTGTACTTTTTGCATTGTGGAATCAACACAGCATTACAGTTTGACATGAACTGAAGTGTAGATTATTCAGAATTTTTTGCTCTTTCACGTGGTATATGCTACGATAAGAGTCGATAATATATTAACTTGACACGAATTCTTTATTGCCAAAAAAGCATAATTCAATTTGGTTAATTCGGCTGAAGTGGCCGTTGTTCAACATGGGAACGTGCAAAATACTCAGAATTTTTTGCTCTTTCGTTTGGTATATGACACGCTGGGTGTAGCAGAAAAAAATTTCCTTTCAGGTATTGTTTTGGTCTTATCAGAGTGAAAGCTACTTTTGTACTTTTTGCATTGTGGAAATCAACACAGCATTACAGTTTGACATGAACTGAAGTGTAGATTATTCAGAATTTTTTGCTCTTTCACGTGGTATATGCTACGATAAGATTCGATAATATATTAACTTGACACGAATTCTTTATTGCCAAAAAAAGCATAATTCAATTTGGTTAATTCGGCTGAAGTGGCCGTTGTTCAACATGGGAACGTGCAAAATACTCAGAATTTTTGCTCTTTCGTTTGGTATATGACACGCTGGGTTGTAGCAGAAAATATTTCATTTCAGGTATTGTTTTGGTCTTATCAGAGTGAAAGCTACTTTTGTACTTTTTGCATTGTGGAATCAACACAGCATTACAGTTTGACATGAACTGAAGTGTAGATTCTTCAGAATTTTTTGCTCTTTCACGTGGTATATGCTACGATAAGATTCGATAATATATTAACTTGACACGAATTCTTTATTGCCAAAAAAAGCATAATTCAATTTGGTTAATTCGGCTGAAGTGGCCGTTGTTCAACATGGGAACGTGCAAAATACTCAGAATTTTTTGCTCTTTCGTTTGGTATATGACACGCTGGGTGTAGCAGAAAAAAATTTCATTTCAGGTATTGTTTTGGTCTTATCCAGTGGAAAGCTACTTTTGTACTTTTTGCATTGTGGAATCAACACAGCATTACAGTTTGACATGAACTGAAGTGTAGATTATTCAGAATTGTTTGCTCTTTCACGTGGTATATGCTACGATAAGAGTCGATAATATATTAACTTGACACGAATTCTTTATTGCCAAAAAAGCATAATTCAATTTGGTTAATTCGGCTGACGTGGCGTTGTTCAACATTGGAACGTGCAAAATACTCAGAATTTTTTGCTCTTTCGTTTGGTATATGACACGCTGGGTGTAGCAGAAAAAAATTTCATTTCAGGTATTGTTTTGGTCTTATCAGAGTGAAAGCTTACTTTTGTACTTTTTTGCATTGTGGAATCAACACAGCATTACAGTTTGACATGAACTGAAGTGTAGATTATTCAGAATTGTTTGCTCTTTCACGTGGTATATGCTACGATAAGATTCGATAATATATTAACTTGACACGAATTCTTTATTGCCAAAAAAGCATAATTCAATTTGGTTAATTCGGCTGAAGTGGCCGTTGTTCAACATGGGAACGTGCAAAATACTCAGAATTTTTTTGCTCTTTCGTTTGGTATATGACACGCTGGTGTGTAGCAGAAAATATTTCATTTCAGGTATTGTTTTGGTCTTATCAGAGTGAAAGCTACTTTTGTACTTTTTGCATTGTGGAATCAACACAGCCTTACAGTTTGACATGAAACTGAAGTGTAGATTCTTCAGAATTTTTTGCTCTTTCACGTGGTATATGCTACGATAAGATTCGATAATATATTAACTTGACACGAATTCTTTATTGCCAAAAAAAGCATAATTCAATTTGGTTAATTCGGCTGAAGTGGCCGTTGTTCAACATGGGAACGTGCAAAATACTCAGAATTTTTTGCTCTTCGTTTGGTATATGACCACGCTGGGTGTAGCAGAAAAAAATTTCATTTCAGGTATTGTTTTGGTCTTATCAGTGAAAGCTACTTTTGTACTTTTTGCATTGTGGAATCAACACAGCATTACAGTTTGACATGAACTGAAGTGTAGATTATTCAGAATTGTTTGCTCTTTCACGTGGTATATGCTACGATAAGAGTCGATAATATATTAACTTGACACGAATTCTTTATTGCCAAAAAAGCATAATTCAATTTGGTTAATTCGGCTGAAGTGGCCCGTTGTTCAACATTGGAACGTGCAAAATACTCAGAATTTTTTGCTCTTTCGTTTGGTATATGACACGCTGGGTGTAGCAGAAAAAAATTTCATTTCAGGTATTGTTTTGGTCTTATCAGAGTGAAAGCTACTTTTGTACTTTTTGCATTGTGGAATCAACACAGCATTACAGTTCTGACATGAACTGAAGTGTAGATTATTCAGAATTGTTTGCTCTTTCACGTGGTATATGCTACGATAAGAGTCGATAATATATTAACTTGACACGAATTCTTTATTGCCAAAAAAGCATAATTCAATTTGGTTAATTCGGCTGAAGTGGCCGTTGTTTCAACATGGGAACGTGCAAAATACTCAGAATTTTTTTGCTCTTTCGTTTGGTATATGACACGCTGGGTGTAGCAGAAAAAAATTTCATTTCAGGTATTGTTTTGGTCTTATCAGAGTGAAAGCTACTTTTGTACTTTTTGCATTGTGGAATCAACACAGCATTACAGTTTGACATGAACTGAAGTGTAGATTATTCAGAATTGTTTGCTCTTTCACGTGGTATATGCTACGATAAGAGTCGATAATATATTAACTTGACACGAATTCTTTATTGCCAAAAAAGCATAATTCAATTTGGTTAATTCGGCTGAAGTGGCCGTTGTTCAACATGGGAACGCTGCAAAATACTCAGAATTTTTTGCTCTTTCGTTTGGTATATGACACGGTGGGTGTAGCAGAAAAAAATTTCATTTCAGGTATTGTTTTGGTCTTATCAGAGTGAAAGCTACTTTTGTACTTTTTGCATTGTGGAATCAACACAGCATTACAGTTTGACATGAACTGAAGTGTAGATTATTCAGAATTTTTTGCTCTTTCACGTGGTATATGCTACGATAAGATTCGATAATATATTAACTTGACACGAATTCTTTATTGCCAAAAAAGCATAATTCAATTTGGTTAATTCGGCTGAAGTGGCCGTTGTTCAACATGGGAACGTGCAAAATACTCAGAATTTTTTGCTCTTTCGTTTGGTATATGACACGCTGGGTGTAGCAGAAAAAAATTTCATTTCAGGTATTGTTTTGGTCTTATCAGTGAAAGCTACTTTTGTACTTTTTGCATTGTGGAATCAACACAGCATTACAGTTTGACATGAACTGAAGTGTAGATTATTCAGAATTGTTTGCCTCTTTCACGTGGTATATGCTACGATAAGAGTCGATAATATATTAACTTGACACGAATTCTTTATTGCAAAAAAGCATAATTCAATTTGGTTAATTCGGCTGAAGTGGCCGTTGTTCAACATTGGAACGTGCAAAATACTCAGAATTTTTTTGCTCTTTCGTTTGGTATATGACACGCTGGGTTGTAGCAGAAAAAAATTTCATTTCAGGTATTGTTTTGGTCTTATCAGAGTGAAAGCTACTTTTGTACTTTTTGCATTGTGGAATCAACACAGCATTACAGCTTGGACATGAACTGAAGTGTAGATTATTCAGAATTTTTTGCTCTTTCACGTGGTATATGCTACGATAAGAGTCGATAATATATTAACTTGACACGAATTCTTTTATTGCCAAAAAAGCATAATTCAATTTGGTTAATTCGGCTGAAGTGGCCGTTGTTCAACATGGGAACGTGCAAAATACTCAGAATTTTTTGCTCTTTCGTTTGGTATATGACACGCTGGGTTGTAGCAGAAAAAAATTTCATTTCAGGTATTGTTTTGGTCTTATCAGAGTGAAAGCTACTTTTGTACTTTTTTGCATTGTGGAATCAACACAGCATTACAGTTTGACATGAACTGAAGTGTAGATTATTCAGAATTTTTTGCTCTTTCACGTGGTATATGCCTACGATAAGATTCGATAATATATTAACTTGACACGAATTCTTTATTGCCAAAAAAGCATAATTCAATTTGGTTAATTCGGCTGAAGTGGCCGTTGTTCAACATGGGAACGTGCAAAATACTCAGAATTTTTTGCTCTTTCGTTTGGTATATGACACGCTGGGTGTAGCAGAAAATATTTCATTTCAGGTATTGTTTTGGTCTTATCAGAGTGAAAGCTACTTTTGTACTTTTTGCATTGTGGAATCAACACAGCATTACAGTTTGACATGAACTGAAGTGTAGATTCTTCAGAATTTTTTTGCTCTTTCACGTGGTATATGCTACGATAAGAATTCGATAATATACTTAACTTGACACGAATTCTTTATTGCCAAAAAGCATAATTCAATTTGGTTAATTCGGCTGAAGTGGCCGTTGTTCAACATGGGAACGTGCAAAATACTCAGAATTTTTTGCTCTTTCGTTTGGTATATGACACGCTGGGTGTAGCAGAAAAAAATTTCATTTCAGGTATTGTTTTGGTTCTTATCAGTGAAAGCTACTTTTGTACTTTTTGCATTGTGGAATCAACACAGCATTACAGTTTTGACATGAACTGAAGTGTAGATTATTCAGAATTGTTTGCTCTTTCACGTGGTATATGCTACGATAAGAGTCGATAATATATTAACTTGACACGAATTCTTTATTGCCAAAAAAGCATAATTCAATTTGGTTAATTCGGCTGAAGTGGCCGTTGTTCAACATTGGAACGTGCAAAATACTCAGAATTTTTTGCTCTTTCGTTTGGTATATGACACGCTGGGTGGTAGCAGAAAAAATTTCATTTCAGGTATTGTTTTGGTCTTATCAGAGTGAAAAGCTACTTTTGTACTTTTTGCATTGTGGAATCAACCACAGCATTACAGTTTGACATGAACTGAAGTGTAGATTATTCAGAATTTTTTGCTCTTTCACGTGGTATATGCTACGATAAGATTCGATAATATATTAACTTGACACGAATTCTTTATTGCCAAAAAAGCATAATTCAATTTGGTTAATTCGGCTGAAGTGGCCGTTGTTCAACATGGGGACGTGCAAAATACTCAGAATTTTTTGCTCTTTCGTTTGGTATATGACACGCTGGGTGTAGCAGAAAAAAAATTTCATTTCAGGTATTGTTTTGGTCTTATCAGAGTGGAAAGCTAACTTTTGTACTTTTTGCATTGTGGAATCAACACAGCATTACAGCTTGACATGAACTGAAGTGTAGATTATTCAGAATTTTTTGCTCTTTCACGTGGTATATGCTACGATAAGAGTCGATAATATATTAACTTGACACGAATTCTTTATTGCCAAAAAAGCATAATTCAATTTGGTTAATTCGGCTGAAGTGGCCGTTGTTCAACATGGGAACGTGCAAAATACTCAGAATTTTTTTGCTCTTTCGTTTGGTATATGACACGCTGGGTGTAGCAGAAAAAAAATTTCATTTCAGGTATTGTTTTGGTCTTATCAGAGTGAAAGCTACTTTTGTACTTTTTGCATTGTGGAATCAACACAGCATTACAGTTTGACATGAACCTGAAGTGTAGATTATTCAGAATTTTTCTGCCTCTTTTCACGTGGTATATGCTACGATAAGATTCGATAATATATTAACTTGACACGAATTCTTTATTGCCAAAAAAGCATAATTCAATTTGGTTAATTCGGCTGAAGTGGCCGTTGTTCAACATGGGGACGTGCAAAATACTCAGAATTTTTTGCTCTTTCGTTTGGTATTATGACACGCTGGGTGTAGCAGAAAAAAATTTCATTTCAGGTATTGTTTTGGTCTTATCAGAGTGAAAGCTACCTTTTGTACTTTTTGCATTGTGGAATCAACACAGCATTACAGCTTGACATGAACTGAAGTGTAGATTATTCAGAATTTTTGCTCTTTCACGTGGTATATGATACGATAAGAGTCGATAATATATTAACTTGACACGAATTCTTTATTGCCAAAAAAGCATAATTCAATTTGGTTAATTCGGCTGAAGTGGCCGTTGTTCAACATGGGAACGTGCAAAATACTCAGAATTTTTTTGCTCTTTCGTTTGGTATATGACACGTGGTGTGTAGCAGAAAAAAATTTCATTTCAGGTATTGTTTTGGTCTTATCAGAGTGAAAGCTACTTTTGTACTTTTGCATTGTGGAATCAACACAGCATTACAGTTTGACATGAACTGAAGTGTAGATTATTCAGAATTTTTTGCTCTTTCACGTGGTATATGCTACGAAAAGATTCGATAATATATTAACTTGACACGAATTCTTTATTGCCAAAAAAGCATAATTCAATTTGGTTAATTCGGCTGAAGTGGCCGTTGTTCAACCATGGGAACGTGCAAAATACTCAGAATTTTTTGCTCTTTCGTTTGGTATATGACACGCTGGGTGTAGCAGAAAAAAATTTCATTTCAGGTATTGTTTTGGTCTTATCAGAGTGAAAGCTACTTTTGTACTTTTTGCATTGTGGAATCAACACAGCATTACAGTTTGACATGAACTGAAGTGTAGATTATTCAGAATTTTTTGCTCTTTCACGTGGTATGTGCTACGATAAGATTCGATAATATATTAACTTGACACGAATTCTTTATCTGCCAAAAAGCATAATTTCAATATTGTTAATTCGGCTGAAGTGGCCGTTGTTCAACATGGGAACGTGCAAAATACTCAGAATTTTTTGCTCTTTCGTTTGGTATATGACACGCTGGGTGTAGCAGAAAAAAAATTTTATTTCAGGTATTGTTTTGGTCTTATCAGAGTGAAAGCTACTTTTGTACTTTTTGCATTGTGGAATCAACACAGCATTACAGTTTGACATGAACTGAAGTGTAGATTATTCAGAATTTTTTGCTCTTTCACGTGGTATATGCTACGATAAGAGTCGATAATATATTAACTTGACACGAATTCTTTATTGCCAAAAAGCATAATTCAATTTGGTTAATTCGGCTGAAGTGGCCGTTGTTCAACATGGGAACGTGCAAAAATACTCAGAATTTTTTGCTCTTTCGTTTGGTATATGACACGCTGGGTTGTAGCAGAAAAAATTTCATTTCAGGTATTGTTTTGGTCTTATCAGAGTGAAAGCTACTTTTGTACTTTTTGCATTGTGGAATCAACACAGCATTACAGTTTGACATGAACTGAGTGTAGATTATTCAGAATTGTTTGCTCTTTCACGTGGTATATGCTACGATAAGAGTCGATAATATATTAACTTGACACGAATTCTTTATTGCCAAAAAGCATAATTCAATTTGGTTAATTCGGCTGAAGTGGCCGTTGTTCAACATGGGAACGTGCAAAATACTCAGAATTTTTTGCTCTTTCGTTTGGTATATGACACGCTGGGTGTAGCAGAAAAAAATTTCATTTCAGTATTGTTTTGGTCTTATCAGAGTGAAAGCTACTTTTGTACTTTTTTGCATTGTGGAATCCAACACAGCATTACAGTTTGACATGAACTGAAGTGTAGAATATTCAGAATTTTTTGCTCTTTCACGTGGTATATGCTACGATAAGATTCGATAATATATTAACTTGACACGAATTCTTTATTGCCAAAAAAGCATAATTCAATTTGGTTAATTCGGCTGAAGTGGCCGTTGTTCAACATGGGAACGTGCAAAATACTCAGAATTTTTTGCTCTTTCGTTTGGTATATGGACACGCTGGGTGTAGCAGAAAAAAATTTCATTTCAGGTATTGTTTTGGTCTTATCAGAGTGAAAGCTACTTTTGTACTTTTTGCATTGTGGAATCAACACAGCATTACAGTTTGACATGAACTGAAGTGTAGATTATTCAGAATTTTTTGCTCTTTCACGTGGTATATGCTACGATAAGATTCGATAATATATTAACTTGACACGAATTCTTTATTGCCAAAAAAGCATAATTCAATTTGGTTAATTCGGCTGAAGTGGCCGTTGTTCAACATGGGAACGTGCAAAATACTCAGAATTTTTTGCTCTTTCGTTTGGTATATGACACGCTGGGTGTAGCAGAAAAAATTTCATTTCAGGTATTGTTTTGGTCTTATCAGAGTGAAAGCTACTTTTGTACTTTTTGCATTGTGGAATCAACACAGCATTACAGTTTGACATGAACTGAAGTGTAGATTATTCAGAATTTTTTGCTCTTTCACGTGGTATATGCTACGATAAGATTCGATAATATATTAACTTGACACGAATTCTTTATTGCCAAAAAAGCATAATTCAATTTGGTTAATTCGGCTGAAGTGGCCGTTGTTCAACATGGGAACGTGCAAAATACTCAGAATTTTTTGCTCTTTCGTTTGGTATATGACACGCTGGGTGTAGCAGAAAAAAATTTCATTTCAGGTATTGTTTTGGTCTTATCAGAGTGAAAGCTACTTTTGTACTTTTTGCATTGTGGAATCAACACAGCATTACAGTTTGACATGAACTAAAGTGTAGATTATTCAGAATTTTTTGCTCTTTCACGTGGTATATGCTACGATAAGATTCGATAATATATTAACTTGACACGAATTCTTTATTGCCAAAAAAGCATAATTCAATTTGGTTAATTCGGCTGAAGTGGCCGTTGTTCAACATGGGAACGTGCAAAATACTCAGAATTTTTTGCTCTTTCGTTTGGTATATGACACGCTGGGTGTAGCAGAAAATATTTCATTTCAGGTATTGTTTTGGTCTTATCAGAGTGAAAGCTACTTTTGTACTTTTTGCATTGTGGAATCAACACAGCATTACAGTTTGACATGAACTGAAGTGTAGATTATTCAGAATTTTTTGCTCTTTCACGTGGTATATGCTACGATAAGAGTCGATAATATATTAACTTGACACGAATTCTTTATTGCCAAAAAAGCATAATTCAATTTTGTTAATTCGGCTGAAGTGGCCGTTGTTCAACATGGGAACGTGCAAAATACTCAGAATTTTTTGCTCTTTCGTTTGGTATATGACACGCTGGGTGTAGCAGAAAAAAATTTCATTTCAGGTATTGTTTTGGTCTTATCAGAGTGAAAGCTACTTTTGTACTTTTTGCATTGTGGAGTCAACACAGCATTACAGTTTGACATGAACTGAAGTGTAGATTATTCAGAATTTTTTGCTCTTTCACGTGGTATATGCTACGATAAGAGTCGATAATATATTAACTTGACACGAATTCTTTATTGCCAAAAAAGCATAATTCAATTTGGTTAATTCGGCTGAAGTGGCCGTTGTTCAACATGGGAACGTGCAAAATACTCAGAATTTTTTGCTCTTTCGTTTGGTATATGACACGCTGGGTGTAGCAGAAAAAAAATTCATTTCAGGTATTGTTTTGGTCTTATCAGAGTGAAAGCTACTTTTGTACTTTTTGCATTGTGGAATCAACACAGCATTACAGTTTGACATGAACTGAACTGTAGATTATTCAGAATTTTTTTGCTCTTTCACGTGGTATATGCTACGATAAGAGTCGATAATATATTAACTTGACACGAATTCTTTATTGCCAAAAAAGCATAATTCAATTTGGTTAATTCGGCTGAAGTGGCCGTTGTTCAACATGGGAACGTGCAAAATACTCAGAATTTTTTGCTCTTTCGTTTGGTATATGACACGCTGGGTGTAGCAGAAAAAAATTTCATTTCAGGAATTGTTTTGGTCTTATCAGAGTGAAAGCTACTTTTGTACTTTTTGCATTGTGGAATCAACACAGCATTACAGTTTGACATGAACTGAACTGTAGATTATTCAGAATTTTTTGCTCTTTCACGTGGTATATGATACGATAAGAGTCGATAATATATTAACTTGACACGAATTCTTTATTGCCAAAAAAGCATAATTCAATTTGGTTAATTCGGCTGAAGTGGCCGTTGTTCAACATGGGAACGTGCAAAATACTCAGAATTTTTTGCCCTTTCGTTTGGTATATGACACGCTGGGTGTAGCAGAAAAAAATTTCATTTCAGGTATTGTTTTGGTCTTATCAGAGTGAAAGCTACTTTTGTACTTTTTGCATTGTGGAATCAACACAGCATTACAGTTTGACATGAACTGAAGTGTAGATTCTTCAGAATTTTTTGCTCTTTCACGTGGTATATGCTACGATAAGATTCGATAATATATTAACTTGACACGAATTCTTTATTGCCAAAAAAGCATAATTCAATTTGGTTAATTCGGCTGAAGTGGCCGTTGTTCAACATGGGAACGTGCAAAATACTCAGAATTTTTTGCTCTTTCGTTTGGTATATGACACGCTGGGTGTAGCAGAAAAAAATTTCATTTCAGGTATTGTTTTGGTCTTATCAGAGTGAAAGCTACTTTTGTACTTTTTGCATTGTGGAATCAACACAGCATTACAGTTTGACATGAACTAAAGTGTAGATTATTCAGAATTTTTTGCTCTTTCACGTGGTATATGCTACGATAAGATTCGATAATATATTAACTTGACACGAATTCTTTATTGCCAAAAAAGCATAATTCAATTTGGTTAATTCGGCTGAAGTGGCCGTTGTTCAACATGGGAACGTGCAAAATACTCAGAATTTTTTGCTCTTTCGTTTGGTATATGACACGCTGGGTGTAGCAGAAAATATTTCATTTCAGGTATTGTTTTGGTCTTATCAGAGTGAAAGCTACTTTTGTACTTTTTGCATTGTGGAATCAACACAGCATTACAGTTTGACATGAACTGAAGTGTAGATTATTCAGAATTTTTTGCTCTTTCACGTGGTATATGCTACGATAAGAGTCGATAATATATTAACTTGACACGAATTCTTTATTGCCAAAAAAGCATAATTCAATTTTGTTAATTCGGCTGAAGTGGCCGTTGTTCAACATGGGAACGTGCAAAATACTCAGAATTTTTTGCTCTTTCGTTTGGTATATGACACGCTGGGTGTAGCAGAAAAAAATTTCATTTCAGGTATTGTTTTGGTCTTATCAGAGTGAAAGCTACTTTTGTACTTTTTGCATTGTGGAATCAACACAGCATTACAGTTTGACATGAACTGAAGTGTAGATTATTCAGAATTTTTTGCTCTTTCACGTGGTATATGCTACGATAAGAGTCGATAATATATTAACTTGACACGAATTCTTTATTGCCAAAAAAGCATAATTCAATTTGGTTAATTCGGCTGAAGTGGCCGTTGTTCAACATGGGAACGTGCAAAATACTCAGAATTTTTTGCTCTTTCGTTTGGTATATGACACGCTGGGTGTAGCAGAAAAAAAATTCATTTCAGGTATTGTTTTGGTCTTATCAGAGTGAAAGCTACTTTTGTACTTTTTGCATTGTGGAATCAACACAGCATTACAGTTTGACATGAACTGAACTGTAGATTATTCAGAATTTTTTTGCTCTTTCACGTGGTATATGCTACGATAAGAGTCGATAATATATTAACTTGACACGAATTCTTTATTGCCAAAAAAGCATAATTCAATTTGGTTAATTCGGCTGAAGTGGCCGTTGTTCAACATGGGAACGTGCAAAATACTCAGAATTTTTTGCTCTTTCGTTTGGTATATGACACGCTGGGTGTAGCAGAAAAAAATTTCATTTCAGGAATTGTTTTGGTCTTATCAGAGTGAAAGCTACTTTTGTACTTTTTGCATTGTGGAATCAACACAGCATTACAGTTTGACATGAACTGAACTGTAGATTATTCAGAATTTTTTGCTCTTTCACGTGGTATATGATACGATAAGAGTCGATAATATATTAACTTGACACGAATTCTTTATTGCCAAAAAAGCATAATTCAATTTGGTTAATTCGGCTGAAGTGGCCGTTGTTCAACATGGGAACGTGCAAAATACTCAGAATTTTTTGCCCTTTCGTTTGGTATATGACACGCTGGGTGTAGCAGAAAAAAATTTCATTTCAGGTATTGTTTTGGTCTTATCAGAGTGAAAGCTACTTTTGTACTTTTTGCATTGTGGAATCAACACAGCATTACAGTTTGACATGAACTGAAGTGTAGATTCTTCAGAATTTTTTGCTCTTTCACGTGGTATATGCTACGATAAGATTCGATAATATATTTACTTGACACGAATTCTTTATTGCCAAAAAAGCATAATTCAATTTGGTTAATTCGGCTGAAGTGGCCGTTGTTCAACATGGGAACGTGCAAAATACTCAGAATTTTTTGCTCTTTCGTTTGGTATATGACACGCTGGGTGTAGCAGAAAAAAATTTCATTTCAGGTATTGTTTTGGTCTTATCAGAGTGAAAGCTACTTTTGTACTTTTTGCATTGTGGAATCAACACAGCATTACAGTTTTACATGAACTGAAGTGTAGATTATTCAGAATTGTTTGCTCTTTCACGTGGTATATGCTACGATAAGAGTCGATAATATATTAACTTGACACGAATTCTTTATTGCCAAAAAAGCATAATTCAATTTGGTTAATTCGGCTGAAGTGGCCGTTGTTCAACATGGGAACGTGCAAAATACTCAGAATTTTTTGCTCTTTCGTTTGGTATATGACACGCTGGGTGTAGCAGAAAATATTTCATTTCAGGTATTGTTTTGGTCTTATCAGAGTGAAAGCTACTTTTGTACTTTTTGCATTGTGGAATCAACACAGCATTACAGTTTGACATGAACTGAAGTGTAGATTCTTCAGAATTTTTTGCTCTTTCACGTGGTATATGCTACGATAAGATTCGATAATATATTAACTTGACACGAATTCTTTATTGCCAAAAAAGCATAATTCAATTTGGTTAATTCGGCTGAAGTGGCCGTTGTTCAACATGGGAACGTGCAAAATACTCAGAATTTTTTGCTCTTTCGTTTGGTATATGACACGCTGGGTGTAGCAGAAAAAAATTTCATTTCAGGTATTGTTTTGGTCTTATCAGAGTGAAAGCTACTTTTGTACTTTTTGCATTGTGGAATCAACACAGCATTACAGTTTTACATGAACTGAAGTGTAGATTATTCAGAATTGTTTGCTCTTTCACGTGGTATATGCTACGATAAGAGTCGATAATATATTAACTTGACACGAATTCTTTATTGCCAAAAAAGCATAATTCAATTTGGTTAATTCGGCTGAAGTGGCCGTTGTTCAACATGGGAACGTGCAAAATACTCAGAATTTTTTGCTCTTTCGTTTGGTATATGACACGCTGGGTGTAGCAGAAAATATTTCATTTCAGGTATTGTTTTGGTCTTATCAGAGTGAAAGCTACTTTTGTACTTTTTGCATTGTGGAATCAACACAGCATTACAGTTTGACATGAACTGAAGTGTAGATTCTTTAGAATTTTTTGCTCTTTCACGTGGTATATGCTACGATAAGATTCGATAATATATTAACTTGACACGAATTCTTTATTGCCAAAAAAGCATAATTCAATTTGGTTAATTCGGCTGAAGTGGCCGTTGTTCAACATGGGAACGTGCAAAATACTCAGAATTTTTTGCTCTTTCGTTTGGTATATGACACGCTGGGTGTAGCAGAAAAAAATTTCATTTCAGGTATTGTTTTGGTCTTATCAGAGTGAAAGCTACTTTTGTACTGTTTGCATTGTGGAATCAACACAGCATTACAGCTTGACATGAACTGAAGTGTAGATTATTCAGAATTGTTTGCTCTTTCACGTGGTATATGCTACGATAAGATTCGATAATATATTAACTTGACACGAATTCTTTATTGCCAAAAAAGCATAATTCAATTTTGTTAATTCGGCTGAAGTGGCCGTTGTTCAACATGGGAACGTGCAAAATACTCAGAATTTTTTGCTCTTTCGTTTGGTATATGACACGCTGGGTGTAGCAGAAAAAAATTTCATTTCAGGTATTGTTTTGGTCTTATCAGAGTGAAAGCTACTTTTGTACTTTTTGCATTGTGGAATCAACACAGCATTACAGTTTGACATGAACTGAAGTGTAGATTATTCAGAATTTTTTGCTCTTTCACGTGGTATATGCTACGATAAGATTCGATAATATATTAACTTGACACGAATTCTTTATTGCCAAAAAAGCATAATTCAATTTGGTTAATTCGGCTGAAGTGGCCGTTGTTCAACATGGGAACGTGCAAAATACTCAGAATTTTTTGCTCTTTCGTTTGGTATATGACACGCTGGGTGTAGCAGAAAAAAATTTCATTTCAGGTATTGTTTTGGTCTTATCAGAGTGAAAGCTACTTTTGTACTTTTTGCATTGTGGAATCAACACAGCATTACAGTTTGACATGAACTGAAGTGTAGATTATTCAGAATTGTTTGCTCTTTCACGTGGTATATGCTACGATAAGAGTCGATAATATATTAACTTGACACGAATTCTTTATTGCCAAAAAAGCATAATTCAATTTGGTTAATTCGGCTGAAGTGGCCGTTGTTCAACATGGGAACGTGCAAAATACTCAGAATTTTTTGCTCTTTCGTTTGGTATATGACACGCTGGGTGTAGCAGAAAAAAATTTCATTTCAGGTATTGTTTTGGTCTTATCAGAGTGAAAGCTACTTTTGTACTTTTTGCATTGTGGAATCAACACAGCATTACAGTTTGACATGAACTGAAGTGTAGATTATTCAGAATTTTTTGCTCTTTCACGTGGTATATGCTACGATAAGAGTCGATAATATATTAACTTGACACGAATTCTTTATTGCCAAAAAAGCATAATTCAATTTGGTTAATTCGGCTGAAGTGGCCGTTGTTCAACATGGGAACGTGCAAAATACTCAGAATTTTTTGCTCTTTCGTTTGGTATATGACACGCTGGGTGTAGCAGAAAAAAATTTCATTTCAGGTATTGTTTTGGTCTTATCAGAGTGAAAGCTACTTTTGTACTTTTTGCATTGTGGAATCAACACAGCATTACAGTTTGACATGAACTGAAGTGTAGATTATTCAGAATTGTTTGCTCTTTCACGTGGTATATGCTACGATAAGAGTCGATAATATATTAACTTGACACGAATTCTTTATTGCCAAAAAAGCATAATTCAATTTGGTTAATTCGGCTGAAGTGGCCGTTGTTCAACATGGGAACGTGCAAAATACTCAGAATTTTTTGCTCTTTCGTTTGGTATATGACACGCTGGGTGTAGCAGAAAAAAATTTCATTTCAGGTATTGTTTTGGTCTTATCAGAGTGAAAGCTACTTTTGTACTTTTTGCATTGTGGAATCAACACAGCATTACAGTTTGACATGAACTGAAGTGTAGATTCTTCAGAATTTTTTGCTCTTTCACGTGGTATATGCTACGATAAGATTCGATAATATATTAACTTGACACGAATTCTTTATTGCCAAAAAAGCATAATTCAATTTGGTTAATTCGGCTGAAGTGGCCGTTGTTCAACATGGGAACGTGCAAAATACTCAGAATTTTTTGCTCTTTCGTTTGGTATATGACACGCTGGGTGTAGCAGAAAAAAATTTCATTTCAGGTATTGTTTTGGTCTTATCAGAGTGAAAGCTACTTTTGTACTTTTTGCATTGTGGAATCAACACAGCATTACAGTTTTACATGAACTGAAGTGTAGATTATTCAGAATTGTTTGCTCTTTCACGTGGTATATGCTACGATAAGATTCGATAATATATTAACTTGACACGAATTCTTTATTGCCAAAAAAGCATAATTCAATTTGGTTAATTCGGCTGAAGTGGCCGTTGTTCAACATGGGAACGTGCAAAATACTCAGAATTTTTTGCTCTTTCGTTTGGTATATGACACGCTGGGTGTAGCAGAAAAAAATTTCATTTCAGGTATTGTTTTGGTCTTATCAGAGTGAAAGCTACTTTTGTACTTTTTGCATTGTGGAATCAACACAGCATTACAGTTTGACATGAACTGAAGTGTAGATTATTCAGAATTGTTTGCTCTTTCACGTGGTATATGCTACGATAAGAGTCGATAATATATTAACTTGACACGAATTCTTTATTGCCAAAAAAGCATAATTCAATTTGGTTAATTCGGCTGAAGTGGCCGTTGTTCAACATGGGAACGTGCAAAATACTCAGAATTTTTTGCTCTTTCGTTTGGTATATGACACGCTGGGTGTAGCAGAAAAAAATTTCATTTCAGGTATTGTTTTGGTCTTATCAGAGTGAAAGCTACTTTTGTACTTTTTGCATTGTGGAATCAACACAGCATTACAGTTTGACATGAACTGAAGTGTAGATTATTCAGAATTTTTTGCTCTTTCACGTGGTATATGCTACGATAAGAGTCGATAATATATTAACTTGACACGAATTCTTTATTGCCAAAAAAGCATAATTCAATTTGGTTAATTCGGCTGAAGTGGCCGTTGTTCAACATGGGAACGTGCAAAATACTCAGAATTTTTTGCTCTTTCGTTTGGTATATGACACGCTGGGTGTAGCAGAAAAAAATTTCATTTCAGGTATTGTTTTGGTCTTATCAGAGTGAAAGCTACTTTTGTACTTTTTGCATTGTGGAATCAACACAGCATTACAGTTTGACATGAACTGAAGTGTAGATTATTCAGAATTGTTTGCTCTTTCACGTGGTATATGCTACGATAAGAGTCGATAATATATTAACTTGACACGAATTCTTTATTGCCAAAAAAGCATAATTCAATTTGGTTAATTCGGCTGAAGTGGCCGTTGTTCAACATGGGAACGTGCAAAATACTCAGAATTTTTTGCTCTTTCGTTTGGTATATGACACGCTGGGTGTAGCAGAAAAAAATTTCATTTCAGGTATTGTTTTGGTCTTATCAGAGTGAAAGCTACTTTTGTACTTTTTGCATTGTGGAATCAACACAGCATTACAGTTTGACATGAACTGAAGTGTAGATTCTTCAGAATTTTTTGCTCTTTCACGTGGTATATGCTACGATAAGATTCGATAATATATTAACTTGACACGAATTCTTTATTGCCAAAAAAGCATAATTCAATTTGGTTAATTCGGCTGAAGTGGCCGTTGTTCAACATGGGAACGTGCAAAATACTCAGAATTTTTTGCTCTTTCGTTTGGTATATGACACGCTGGGTGTAGCAGAAAAAAATTTCATTTCAGGTATTGTTTTGGTCTTATCAGAGTGAAAGCTACTTTTGTACTTTTTGCATTGTGGAATCAACACAGCATTACAGTTTTACATGAACTGAAGTGTAGATTATTCAGAATTGTTTGCTCTTTCACGTGGTATATGCTACGATAAGAGTCGATAATATATTAACTTGACACGAATTCTTTATTGCCAAAAAAGCATAATTCAATTTGGTTAATTCGGCTGAAGTGGCCGTTGTTCAACATGGGAACGTGCAAAATACTCAGAATTTTTTGCTCTTTCGTTTGGTATATGACACGCTGGGTGTAGCAGAAAATATTTCATTTCAGGTATTGTTTTGGTCTTATCAGAGTGAAAGCTACTTTTGTACTTTTTGCATTGTGGAATCAACACAGCATTACAGTTTGACATGAACTGAAGTGTAGATTCTTCAGAATTTTTTGCTCTTTCACGTGGTATATGCTACGATAAGATTCGATAATATATTAACTTGACACGAATTCTTTATTGCCAAAAAAGCATAATTCAATTTGGTTAATTCGGCTGAAGTGGCCGTTGTTCAACATGGGAACGTGCAAAATACTCAGAATTTTTTGCTCTTTCGTTTGGTATATGACACGCTGGGTGTAGCAGAAAAAAATTTCATTTCAGGTATTGTTTTGGTCTTATCAGAGTGAAAGCTACTTTTGTACTTTTTGCATTGTGGAATCAACACAGCATTACAGTTTTACATGAACTGAAGTGTAGATTATTCAGAATTGTTTGCTCTTTCACGTGGTATATGCTACGATAAGAGTCGATAATATATTAACTTGACACGAATTCTTTATTGCCAAAAAAGCATAATTCAATTTGGTTAATTCGGCTGAAGTGGCCGTTGTTCAACATGGGAACGTGCAAAATACTCAGAATTTTTTGCTCTTTCGTTTGGTATATGACACGCTGGGTGTAGCAGAAAATATTTCATTTCAGGTATTGTTTTGGTCTTATCAGAGTGAAAGCTACTTTTGTACTTTTTGCATTGTGGAATCAACACAGCATTACAGTTTGACATGAACTGAAGTGTAGATTATTCAGAATTGTTTGCTCTTTCACGTGGTATATGCTACGATAAGATTCGATAATATATTAACTTGACACGAATTCTTTATTGCCAAAAAAGCATAATTCAATTTTGTTAATTCGGCTGAAGTGGCCGTTGTTCAACATGGGAACGTGCAAAATACTCAGAATTTTTTGCTCTTTCGTTTGGTATATGACACGCTGGGTGTAGCAGAAAAAAATTTCATTTCAGGTATTGTTTTGGTCTTATCAGAGTGAAAGCTACTTTTGTACTTTTTGCATTGTGGAATCAACACAGCATTACAGTTTGACATGAACTGAAGTGTAGATTATTCAGAATTTTTTGCTCTTTCACGTGGTATATGCTACGATAAGATTCGATAATATATTAACTTGACACGAATTCTTTATTGCCAAAAAAGCATAATTCAATTTGGTTAATTCGGCTGAAGTGGCCGTTGTTCAACATGGGAACGTGCAAAATACTCAGAATTTTTTGCTCTTTCGTTTGGTATATGACACGCTGGGTGTAGCAGAAAAAAATTTCATTTCAGGTATTGTTTTGGTCTTATCAGAGTGAAAGCTACTTTTGTACTTTTTGCATTGTGGAATCAACACAGCATTACAGTTTGACATGAACTAAAGTGTAGATTATTCAGAATTTTTTGCTCTTTCACGTGGTATATGCTACGATAAGATTCGATAATATATTAACTTGACACGAATTCTTTATTGCCAAAAAAGCATAATTCAATTTGGTTAATTCGGCTGAAGTGGCCGTTGTTCAACATGGGAACGTGCAAAATACTCAGAATTTTTTGCTCTTTCGTTTGGTATATGACACGCTGGGTGTAGCAGAAAATATTTCATTTCAGGTATTGTTTTGGTCTTATCAGAGTGAAAGCTACTTTTGTACTTTTTGCATTGTGGAATCAACACAGCATTACAGTTTGACATGAACTGAAGTGTAGATTATTCAGAATTTTTTGCTCTTTCACGTGGTATATGCTACGATAAGATTCGATAATATATTAACTTGACACGAATTCTTTATTGCCAAAAAAGCATAATTCAATTTGGTTAATTCGGCTGAAGTGGCCGTTGTTCAACATGGGAACGTGCAAAATACTCAGAATTTTTTGCTCTTTCGTTTGGTATATGACACGCTGGGTGTAGCAGAAAAAAATTTCATTTCAGGTATTGTTTTGGTCTTATCAGAGTGAAAGCTACTTTTGTACTTTTTGCATTGTGGAATCAACACAGCATTACAGTTTGACATGAACTGAAGTGTAGATTATTCAGAATTTTTTGCTCTTTCACGTGGTATGTGCTACGATAAGATTCGATAATATATTAACTTGACACGAATTCTTTATTGCCAAAAAAGCATAATTCAATATTGTTAATTCGGCTGAAGTGGCCGTTGTTCAACATGGGAACGTGCAAAATACTCAGAATTTTTTGCTCTTTCGTTTGGTATATGACACGCTGGGTGTAGCAGAAAAAAATTTCATTTCAGGTATTGTTTTGGTCTTATCAGAGTGAAAGCTACTTTTGTACTTTTTGCATTGTGGAATCAACACAGCATTACAGTTTGACATGAACTGAAGTGTAGATTATTCAGAATTTTTTGCTCTTTCACGTGGTATATGCTACGATAAGATTCGATAATATATTAACTTGACACGAATTCTTTATTGCCAAAAAAGCATAATTCAATTTGGTTAATTCGGCTGAAGTGGCCGTTGTTCAACATGGGAACGTGCAAAATACTCAGAATTTTTTGCTCTTTCGTTTGGTATATGACACGCTGGGTGTAGCAGAAAAAAATTTCATTTCAGGTATTGTTTTGGTCTTATCAGAGTGAAAGCTACTTTTGTACTTTTTGCATTGTGGAATCAACACAGCATTACAGTTTGACATGAACTAAAGTGTAGATTATTCAGAATTTTTTGCTCTTTCACGTGGTATATGCTACGATAAGATTCGATAATATATTAACTTGACACGAATTCTTTATTGCCAAAAAAGCATAATTCAATTTGGTTAATTCGGCTGAAGTGGCCGTTGTTCAACATGGGAACGTGCAAAATACTCAGAATTTTTTGCTCTTTCGTTTGGTATATGACACGCTGGGTGTAGCAGAAAATATTTCATTTCAGGTATTGTTTTGGTCTTATCAGAGTGAAAGCTACTTTTGTACTTTTTGCATTGTGGAATCAACACAGCATTACAGTTTGACATGAACTGAAGTGTAGATTATTCAGAATTTTTTGCTCTTTCACGTGGTATATGCTACGATAAGATTCGATAATATATTAACTTGACACGAATTCTTTATTGCCAAAAAAGCATAATTCAATTTGGTTAATTCGGCTGAAGTGGCCGTTGTTCAACATGGGAACGTGCAAAATACTCAGAATTTTTTGCTCTTTCGTTTGGTATATGACACGCTGGGTGTAGCAGAAAAAAATTTCATTTCAGGTATTGTTTTGGTCTTATCAGAGTGAAAGCTACTTTTGTACTTTTTGCATTGTGGAATCAACACAGCATTACAGTTTGACATGAACTGAAGTGTAGATTATTCAGAATTTTTTGCTCTTTCACGTGGTATGTGCTACGATAAGATTCGATAATATATTAACTTGACACGAATTCTTTATTGCCAAAAAAGCATAATTCAATATTGTTAATTCGGCTGAAGTGGCCGTTGTTCAACATGGGAACGTGCAAAATACTCAGAATTTTTTGCTCTTTCGTTTGGTATATGACACGCTGGGTGTAGCAGAAAAAAATTTCATTTCAGGTATTGTTTTGGTCTTATCAGAGTGAAAGCTACTTTTGTACTTTTTGCATTGTGGAATCAACACAGCATTACAGTTTGACATGAACTGAAGTGTAGATTATTCAGAATTTTTTGCTCTTTCACGTGGTATATGCTACGATAAGAGTCGATAATATATTAACTTGACACGAATTCTTTATTGCCAAAAAAGCATAATTCAATTTGGTTAATTCGGCTGAAGTGGCCGTTGTTCAACATGGGAACGTGCAAAATACTCAGAATTTTTTGCTCTTTCGTTTGGTATATGACACGCTGGGTGTAGCAGAAAAAAATTTCATTTCAGGTATTGTTTTGGTCTTATCAGAGTGAAAGCTACTTTTGTACTTTTTGCATTGTGGAATCAACACAGCATTACAGTTTGACATGAACTGAAGTGTAGATTATTCAGAATTTTTTGCTCTTTCACGTGGTATGTGCTACGATAAGATTCGATAATATATTAACTTGACACGAATTCTTTATTGCCAAAAAAGCATAATTCAATATTGTTAATTCGGCTGAAGTGGCCGTTGTTCAACATGGGAACGTGCAAAATACTCAGAATTTTTTGCTCTTTCGTTTGGTATATGACACAGTGGGTGTAGCAGAAAAAAATTTCATTTCAGGTATTGTTTTGGTCTTATCAGAGTGAAAGCTACTTTTGTACTTTTTGCATTGTGGAATCAACACAGCATTACAGTTTGACATGAACTGAAGTGTAGATTATTCAGAATTTTTTGCTCTTTCACGTGGTATATGCTACGATAAGAGTCGATAATATATTAACTTGACACGAATTCTTTATTGCCAAAAAAGCATAATTCAATTTGGTTAATTCGGCTGAAGTGGCCGTTGTTCAACATGGGAACGTGCAAAATACTCAGAATTTTTTGCTCTTTCGTTTGGTATATGACACGCTGGGTGTAGCAGAAAAAAATTTCATTTCAGGTATTGTTTTGGTCTTATCAGAGTGAAAGCTACTTTTGTACTTTTTGCATTGTGGAATCAACACAGCATTACAGTTTGACATGAACTGAAGTGTAGATTATTCAGAATTGTTTGCTCTTTCACGTGGTATATGCTACGATAAGAGTCGATAATATATTAACTTGACACGAATTCTTTATTGCCAAAAAAGCATAATTCAATTTTGTTAATTCGGCTGAAGTGGCCGTTGTTCAACATGGGAACGTGCAAAATACTCAGAATTTTTTGCTCTTTCGTTTGGTATATGACACGCTGGGTGTAGCAGAAAAAAATTTCATTTCAGGTATTGTTTTGGTCTTATCAGAGTGAAAGCTACTTTTGTACTTTTTGCATTGTGGAATCAACACAGCATTACAGTTTGACATGAACTGAAGTGTAGATTATTCAGAATTTTTTGCTCTTTCACGTGGTATATGCTACGATAAGATTCGATAATATATTAACTTGACACGAATTCTTTATTGCCAAAAAAGCATAATTCAATTTGGTTAATTCGGCTGAAGTGGCCGTTGTTCAACATGGGAACGTGCAAAATACTCAGAATGTTTTGCTCTTTCGTTTGGTATATGACACGCTGGGTGTAGCAGAAAAAAATTTCATTTCAGGTATTGTTTTGGTCTTATCAGAGTGAAAGCTACTTTTGTACTTTTTGCATTGTGGAATCAACACAGCATTACAGTTAGACATGAACTGAAGTGTAGATTATTCAGAATTTTTTGCTCTTTCACGTGGTATATGCTACGATAAGATTCGATAATATATTAACTTGACACGAATTCTTTATTGCCAAAAAAGCATAATTCAATTTTGTTAATTCGGCTGAAGTGGCCGTTGTTCAACATGGGAACGTGCAAAATACTCAGAATTTTTTGCTCTTTCGTTTGGTATATGACACGCTGGGTGTAGCAGAAAAAAATTTCATTTCAGGTATTGTTTTGGTCTTATCAGAGTGAAAGCTACTTTTGTACTTTTTGCATCGTGGAATCAACACAGCATTACAGTTTGACATGAACTGAAGTGTAGATTATTCAGAATTTTTTGCTCTTTCACGTGGTATATGCTACGATAAGAGTCGATAATATATTAACTTGACACGAATTCTTTATTGCCAAAAAAGCATAATTCAATTTGGTTAATTCGGCTGAAGTGGCCGTTGTTCAACATGGGAACGTGCAAAATACTCAGAATTTTTTGCTCTTTCGTTTGGTATATGACACGCTGGGTGTAGCAGAAAAAAATTTCATTTCAGGTATTGTTTTGGTCTCATCAGAGTGAAAGCTACTTTTGTACTTTTTGCATTGTGGAATCAACACAGCATTACAGTTTGACATGAACTGAAGTGTAGATTATTCAGAATTTTTTGCTCTTTCACGTGGTATATGCTACGATAAGATTCGATAATATATTAACTTGACACGAATTCTTTATTGCCAAAAAAGCATAATTCAATTTGGTTAATTCGGCTGAAGTGGCCGTTGTTCAACATGGGAACGTGCAAAATACTCAGAATTTTTTGCTCTTTCGTTTGGTATATGACACGCTGGGTGTAGCAGAAAAAAATTTCATTTCAGGTATTGTTTTGGTCTTATCAGAGTGAAAGCTACTTTTGTACTTTTTGCATTGTGGAATCAACACAGCATTACAGTTTTACATGAACTGAAGTGTAGATTATTCAGAATTGTTTGCTCTTTCACGTGGTATATGCTACGATAAGAGTCGATAATATATTAACTTGACACGAATTCTTTATTGCCAAAAAAGCATAATTCAATTTGGTTAATTCGGCTGAAGTGGCCGTTGTTCAACATGGGAACGTGCAAAATACTCAGAATTTTTTGCTCTTTCGTTTGGTATATGACACGCTGGGTGTAGCAGAAAATATTTCATTTCAGGTATTGTTTTGGTCTTATCAGAGTGAAAGCTACTTTTGTACTTTTTGCATTGTGGAATCAACACAGCATTACAGTTTGACATGAACTGAAGTGTAGATTATTCAGAATTTTTTGCTCTTTCACGTGGTATATGCTACGATAAGAGTCGATAATATATTAACTTGACACGAATTCTTTATTGCCAAAAAAGCATAATTCAATTTGGTTAATTCGGCTGAAGTGGCCGTTGTTCAACATGGGAACGTGCAAAATACTCAGAATTTTTTGCTCTTTCGTTTGGTATATGACACGCTGGGTGTAGCAGAAAAAAATTTCATTTCAGGTATTGTTTTGGTCTTATCAGAGTGAAAGCTACTTTTGTACTTTTTGCATTGTGGAATCAACACAGCATTACAGTTTGACATGAACTGAAGTGTAGATTATTCAGAATTTTTTGCTCTTTCACGTGGTATGTGCTACGATAAGATTCGATAATATATTAACTTGACACGAATTCTTTATTGCCAAAAAAGCATAATTCAATATTGTTAATTCGGCTGAAGTGGCCGTTGTTCAACATGGGAACGTGCAAAATACTCAGAATTTTTTGCTCTTTCGTTTGGTATATGACACGCTGGGTGTAGCAGAAAAAAAATTCATTTCAGGTATTGTTTTGGTCTTATCAGAGTGAAAGCTACTTTTGTACTTTTTGCATTGTGGAATCAACACAGCATTACAGTTTGACATGAACTGAAGTGTAGATTATTCAGAATTTGTTGCTCTTTCACGTGGTATATGCTACGATAAGAGTCGATAATATATTAACTTGACACGAATTCTTTATTGCCAAAAAAGCATAATTCAATTTGGTTAATTCGGCTGAAGTGGCCGTTGTTCAACATGGGAACGTGCAAAATACTCAGAATTTTTGCTCTTTCGTTTGGTATATGACACGCTGGGTGTAGCAGAAAAAAATTTCATTTCAGGTATTGTTTTGGTCTTATCAGAGTGAAAGCTACTTTTGTACTTTTTGCATTGTGGAATCAACACAGCATTACAGTTTGACATGAACTGAAGTGTAGATTATTCAGAACTTTTTGCTCTTTCACGTGGTATGTGCTACGATAAGATTCGATAATATATTAACTTGACACGAATTCTTTATTGCCAAAAAAGCATAATTCAATATTGTTAATTCGGCTGAAGTGGCCGTTGTTCAACATGGGAACGTGCAAAATACTCAGAATTTTTTGCTCTTTCGTTTGGTATATGACACGCTGGGTGTAGCAGAAAAAAATTTCATTTCAGGTATTGTTTTGGTCTTATCAGAGTGAAAGCTACTTTTGTACTTTTTGCATTGTGGAATCAACACAGCATTACAGTTTGACATGAACTGAAGTGTAGATTATTCAGAATTTTTTGCTCTTTCACGTGGTATGTGCTACGATAAGATTCGATAATATATTAACTTGACACGAATTCTTTATTGCCAAAAAAGCATAATTCAATATTGTTAATTCGGCTGAAGTGGCCGTTGTTCAACATGGGAACGTGCAAAATACTCAGAATTTTTTGCTCTTTCGTTTGGTATATGACACGCTGGGTGTAGCAGAAAAAAATTTCATTTCAGGTATTGTTTTGGTCTTATCAGAGTGAAAGCTACTTTTGTACTTTTTGCATTGTGGAATCAACACAGCATTACAGTTTGACATGAACTGAAGTGTAGATTATTCAGAACTTTTTGCTCTTTCACGTGGTATGTGCTACGATAAGATTCGATAATATATTAACTTGACACGAATTCTTTATTGCCAAAAAAGCATAATTCAATATTGTTAATTCGGCTGAAGTGACCGTTGTTCAACATGGGAACGTGCAAAATACTCAGAATTTTTTGCTCTTTCGTTTGGTATATGACACGCTGGGTGTAGCAGAAAAAAATTTCATTTCAGGTATTGTTTTGGTCTTATCAGAGTGAAAGCTACTTTTGTACTTTTTGCATTGTGGAATCAACACAGCATTACAGTTTGACATGAACTGAAGTGTAGATTATTCAGAATTTGTTGCTCTTTCACGTGGTATATGCTACGATAAGAGTCGATAATATATTAACTTGACACGAATTCTTTATTGCCAAAAAAGCATAATTCAATTTGGTTAATTCGGCTGAAGTGGCCGTTGTTCAACATGGGAACGTGCAAAATACTCAGAATTTTTTGCTCTTTCGTTTGGTATATGACACGCTGGGTGTAGCAGAAAAAAATTTCATTTCAGGTATTGTTTTGGTCTTATCAGAGTGAAAGCTACTTTTGTACTTTTTGCATTGTGGAATCAACACAGCATTACAGTTTGACATGAACTGAAGTGTAGATTATTCAGAATTTTTTGCTCTTTCACGTGGTATATGCTACGATAAGAGTCGATAATATATTAACTTGACACGAATTCTTTATTGCCAAAAAAGCATAATTCAATTTTGTTAATTCGGCTGAAGTGGCCGTTGTTCAACATGGGAACGTGCAAAATACTCAGAATTTTTTGCTCTTTCGTTTGGTATATGACACGCTGGGTGTAGCAGAAAAAAATTTCATTTCAGGTATTGTTTTGGTCTTATCAGAGTGAAAGCTACTTTTGTACTTTTTGCATTGTGGAATCAACACAGCATTACAGTTTGACATGAACTGAAGTGTAGATTATTCAGAATTTTTTGCTCTTTCACGTGGTATATGCTACGATAAGATTCGATAATATATTAACTTGACACGAATTCTTTATTGCCAAAAAAGCATAATTCAATTTTGTTAATTCGGCTGAAGTGGCCGTTGTTCAACATGGGAACGTGCAAAATACTCAGAATTTTTTGCTCTTTCGTTTGGTATATGACACGCTGGGTGTAGCAGAAAAAAATTTCATTTCAGGTATTGTTTTGGTCTTATCAGAGTGAAAGCTACTTTTGTACTTTTTGCATTGTGGAATCAACACAGCATTACAGTTTGACATGAACTGAAGTGTAGATTATTCAGAATTTTTTGCTCTTTCACGTGGTATATGCTACGATAAAATTCGATAATATATTAACTTGACACGAATTCTTTATTGCCAAAAAAGCATAATTCAATTTGGTTAATTCGGCTGAAGTGGCCGTTGTTCAACATGGGAACGTGCAAAATACTCAGAATTTTTTGCTCTTTCGTTTGGTATATGACACGCTGGGTGTAGCAGAAAAAAATTTCATTTCAGGTATTGTTTTGGTCTTATCAGAGTGAAAGCTACTTTTGTACTTTTTGCATTGTGGAATCAACACAGCATTACAGTTTGACATGAACTGAAGTGTAGATTATTCAGAATTTTTTGCTCTTTCACGTGGTATATGCTACGATAAGATTCGATAATATATTAACTTGACACGAATTCTTTATTGCCAAAAAAGCATAATTCAATTTTGTTAATTCGGCTGAAGTGGCCGTTGTTCAACATGGGAACGTGCAAAATACTCAGAATTTTTTGCTCTTTCGTTTGGTATATGACACGCTGGGTGTAGCAGAAAAAAATTTCATTTCAGGTATTGTTTTGGTCTTATCAGAGTGAAAGCTACTTTTGTACTTTTTGCATTGTGGAATCAACACAGCATTACAGTTTGACATGAACTGAAGTGTAGATTATTCAGAATTTTTTGCTCTTTCACGTGGTATATGCTACGATAAGATTCGATAATATATTAACTTGACACGAATTCTTTATTGCCAAAAAAGCATAATTCAATTTTGTTAATTCGGCTGAAGTGGCCGTTGTTCAACATGGGAACGTGCAAAATACTCAGAATTTTTTGCTCTTTCGTTTGGTATATGACACGCTGGGTGTAGCAGAAAAAAATTTCATTTCAGGTATTGTTTTGGTCTTATCAGAGTGAAAGCTACTTTTGTACTTTTTGCATTGTGGAATCAACACAGCATTACAGTTTGACATGAACTGAAGTGTAGATTATTCAGAATTTTTTGCTCTTTCACGTGGTATATGCTACGATAAGATTCGATAATATATTAACTTGACACGAATTATTTATTGCCAAAAAAACATAATTCAATTTGGTTAATTCGGCTGAAGTGGCCGTTGTTCAACATGGGAACGTGCAAAATACTCAGAATTTTTTGCTCTTTCGTTTGGTATATGACACGCTGGGTGTAGCAGAAAAAAATTTCATTTCAGGTATTGTTTTGGTCTTATCAGAGTGAAAGCTACTTTTGTACTTTTTGCATTGTGGAATCAACACAGCATTACAGTTTGACATGAACTGAAGTGTAGATTATTCAGAATTTTTTGCTCTTTCACGTGGTATGTGCTACGATAAGATTCGATAATATATTAACTTGACACGAATTCTTTATTGCCAAAAAAGCATAATTCAATATTGTTAATTCGGCTGAAGTGGCCGTTGTTCAACATGGGAACGTGCAAAATACTCAGAATTTTTTGCTCTTTCGTTTGGTATATGACACGCTGGGTGTAGCAGAAAATATTTCATTTCAGGTATTGTTTTGGTCTTATCAGAGTGAAAGCTACTTTTGTACTTTTTGCATTGTGGAATCAACACAGCATTACAGTTTGACATGAACTGAAGTGTAGATTATTCAGAATTTTTTGCTCTTTCACGTGGTATGTGCTACGATAAGATTCGATAATATATTAACTTGACACGAATTCTTTATTGCCAAAAAAGCATAATTCAATATTGTTAATTCGGCTGAAGTGGCCGTTGTTCAACATGGGAACGTGCAAAATACTCAGAATTTTTTGCTCTTTCGTTTGGTATATGACACGCTGGGTGTAGCAGAAAATATTTCATTTCAGGTATTGTTTTGGTCTTATCAGAGTGAAAGCTACTTTTGTACTTTTTGCATTGTGGAATCAACACAGCATTACAGTTTGACATGAACTGAAGTGTAGATTATTCAGAATTTTTTGCTCGTTCACGTGGTATATGCTACGATAAGAGTCGATAATATATTAACTTGACACGAATTCTTTATTGCCAAAAAAGCATAATTCAATTTGGTTAATTCGGCTGAAGTGGCCGTTGTTCAACATGGGAACGTGCAAAATACTCAGAATTTTTTGCTCTTTCGTTTGGTATATGACACGCTGGGTGTAGCAGAAAAAAATTTCATTTCAGGTATTGTTTTGGTCTTATCAGAGTGAAAGCTACTTTTGTACTTTTTGCATTGTGGAATCAACACAGCATTACAGTTTGACATGAACTGAAGTGCAGATTGTTCAGAATTTTTTGCTCTTTCACGTGGTATATGCTACGATAAGATTCGATAATATATTAACTTGACACGAATTATTTATTGCCAAAAAAACATAATTCAATTTGGTTAATTCGGCTGAAGTGGCCGTTGTTCAACATGGGAAAGTGCAAAATACTCAGAATTTTTTGCTCTTTCGTTTGGTATATGACACGCTGGGTGTAGCAGAAAAAAATTTCATTTCAGGTATTGTTTTGGTCTTATCAGAGTGAAAGCTACTTTTGTACTTTTTGCATTGTGGAATCAACACAGCATTACAGTTTGACATGAACTGAAGTGTAGATTATTCAGAATTTTTTGCTCTTTCACGTGGTATGTGCTACGATAAGATTCGATAATATATTAACTTGACACGAATTCTTTATTGCCAAAAAAGCATAATTCAATATTGTTAATTCGGCTGAAGTGGCCGTTGTTCAACATGGGAACGTGCACAATACTCAGAATTTTTTGCTCTTTCGTTTGGTATATGACACGCTGGGTGTAGCAGAAAATATTTCATTTCAGGTATTGTTTTGGTCTTATCAGAGTGAAAGCTACTTTTGTACTTTTTGCATTGTGGAATCAACACAGCATTACAGTTTGACATGAACTGAAGTGTAGATTATTCAGAATTTTTTGCTCGTTCACGTGGTATATGCTACGATAAGAGTCGATAATATATTAACTTGACACGAATTCTTTATTGCCAAAAAAGCATAATTCAATTTGGTTAATTCGGCTGAAGTGGCCGTTGTTCAACATGGGAACGTGCAAAATACTCAGAATTTTTTGCTCTTTCGTTTGGTATATGACACGCTGGGTGTAGCAGAAAAAAATTTCATTTCAGGTATTGTTTTGGTCTTATCAGAGTGAAAGCTACTTTTGTACTTTTTGCATTGTGGAATCAACACAGCATTACAGTTTGACATGAACTGAAGTGTAGATTATTCAGAATTTTTTGCTCTTTCACGTGGTATGTGCTACGATAAGATTCGATAATATATTAACTTGACACGAATTCTTTATTGCCAAAAAAGCATAATTCAATATTGTTAATTCGGCTGAAGTGGCCGTTGTTCAACATGGGAACGTGCAAAATACTCAGAATTTTTTGCTCTTTCGTTTGGTATATGACACGCTGGGTGTAGCAGAAAATATTTCATTTCAGGTATTGTTTTGGTCTTATCAGAGTGAAAGCTACTTTTGTACTTTTTGCATTGTGGAATCAACACAGCATTACAGTTTGACATGAACTGAAGTGCAGATTGTTCAGAATTTTTTGCTCTTTCACGTGGTATATGCTACGATAAGATTCGATAATATATTAACTTGACACGAATTATTTATTGCCAAAAAAACATAATTCAATTTGGTTAATTCGGCTGAAGTGGCCGTTGTTCAACATGGGAAAGTGCAAAATACTCAGAATTTTTTGCTCTTTCGTTTGGTATATGACACGCTGGGTGTAGCAGAAAAAAATTTCATTTCAGGTATTGTTTTGGTCTTATCAGAGTGAAAGCTACTTTTGTACTTTTTGCATTGTGGAATCAACACAGCATTACAGTTTGACATGAACTGAAGTGTAGATTATTCAGAATTTTTTGCTCTTTCACGTGGTATGTGCTACGATAAGATTCGATAATATATTAACTTGACACGAATTCTTTATTGCCAAAAAAGCATAATTCAATATTGTTAATTCGGCTGAAGTGGCCGTTGTTCAACATGGGAACGTGCACAATACTCAGAATTTTTTGCTCTTTCGTTTGGTATATGACACGCTGGGTGTAGCAGAAAATATTTCATTTCAGGTATTGTTTTGGTCTTATCAGAGTGAAAGCTACTTTTGTACTTTTTGCATTGTGGAATCAACACAGCATTACAGTTTGACATGAACTGAAGTGTAGATTATTCAGAATTTTTTGCTCGTTCACGTGGTATATGCTACGATAAGAGTCGATAATATATTAACTTGACACGAATTCTTTATTGCCAAAAAAGCATAATTCAATTTGGTTAATTCGGCTGAAGTGGCCGTTGTTCAACATGGGAACGTGCAAAATACTCAGAATTTTTTGCTCTTTCGTTTGGTATATGACACGCTGGGTGTAGCAGAAAAAAATTTCATTTCAGGTATTGTTTTGGTCTTATCAGAGTGAAAGCTACTTTTGTACTTTTTGCATTGTGGAATCAACACAGCATTACAGTTTGACATGAACTGAAGTGCAGATTGTTCAGAATTTTTTGCTCTTTCACGTGGTATATGCTACGATAAGATTCGATAATATATTAACTTGACACGAATTATTTATTGCCAAAAAAACATAATTCAATTTGGTTAATTCGGCTGAAGTGGCCGTTGTTCAACATGGGAAAGTGCAAAATACTCAGAATTTTTTGCTCTTTCGTTTGGTATATGACACGCTGGGTGTAGCAGAAAAAAATTTCATTTCAGGTATTGTTTTGGTCTTATCAGAGTGAAAGCTACTTTTGTACTTTTTGCATTGTGGAATCAACACAGCATTACAGTTTGACATGAACTGAAGTGTAGATTATTCAGAATTTTTTGCTCTTTCACGTGGTATGTGCTACGATAAGATTCGATAATATATTAACTTGACACGAATTCTTTATTGCCAAAAAAGCATAATTCAATATTGTTAATTCGGCTGAAGTGGCCGTTGTTCAACATGGGAACGTGCACAATACTCAGAATTTTTTGCTCTTTCGTTTGGTATATGACACGCTGGGTGTAGCAGAAAATATTTCATTTCAGGTATTGTTTTGGTCTTATCAGAGTGAAAGCTACTTTTGTACTTTTTGCATTGTGGAATCAACACAGCATTACAGTTTGACATGAACTGAAGTGTAGATTATTCAGAATTTTTTGCTCGTTCACGTGGTATATGCTACGATAAGAGTCGATAATATATTAACTTGACACGAATTCTTTATTGCCAAAAAAGCATAATTCAATTTGGTTAATTCGGCTGAAGTGGCCGTTGTTCAACATGGGAACGTGCAAAATACTCAGAATTTTTTGCTCTTTCGTTTGGTATATGACACGCTGGGTGTAGCAGAAAAAAATTTCATTTCAGGTATTGTTTTGGTCTTATCAGAGTGAAAGCTACTTTTGTACTTTTTGCATTGTGGAATCAACACAGCATTACAGTTTGACATGAACTGAAGTGTAGATTATTCAGAATTTTTTGCTCTTTCACGTGGTATGTGCTACGATAAGATTCGATAATATATTAACTTGACACGAATTCTTTATTGCCAAAAAAGCATAATTCAATATTGTTAATTCGGCTGAAGTGGCCGTTGTTCAACATGGGAACGTGCAAAATACTCAGAATTTTTTGCTCTTTCGTTTGGTATATGACACGCTGGGTGTAGCAGAAAATATTTCATTTCAGGTATTGTTTTGGTCTTATCAGAGTGAAAGCTACTTTTGTACTTTTTGCATTGTGGAATCAACACAGCATTACAGTTTGACATGAACTGAAGTGCAGATTGTTCAGAATTTTTTGCTCTTTCACGTGGTATATGCTACGATAAGATTCGATAATATATTAACTTGACACGAATTATTTATTGCCAAAAAAACATAATTCAATTTGGTTAATTCGGCTGAAGTGGCCGTTGTTCAACATGGGAAAGTGCAAAATACTCAGAATTTTTTGCTCTTTCGTTTGGTATATGACACGCTGGGTGTAGCAGAAAAAAATTTCATTTCAGGTATTGTTTTGGTCTTATCAGAGTGAAAGCTACTTTTGTACTTTTTGCATTGTGGAATCAACACAGCATTACAGTTTGACATGAACTGAAGTGTAGATTATTCAGAATTTTTTGCTCTTTCACGTGGTATGTGCTACGATAAGATTCGATAATATATTAACTTGACACGAATTCTTTATTGCCAAAAAAGCATAATTCAATATTGTTAATTCGGCTGAAGTGGCCGTTGTTCAACATGGGAACGTGCACAATACTCAGAATTTTTTGCTCTTTCGTTTGGTATATGACACGCTGGGTGTAGCAGAAAATATTTCATTTCAGGTATTGTTTTGGTCTTATCAGAGTGAAAGCTACTTTTGTACTTTTTGCATTGTGGAATCAACACAGCATTACAGTTTGACATGAACTGAAGTGTAGATTATTCAGAATTTTTTGCTCGTTCACGTGGTATATGCTACGATAAGAGTCGATAATATATTAACTTGACACGAATTCTTTATTGCCAAAAAAGCATAATTCAATTTGGTTAATTCGGCTGAAGTGGCCGTTGTTCAACATGGGAACGTGCAAAATACTCAGAATTTTTTGCTCTTTCGTTTGGTATATGACACGCTGGGTGTAGCAGAAAAAAATTTCATTTCAGGTATTGTTTTGGTCTTATCAGAGTGAAAGCTACTTTTGTACTTTTTGCATTGTGGAATCAACACAGCATTACAGTTTGACATGAACTGAAGTGTAGATTATTCAGAATTTTTTGCTCTTTCACGTGGTATGTGCTACGATAAGATTCGATAATATATTAACTTGACACGAATTCTTTATTGCCAAAAAAGCATAATTCAATATTGTTAATTCGGCTGAAGTGGCCGTTGTTCAACATGGGAACGTGCAAAATACTCAGAATTTTTTGCTCTTTCGTTTGGTATATGACACGCTGGGTGTAGCAGAAAATATTTCATTTCAGGTATTGTTTTGGTCTTATCAGAGTGAAAGCTACTTTTGTACTTTTTGCATTGTGGAATCAACACAGCATTACAGTTTGACATGAACTGAAGTGTAGATTATTCAGAATTTTTTGCTCGTTCACGTGGTATATGCTACGATAAGAGTCGATAATATATTAACTTGACACGAATTCTTTATTGCCAAAAAAGCATAATTCAATTTGGTTAATTCGGCTGAAGTGGCCGTTGTTCAACATGGGAACGTGCAAAATACTCAGAATTTTTTGCTCTTTCGTTTGGTATATGACACGCTGGGTGTAGCAGAAAAAAATTTCATTTCAGGTATTGTTTTGGTCTTATCAGAGTGAAAGCTACTTTTGTACTTTTTGCATTGTGGAATCAACACAGCATTACAGTTTGACATGAACTGAAGTGTAGATTATTCAGAATTTTTTGCTCTTTCACGTGGTATATGCTACGATAAGATTCGATAATATATTAACTTGACACGAATTATTTATTGCCAAAAAAACATAATTCAATTTGGTTAATTCGGCTGAAGTGGCCGTTGTTCAACATGGGAAAGTGCAAAATACTCAGAATTTTTTGCTCTTTCGTTTGGTATATGACACGCTGGGTGTAGCAGAAAAAAATTTCATTTCAGGTATTGTTTTGGTCTTATCAGAGTGAAAGCTACTTTTGTACTTTTTGCATTGTGGAATCAACACAGCATTACAGTTTGACATGAACTGAAGTGTAGATTATTCAGAATTTTTTGCTCTTTCACGTGGTATGTGCTACGATAAGATTCGATAATATATTAACTTGACACGAATTCTTTATTGCCAAAAAAGCATAATTCAATATTGTTAATTCGGCTGAAGTGGCCGTTGTTCAACATGGGAACGTGCACAATACTCAGAATTTTTTGCTCTTTCGTTTGGTATATGACACGCTGGGTGTAGCAGAAAATATTTCATTTCAGGTATTGTTTTGGTCTTATCAGAGTGAAAGCTACTTTTGTACTTTTTGCATTGTGGAATCAACACAGCATTACAGTTTGACATGAACTGAAGTGTAGATTATTCAGAATTTTTTGCTCGTTCACGTGGTATATGCTACGATAAGAGTCGATAATATATTAACTTGACACGAATTCTTTATTGCCAAAAAAGCATAATTCAATTTGGTTAATTCGGCTGAAGTGGCCGTTGTTCAACATGGGAACGTGCAAAATACTCAGAATTTTTTGCTCTTTCGTTTGGTATATGACACGCTGGGTGTAGCAGAAAAAAATTTCATTTCAGGTATTGTTTTGGTCTTATCAGAGTGAAAGCTACTTTTGTACTTTTTGCATTGTGGAATCAACACAGCATTACAGTTTGACATGAACTGAAGTGTAGATTATTCAGAATTTTTTGCTCTTTCACGTGGTATGTGCTACGATAAGATTCGATAATATATTAACTTGACACGAATTCTTTATTGCCAAAAAAGCATAATTCAATATTGTTAATTCGGCTGAAGTGGCCGTTGTTCAACATGGGAACGTGCAAAATACTCAGAATTTTTTGCTCTTTCGTTTGGTATATGACACGCTGGGTGTAGCAGAAAATATTTCATTTCAGGTATTGTTTTGGTCTTATCAGAGTGAAAGCTACTTTTGTACTTTTTGCATTGTGGAATCAACACAGCATTACAGTTTGACATGAACTGAAGTGTAGATTATTCAGAATTTTTTGCTCGTTCACGTGGTATATGCTACGATAAGAGTCGATAATATATTAACTTGACACGAATTCTTTATTGCCAAAAAAGCATAATTCAATTTGGTTAATTCGGCTGAAGTGGCCGTTGTTCAACATGGGAACGTGCAAAATACTCAGAATTTTTTGCTCTTTCGTTTGGTATATGACACGCTGGGTGTAGCAGAAAAAAATTTCATTTCAGGTATTGTTTTGGTCTTATCAGAGTGAAAGCTACTTTTGTACTTTTTGCATTGTGGAATCAACACAGCATTACAGTTTGACATGAACTGAAGTGTAGATTATTCAGAATTTTTTGCTCTTTCACGTGGTATATGCTACGATAAGATTCGATAATATATTAACTTGACACGAATTATTTATTGCCAAAAAAACATAATTCAATTTGGTTAATTCGGCTGAAGTGGCCGTTGTTCAACATGGGAAAGTGCAAAATACTCAGAATTTTTTGCTCTTTCGTTTGGTATATGACACGCTGGGTGTAGCAGAAAAAAATTTCATTTCAGGTATTGTTTTGGTCTTATCAGAGTGAAAGCTACTTTTGTACTTTTTGCATTGTGGAATCAACACAGCATTACAGTTTGACATGAACTGAAGTGTAGATTATTCAGAATTTTTTGCTCTTTCACGTGGTATGTGCTACGATAAGATTCGATAATATATTAACTTGACACGAATTCTTTATTGCCAAAAAAGCATAATTCAATATTGTTAATTCGGCTGAAGTGGCCGTTGTTCAACATGGGAACGTGCACAATACTCAGAATTTTTTGCTCTTTCGTTTGGTATATGACACGCTGGGTGTAGCAGAAAATATTTCATTTCAGGTATTGTTTTGGTCTTATCAGAGTGAAAGCTACTTTTGTACTTTTTGCATTGTGGAATCAACACAGCATTACAGTTTGACATGAACTGAAGTGTAGATTATTCAGAATTTTTTGCTCGTTCACGTGGTATATGCTACGATAAGAGTCGATAATATATTAACTTGACACGAATTCTTTATTGCCAAAAAAGCATAATTCAATTTGGTTAATTCGGCTGAAGTGGCCGTTGTTCAACATGGGAACGTGCAAAATACTCAGAATTTTTTGCTCTTTCGTTTGGTATATGACACGCTGGGTGTAGCAGAAAAAAATTTCATTTCAGGTATTGTTTTGGTCTTATCAGAGTGAAAGCTACTTTTGTACTTTTTGCATTGTGGAATCAACACAGCATTACAGTTTGACATGAACTGAAGTGTAGATTATTCAGAATTTTTTGCTCTTTCACGTGGTATGTGCTACGATAAGATTCGATAATATATTAACTTGACACGAATTCTTTATTGCCAAAAAAGCATAATTCAATATTGTTAATTCGGCTGAAGTGGCCGTTGTTCAACATGGGAACGTGCAAAATACTCAGAATTTTTTGCTCTTTCGTTTGGTATATGACACGCTGGGTGTAGCAGAAAATATTTCATTTCAGGTATTGTTTTGGTCTTATCAGAGTGAAAGCTACTTTTGTACTTTTTGCATTGTGGAATCAACACAGCATTACAGTTTGACATGAACTGAAGTGCAGATTGTTCAGAATTTTTTGCTCTTTCACGTGGTATATGCTACGATAAGATTCGATAATATATTAACTTGACACGAATTATTTATTGCCAAAAAAACATAATTCAATTTGGTTAATTCGGCTGAAGTGGCCGTTGTTCAACATGGGAAAGTGCAAAATACTCAGAATTTTTTGCTCTTTCGTTTGGTATATGACACGCTGGGTGTAGCAGAAAAAAATTTCATTTCAGGTATTGTTTTGGTCTTATCAGAGTGAAAGCTACTTTTGTACTTTTTGCATTGTGGAATCAACACAGCATTACAGTTTGACATGAACTGAAGTGTAGATTATTCAGAATTTTTTGCTCTTTCACGTGGTATGTGCTACGATAAGATTCGATAATATATTAACTTGACACGAATTCTTTATTGCCAAAAAAGCATAATTCAATATTGTTAATTCGGCTGAAGTGGCCGTTGTTCAACATGGGAACGTGCACAATACTCAGAATTTTTTGCTCTTTCGTTTGGTATATGACACGCTGGGTGTAGCAGAAAATATTTCATTTCAGGTATTGTTTTGGTCTTATCAGAGTGAAAGCTACTTTTGTACTTTTTGCATTGTGGAATCAACACAGCATTACAGTTTGACATGAACTGAAGTGTAGATTATTCAGAATTTTTTGCTCGTTCACGTGGTATATGCTACGATAAGAGTCGATAATATATTAACTTGACACGAATTCTTTATTGCCAAAAAAGCATAATTCAATTTGGTTAATTCGGCTGAAGTGGCCGTTGTTCAACATGGGAACGTGCAAAATACTCAGAATTTTTTGCTCTTTCGTTTGGTATATGACACGCTGGGTGTAGCAGAAAAAAATTTCATTTCAGGTATTGTTTTGGTCTTATCAGAGTGAAAGCTACTTTTGTACTTTTTGCATTGTGGAATCAACACAGCATTACAGTTTGACATGAACTGAAGTGTAGATTATTCAGAATTTTTTGCTCTTTCACGTGGTATGTGCTACGATAAGATTCGATAATATATTAACTTGACACGAATTCTTTATTGCCAAAAAAGCATAATTCAATATTGTTAATTCGGCTGAAGTGGCCGTTGTTCAACATGGGAACGTGCAAAATACTCAGAATTTTTTGCTCTTTCGTTTGGTATATGACACGCTGGGTGTAGCAGAAAATATTTCATTTCAGGTATTGTTTTGGTCTTATCAGAGTGAAAGCTACTTTTGTACTTTTTGCATTGTGGAATCAACACAGCATTACAGTTTGACATGAACTGAAGTGTAGATTATTCAGAATTTTTTGCTCGTTCACGTGGTATATGCTACGATAAGAGTCGATAATATATTAACTTGACACGAATTCTTTATTGCCAAAAAAGCATAATTCAATTTGGTTAATTCGGCTGAAGTGGCCGTTGTTCAACATGGGAACGTGCAAAATACTCAGAATTTTTTGCTCTTTCGTTTGGTATATGACACGCTGGGTGTAGCAGAAAAAAATTTCATTTCAGGTATTGTTTTGGTCTTATCAGAGTGAAAGCTACTTTTGTACTTTTTGCATTGTGGAATCAACACAGCATTACAGTTTGACATGAACTGAAGTGTAGATTATTCAGAATTTTTTGCTCTTTCACGTGGTATATGCTACGATAAGATTCGATAATATATTAACTTGACACGAATTATTTATTGCCAAAAAAACATAATTCAATTTGGTTAATTCGGCTGAAGTGGCCGTTGTTCAACATGGGAAAGTGCAAAATACTCAGAATTTTTTGCTCTTTCGTTTGGTATATGACACGCTGGGTGTAGCAGAAAAAAATTTCATTTCAGGTATTGTTTTGGTCTTATCAGAGTGAAAGCTACTTTTGTACTTTTTGCATTGTGGAATCAACACAGCATTACAGTTTGACATGAACTGAAGTGTAGATTATTCAGAATTTTTTGCTCTTTCACGTGGTATGTGCTACGATAAGATTCGATAATATATTAACTTGACACGAATTCTTTATTGCCAAAAAAGCATAATTCAATATTGTTAATTCGGCTGAAGTGGCCGTTGTTCAACATGGGAACGTGCACAATACTCAGAATTTTTTGCTCTTTCGTTTGGTATATGACACGCTGGGTGTAGCAGAAAATATTTCATTTCAGGTATTGTTTTGGTCTTATCAGAGTGAAAGCTACTTTTGTACTTTTTGCATTGTGGAATCAACACAGCATTACAGTTTGACATGAACTGAAGTGTAGATTATTCAGAATTTTTTGCTCGTTCACGTGGTATATGCTACGATAAGAGTCGATAATATATTAACTTGACACGAATTCTTTATTGCCAAAAAAGCATAATTCAATTTGGTTAATTCGGCTGAAGTGGCCGTTGTTCAACATGGGAACGTGCAAAATACTCAGAATTTTTTGCTCTTTCGTTTGGTATATGACACGCTGGGTGTAGCAGAAAAAAATTTCATTTCAGGTATTGTTTTGGTCTTATCAGAGTGAAAGCTACTTTTGTACTTTTTGCATTGTGGAATCAACACAGCATTACAGTTTGACATGAACTGAAGTGTAGATTATTCAGAATTTTTTGCTCTTTCACGTGGTATATGCTACGATAAGATTCGATAATATATTAACTTGACACGAATTCTTTATTGCCAAAAAAGCATAATTCAATTTTGTTAATTCGGCTGAAGTGGCCGTTGTTCAACATGGGAACGTGCAAAATACTCAGAATTTTTTGCTCTTTCGTTTGGTATATGACACGCTGGGTGTAGCAGAAAAAAATTTCATTTCAGGTATTGTTTTGGTCTTATCAGAGTGAAAGCTACTTTTGTACTTTTTGCATTGTGGAATCAACACAGCATTACAGTTTGACATGAACTGAAGTGTAGATTATTCAGAATTTTTTGCTCTTTCACGTGGTATATGCTACGATAAGATTCGATAATATATTAACTTGACACGAATTATTTATTGCCAAAAAAACATAATTCAATTTGGTTAATTCGGCTGAAGTGGCCGTTGTTCAACATGGGAACGTGCAAAATACTCAGAATTTTTTGCTCTTTCGTTTGGTATATGACACGCTGGGTGTAGCAGAAAAAAATTTCATTTCAGGTATTGTTTTGGTCTTATCAGAGTGAAAGCTACTTTTGTACTTTTTGCATTGTGGAATCAACACAGCATTACAGTTTGACATGAACTGAAGTGTAGATTATTCAGAATTTTTTGCTCTTTCACGTGGTATGTGCTACGATAAGATTCGATAATATATTAACTTGACACGAATTCTTTATTGCCAAAAAAGCATAATTCAATATTGTTAATTCGGCTGAAGTGGCCGTTGTTCAACATGGGAACGTGCAAAATACTCAGAATTTTTTGCTCTTTCGTTTGGTATATGACACGCTGGGTGTAGCAGAAAATATTTCATTTCAGGTATTGTTTTGGTCTTATCAGAGTGAAAGCTACTTTTGTACTTTTTGCATTGTGGAATCAACACAGCATTACAGTTTGACATGAACTGAAGTGTAGATTATTCAGAATTTTTTGCTCTTTCACGTGGTATGTGCTACGATAAGATTCGATAATATATTAACTTGACACGAATTCTTTATTGCCAAAAAAGCATAATTCAATATTGTTAATTCGGCTGAAGTGGCCGTTGTTCAACATGGGAACGTGCAAAATACTCAGAATTTTTTGCTCTTTCGTTTGGTATATGACACGCTGGGTGTAGCAGAAAATATTTCATTTCAGGTATTGTTTTGGTCTTATCAGAGTGAAAGCTACTTTTGTACTTTTTGCATTGTGGAATCAACACAGCATTACAGTTTGACATGAACTGAAGTGTAGATTATTCAGAATTTTTTGCTCGTTCACGTGGTATATGCTACGATAAGAGTCGATAATATATTAACTTGACACGAATTCTTTATTGCCAAAAAAGCATAATTCAATTTGGTTAATTCGGCTGAAGTGGCCGTTGTTCAACATGGGAACGTGCAAAATACTCAGAATTTTTTGCTCTTTCGTTTGGTATATGACACGCTGGGTGTAGCAGAAAAAAATTTCATTTCAGGTATTGTTTTGGTCTTATCAGAGTGAAAGCTACTTTTGTACTTTTTGCATTGTGGAATCAACACAGCATTACAGTTTGACATGAACTGAAGTGCAGATTGTTCAGAATTTTTTGCTCTTTCACGTGGTATATGCTACGATAAGATTCGATAATATATTAACTTGACACGAATTATTTATTGCCAAAAAAACATAATTCAATTTGGTTAATTCGGCTGAAGTGGCCGTTGTTCAACATGGGAAAGTGCAAAATACTCAGAATTTTTTGCTCTTTCGTTTGGTATATGACACGCTGGGTGTAGCAGAAAAAAATTTCATTTCAGGTATTGTTTTGGTCTTATCAGAGTGAAAGCTACTTTTGTACTTTTTGCATTGTGGAATCAACACAGCATTACAGTTTGACATGAACTGAAGTGTAGATTATTCAGAATTTTTTGCTCTTTCACGTGGTATGTGCTACGATAAGATTCGATAATATATTAACTTGACACGAATTCTTTATTGCCAAAAAAGCATAATTCAATATTGTTAATTCGGCTGAAGTGGCCGTTGTTCAACATGGGAACGTGCACAATACTCAGAATTTTTTGCTCTTTCGTTTGGTATATGACACGCTGGGTGTAGCAGAAAATATTTCATTTCAGGTATTGTTTTGGTCTTATCAGAGTGAAAGCTACTTTTGTACTTTTTGCATTGTGGAATCAACACAGCATTACAGTTTGACATGAACTGAAGTGTAGATTATTCAGAATTTTTTGCTCGTTCACGTGGTATATGCTACGATAAGAGTCGATAATATATTAACTTGACACGAATTCTTTATTGCCAAAAAAGCATAATTCAATTTGGTTAATTCGGCTGAAGTGGCCGTTGTTCAACATGGGAACGTGCAAAATACTCAGAATTTTTTGCTCTTTCGTTTGGTATATGACACGCTGGGTGTAGCAGAAAAAAATTTCATTTCAGGTATTGTTTTGGTCTTATCAGAGTGAAAGCTACTTTTGTACTTTTTGCATTGTGGAATCAACACAGCATTACAGTTTGACATGAACTGAAGTGTAGATTATTCAGAATTTTTTGCTCTTTCACGTGGTATGTGCTACGATAAGATTCGATAATATATTAACTTGACACGAATTCTTTATTGCCAAAAAAGCATAATTCAATATTGTTAATTCGGCTGAAGTGGCCGTTGTTCAACATGGGAACGTGCAAAATACTCAGAATTTTTTGCTCTTTCGTTTGGTATATGACACGCTGGGTGTAGCAGAAAATATTTCATTTCAGGTATTGTTTTGGTCTTATCAGAGTGAAAGCTACTTTTGTACTTTTTGCATTGTGGAATCAACACAGCATTACAGTTTGACATGAACTGAAGTGTAGATTATTCAGAATTTTTTGCTCGTTCACGTGGTATATGCTACGATAAGAGTCGATAATATATTAACTTGACACGAATTCTTTATTGCCAAAAAAGCATAATTCAATTTGGTTAATTCGGCTGAAGTGGCCGTTGTTCAACATGGGAACGTGCAAAATACTCAGAATTTTTTGCTCTTTCGTTTGGTATATGACACGCTGGGTGTAGCAGAAAAAAATTTCATTTCAGGTATTGTTTTGGTCTTATCAGAGTGAAAGCTACTTTTGTACTTTTTGCATTGTGGAATCAACACAGCATTACAGTTTGACATGAACTGAAGTGTAGATTATTCAGAATTTTTTGCTCTTTCACGTGGTATATGCTACGATAAGATTCGATAATATATTAACTTGACACGAATTATTTATTGCCAAAAAAACATAATTCAATTTGGTTAATTCGGCTGAAGTGGCCGTTGTTCAACATGGGAAAGTGCAAAATACTCAGAATTTTTTGCTCTTTCGTTTGGTATATGACACGCTGGGTGTAGCAGAAAAAAATTTCATTTCAGGTATTGTTTTGGTCTTATCAGAGTGAAAGCTACTTTTGTACTTTTTGCATTGTGGAATCAACACAGCATTACAGTTTGACATGAACTGAAGTGTAGATTATTCAGAATTTTTTGCTCTTTCACGTGGTATGTGCTACGATAAGATTCGATAATATATTAACTTGACACGAATTCTTTATTGCCAAAAAAGCATAATTCAATATTGTTAATTCGGCTGAAGTGGCCGTTGTTCAACATGGGAACGTGCACAATACTCAGAATTTTTTGCTCTTTCGTTTGGTATATGACACGCTGGGTGTAGCAGAAAATATTTCATTTCAGGTATTGTTTTGGTCTTATCAGAGTGAAAGCTACTTTTGTACTTTTTGCATTGTGGAATCAACACAGCATTACAGTTTGACATGAACTGAAGTGTAGATTATTCAGAATTTTTTGCTCGTTCACGTGGTATATGCTACGATAAGAGTCGATAATATATTAACTTGACACGAATTCTTTATTGCCAAAAAAGCATAATTCAATTTGGTTAATTCGGCTGAAGTGGCCGTTGTTCAACATGGGAACGTGCAAAATACTCAGAATTTTTTGCTCTTTCGTTTGGTATATGACACGCTGGGTGTAGCAGAAAAAAATTTCATTTCAGGTATTGTTTTGGTCTTATCAGAGTGAAAGCTACTTTTGTACTTTTTGCATTGTGGAATCAACACAGCATTACAGTTTGACATGAACTGAAGTGTAGATTATTCAGAATTTTTTGCTCGTTCACGTGGTATATGCTACGATAAGAGTCGATAATATATTAACTTGACACGAATTCTTTATTGCCAAAAAAGCATAATTCAATTTGGTTAATTCGGCTGAAGTGGCCGTTGTTCAACATGGGAACGTGCAAAATACTCAGAATTTTTTTGCTCTTTCGTTTGGTATATGACACGCTGGGTGTAGCAGAAAAAAATTTCATTTCAGGTATTGTTTTGGTCTTATCTGAGTGAAAGCTACTTTTGTACTTTTTGCATTGTGGAATCAACACAGCATTACAGTTTGACATGAACTGAAGTGTAGATTATTCAGAATTTTTTGCTCTTTCACGTGGTATATGCTACGATAAGATTCGATAATATATTAACTTGACACGAATTCTTTATTGCCAAAAAAGCATAATTCAATTTGGTTAATTCGGCTGAAGTAGCCGTTGTTCAACATGGGAACGTGCAAAATACTCAGAATTTTTTGCTCTTTCGTTTGGTATATGACACGCTGGGTGTAGCAGAAAAAAATTTCATTTCAGGTATTGTTTTGGTCTTATCAGAGTGAAAGCTACTTTTGTACTTTTTGCATTGTGGAATCAACACAGCATTACAGTTTGACATGAACTGAAGTGTAGATTATTCAGAATTTTTTGCTCGTTCACGTGGTATATGCTACGATAAGAGTCGATAATATATTAACTTGACACGAATTCTTTATTGCCAAAAAAGCATAATTCAATTTGGTTAATTCGGCTGAAGTGGCCGTTGTTCAACATGGGAACGTGCAAAATACTCAGAATTTTTTGCTCTTTCGTTTGGTATATGACACGCTGGGTGTAGCAGAAAAAAATTTCATTTCAGGTATTGTTTTGGTCTTATCAGAGTGAACGCTACTTTTGTACTTTTTGCATTGTGGAATCAACACAGCATTACAGTTTGACATGAACTGAAGTGTAGATTATTCAGAATTTTTTGCTCTTTCACGTGGTATATGCTACGATAAGATTCGATAATATATTAACTTGACACGAATTATTTATTGCCAAAAAAACATAATTCAATTTGGTTAATTCGGCTGAAGTGGCCGTTGTTCAACATGGGAAAGTGCAAAATACTCAGAATTTTTTGCTCTTTCGTTTGGTATATGACACGCTGGGTGTAGCAGAAAAAAATTTCATTTCAGGTATTGTTTTGGTCTTATCAGAGTGAAAGCTACTTTTGTACTTTTTGCATTGTGGAATCAACACAGCATTACAGCTTGACATGAACTGAAGTGTAGATTATTCAGAATTGTTTGCTCTTTCACGTGGTATATGCTACGATAAGATTCGATAATATACAGTAGCGGTCATAAGTATTCGCCCAAAACTTTGCAATGTCATAACTTTTGACTCAAATGAGCAATCGGGCTCATGTTTTGGCAGAATACTATAGTACTAGTGTGCATCATATCCTACTCCCGTTGTTATGATTCGTCGTCGTATTATTGTGTAGCGATCCTGGATCCCCTCTGTATTTACGCGGCGATAATTATTTCCTCAGCGGGATTTTTCTGAGACTTGTTGTTAACAGTGTATGAACAACATTTAATGAGGAGTAGGATCCGCTATGCGATCCATTCGAGCTAATTCATTCCTTTGAGAAAATCGAATTTCCGACACCCCTGAAATTGAGCAAAAATGTCATAACTCTGTGTTCAGTGAATCTGCAGGCTGCAAACTTGGTAGAGATAATTGCCCATGAGTGATACAAAACCTGGCCGAGTATGACCACGATCGGTTGAATTTTGAGAAATTTCGAAAATTTATTTTTCTCATTTTTCGAGGTACAGGAAGTTCCTGGTCTGATTAATTTCGATTCAGTTCAACAGTCAGATGTCTTCTATATATAGTATACGACAGTATACTATTGTTTCACGAAATTTCAAGTTCTTCGAGTGAAGTTATAATAGGAGAAAGTGGTCGAAAATTGTTAGGGCACGATTTTTTAAAGCCACCTAAAAAAATAAAATGAATTTTTGCAGGACTAAAAGAGTATCGATAGCCGTTATATTATAGCTATAATCTTCACTCTTCACGATAATTGTCATGGCAAGGTTTCAGCCTAATCGGACAAATTATAAGCATTTTGAAAAAATCGCGAAAATAATTCGAACAATTTTCGACATCCTTTCTCCAATTGTAACTTCACTCGAAGAACTTGGAATTTCGTGAAACAATAGTAAACTGTCGTCTACTATATATAGAAGACATCTGACTGTTGAACTGAATTGAAATTAATCCGACCAGGAACTTTCTGTACCTCGAAAAATGAGAAAAATAAATTTTCGAAATTTTTCAAAATTGAACCGATCGTGGTCATACTCCGCCAGGTTTTGTATCACTCATGGGCAACTATCTCTACCAAGTTTGCAGCCTGCAGATTCACTGAACACAGAGTTATGACATTTTTGCTCAATTTCAGGGGTGTCGGAAATTTCGATTTTCTCAAAGGAATGAATTAGCTCGAATGGATCGCATAGCGGATCCTACTCCTCATTAAATGTTGTTCATACACTGTTAACAACAAGTCTCAGAAAAATCCCGCTGAGGAAATAATTATCGCCGCGTAAATACAGAGGGGATCCAGGATCGCTACAAAATAATACGACGACGAATCATAACTACGGGAGTAGGATATGATGCACACTAGTACTATAGTATCCTGCCAAAACATGAGCCCGATTGCTCATTTGAGTCAAAAGTTATGACATTGCAAAGTTTTGGGCGAATACTTATGACCGCTACTGTATTAACTTGACACGAATTCTTTATTGCCAAAAAAGCATAATTCAATTTGGTTAATTCGGCTGAAGTGGCCGTTGTTCAACATGGGAACGTGCAAAATACTCAGAATTTTTTGCTCTTTCGTTTGGTATATGACACGCTGGGTGTAGCAGAAAATATTTCATTTCAGGTATTGTTTTGGTCTTATCAGAGTGAAAGCTACTTTTGTACTTTTTGCATTGTGGAATCAACACAGCATTACAGTTTGACATGAACTGAAGTGTAGATTATTCAGAATTTTTTGCTCTTTCACGTGGTATATGCTACGATAAGATTCGATAATATATTAACTTGACACGAATTCTTTATTGCCAAAAAAGCATAATTCAATTTGGTTAATTCGGCTGAAGTGGCCGTTGTTCAACATGGGAACGTGCAAAATACTCAGAATTTTTTGCTCTTTCGTTTGGTATATGACACGCTGGGTGTAGCAGAAAATATTTCATTTCAGGTATTGTTTTGGTCTTATCAGAGTGAAAGCTACTTTTGTACTTTTTGCATTGTGGAATCAACACAGCATTACAGTTTGACATGAACTGAAGTGTAGATTATTCAGAATTTTTTGCTCGTTCACGTGGTATATGCTACGATAAGAGTCGATAATATATTAACTTGACACGAATTCTTTATTGCCAAAAAAGCATAATTCAATTTGGTTAATTCGGCTGAAGTGGCCGTTGTTCAACATGGGAACGTGCAAAATACTCAGAATTTTTTGCTCTTTCGTTTGGTATATGACACGCTGGGTGTAGCAGAAAAAAATTTCATTTCAGGTATTGTTTTGGTCTTATCAGAGTGAAAGCTACTTTTGTACTTTTTGAATTGTGGAATCAACACAGCATTACAGTTTGACATGAACTGAAGTGTAGATTATTCAGAATTTTTTGCTCGTTCACGTGGTATATGCTACGATAAGAGTCGATAATATATTAACTTGACACGAATTCTTTATTGCCAAAAAAGCATAATTCAATTTGGTTAATTCGGCTGAAGTGGCCGTTGTTCAACATGGGAACGTGCAAAATACTCAGAATTTTTTGCTCTTTCGTTTGGTATATGACACGCTGGGTGTAGCAGAAAATATTTCATTTCAGGTATTGTTTTGGTCTTATCAGAGTGAAAGCTACTTTTGTACTTTTTGCATTGTGGAATCAACACAGCATTACAGTTTGACATGAACTGAAGTGTAGATTATTCAGAATTTTTTGCTCGTTCACGTGGTATATGCTACGATAAGAGTCGATAATATATTAACTTGACACGAATTCTTTATTGCCAAAAAAGCATAATTCAATTTGGTTAATTCGGCTGAAGTGGCCGTTGTTCAACATGGGAACGTGCAAAATACTCAGAATTTTTTGCTCTTTCGTTTGGTATATGACACGCTGGGTGTAGCAGAAAAAAATTTAATTTCAGGTATTGTTTTGGTCTTATCAGAGTGAAAGCTACTTTTGTACTTTTTGCATTGTGGAATCAACACAGCATTACAGTTTGACATGAACTGAAGTGTAGATTATTCAGAATTTTTTGCTCTTTCAGGTGGTATATGCTACGATAAGATTCGATAATATATTAACTTGACACGAATTCTTTATTGCCAAAAAAGCATAATTCAATTTGGTTAATTCGGCTGAAGTGGCCGTTGTTCAACATGGGAACGTGCAAAATACTCAGAATTTTTTGCTCTTTCGTTTGGTATATGACACGCTGGGTGTAGCAGAAAAAAATTTCATTTCAGGTATTGTTTTGGTCTTATCTGAGTGAAAGCTACTTTTGTACTTTTTGCATTGTGGAATCAACACAGCATTACAGTTTGACATGAACTGAAGTGTAGATTATTCAGAATTTTTTGCTCTTTCACGTGGTATATGCTACGATAAGATTCGATAATATATTAACTTGACACGAATTCTTTATTGCCAAAAAAGCATAATTCAATTTGGTTAATTCGGCTGAAGTGGCCGTTGTTCAACATGGGAACGTGCAAAATACTCAGAATTTTTTGCTCTTTCGTTTGGTATATGACACGCTGGGTGTAGCAGAAAAAAATTTCATTTCAGGTATTGTTTTGGTCTTATCTGAGTGAAAGCTACTTTTGTACTTTTTGCATTGTGGAATCAACACAGCATTACAGTTTGACATGAACTGAAGTGTAGATTATTCAGAATTGTTTGCTCTTTCACGTGGTATATGCTACGATAAGAGTCGATAATATATTAACTTGACACGAATTCTTTATTGCCAAAAAAGCATAATTCAATTTGGTTAATTCGGCTGAAGTGGCCGTTGTTCAACATGGGAACGTGCAAAATACTCAGAATTTTTTGCTCTTTCGTTTGGTATATGACACGCTGGGTGTAGCAGAAAAAAATTTCATTTCAGGTATTGTTTTGGTCTTATCAGAGTGAAAGCTACTTTTGTACTTTTTGCATTGTGGAATCAACACAGCATTACAGTTTGACATGAACTGAAGTGTAGATTATTCAGAATTTTTTGCTCTTTCACGTGGTATATGCTACGATAAGATTCGATAATATATTAACTTGACACGAATTCTTTATTGCCAAAAAAGCATAATTCAATTTGGTTAATTCGGCTGAAGTGGCCGTTGTTCAACATGGGAACGTGCAAAATACTCAGAATTTTTTGCTCTTTCGTTTGGTATATGACACGCTGGGTGTAGCAGAAAAAAATTTCATTTCAGGTATTGTTTTGGTCTTATCAGAGTGAAAGCTACTTTTGTACTTTTTGCATTGTGGAATCAACACAGCATTACAGTTTGACATGAACTGAAGTGTAGATTATTCAGAATTTTTTGCTCTTTCACGTGGTATATGCTACGATAAGATTCGATAATATATTAACTTGACACGAATTATTTATTGCCAAAAAAGCATAATTCAATTTGGTTAATTCGGCTGAAGTGGCCGTTGTTCAACATGGGGACGTGCAAAATACTCAGAATTTTTTGCTCTTTCGTTTGGTATATGACACGCTGGGTGTAGCAGAAAAAAATTTCATTTCAGGTATTGTTTTGGTCTTATCAGAGTGAAAGCTACTTTTGTACTTTTTGCATTGTGGAATCAACACAGCATTACAGTTTGACATGAACTGAAGTGTAGATTATTCAGAATTTTTTGCTCGTTCACGTGGTATATGCTACGATAAGATTCGATAATATATTAACTTGACACGAATTCTTTATTGCCAAAAAAGCATAATTCAATTTGGTTAATTCGGCTGAAGTGGCCGTTGTTCAACATGGGAAAGTGCAAAATACTCAGAATTTTGTGTTCTTTCGTTTGGTATATGACACGCTGGGTGTAGCAGAAAAAAATTTCATTTCAGGTATTGTTTTGGTCTTATCAGAGTGAAAGCTACTTTTGTACTTTTTGCATTGTGGAATCAACACAGCATTACAGCTTGACATGAACTGAAGTGTAGATTATTCAGAATTGTTTGCTCTTTCACGTGGTATATGCTACGATTAGATTCGATAATATATTAACTTGACACGAATTCTTTATTGCCAAAAAAGCATAATTCAATTTTGTTAATTCGGCTGAAGTGGCCGTTGTTCAACATGGGAACGTGCAAAATACTCAGAATTTTTTGCTCTTTCGTTTGGTATATGACACGCTGGGTGTAGCAGAAAAAAATTTCATTTCAGGTATTGTTTTGGTCTTATCAGAGTGAAAGCTACTTTTGTACTTTTTGCATTGTGGAATCAACACAGCATTACAGTTTGACATGAACTGAAGTGTAGATTATTCAGAATTTTTTGCTCTTTCACGTGGTATATGCTACGATAAGATTCGATAATATATTAACTTGACACGAATTCTTTATTGCCAAAAAAGCATAATTCAATTTGGTTAATTCGGCTGAAGTGGCCGTTGTTCAACATGGGGACGTGCAAAATACTCAGAATTTTTTGCTCTTTCGTTTGGTATATGACACGCTGGGTGTAGCAGAAAATATTTCATTTCAGGTATTGTTTTGGTCTTATCAGAGTGAAAGCTACTTTTGTACTTTTTGCATTGTGGAATCAACACAGCATTACAGTTTGACATGAACTGAAGTGTAGATTATTCAGAATTTTTTGCTCGTTCACGTGGTATATGCTACGATAAGAGTCGATAATATATTAACTTGACACGAATTCTTTATTGCCAAAAAAGCATAATTCAATTTGGTTAATTCGGCTGAAGTGGCCGTTGTTCAACATGGGAACGTGCAAAATACTCAGAATTTTTTGCTCTTTCGTTTGGTATATGACACGCTGGGTGTAGCAGAAAAAATTTCATTTCAGGTATTGTTTTGGTCTTATCAGAGTGAAAGCTACTTTTGTACTTTTTGCATTGTGGAATCAACACAGCATTACAGTTTGACATGAACTGAAGTGTAGATTATTCAGAATTTTTTGCTCGTTCACGTGGTATATGCTACGATAAGAGTCGATAATATATTAACTTGACACGAATTCTTTATTGCCAAAAAAGCATAATTCAATTTGGTTAATTCGGCTGAAGTGGCCGTTGTTCAACATGGGAACGTGCAAAATACTCAGAATTTTGTGCTCTTTCGTTTGGTATATGACACGCTGGGTGTAGCAGAAAATATTTCATTTCAGGTATTGTTTTGGTCTTATCAGAGTGAAAGCTACTTTTGTACTTTTTGCATTGTGGAATCAACACAGCATTACAGTTTGACATGAACTGAAGTGTAGATTATTCAGAATTTTTTGCTCGTTCACGTGGTATATGCTACGATAAGAGTCGATAATATATTAACTTGACACGAATTCTTTATTGCCAAAAAAGCATAATTCAATTTGGTTAATTCGGCTGAAGTGGCCGTTGTTCAACATGGGAACGTGCAAAATACTCAGAATTTTTTGCTCTTTCGTTTGGTATATGACACGCTGGGTGTAGCAGAAAAAAATTTCATTTCAGGTATTGTTTTGGTCTTATCAGAGTGAAAGCTACTTTTGTACTTTTTGCATTGTGGAATCAACACAGCATTACAGTTTGACATGAACTGAAGTGTAGATTATTCAGAATTTTTTGCTCTTTCACGTGGTATATGCTACGATAAGAGTCGATAATATATTAACTTGACACGAATTCTTTATTGCCAAAAAAGCATAATTCAATTTTGTTAATTCGGCTGAAGTGGCCGTTGTTCAACATGGGAACGTGCAAAATACTCAGAATTTTTTGCTCTTTCGTTTGGTATATGACACGCTGGGTGTAGCAGAAAAAAATTTCATTTCAGGTATTGTTTTGGTCTTATCTGAGTGAAAGCTACTTTTGTACTTTTTGCATTGTGGAATCAACACAGCATTACAGTTTGACATGAACTGAAGTGTAGATTATTCAGAATTTTTTGCTCTTTCACGTGGTATATGCTACGATAAGAGTCGATAATATATTAACTTGACACGAATTCTTTATTGCCAAAAAAGCATAATTCAATTTTGTTAATTCGGCTGAAGTGGCCGTTGTTCAACATGGGAACGTGCAAAATACTCAGAATTTTTTGCTCTTTCGTTTGGTATATGACACGCTGGGTGTAGCAGAAAAAAATTTCATTTCAGGTATTGTTTTGGTCTTATCTGAGTGAAAGCTACTTTTGTACTTTTTGCATTGTGGAATCAACACAGCATTACAGTTTGACATGAACTGAAGTGTAGATTATTCAGAATTTTTTGCTCTTTCACGTGGTATATGTTACGATAAGATTCGATAATATATTAACTTGACACGAATTCTTTATTGCCAAAAAAGCATAATTCAATTTGGTTAATTCGGCTGAAGTGGCCGTTGTTCAACATGGGAACGTGCAAAATACTCAGAATTTTTTGCTCTTTCGTTTGGTATATGACACGCTGGGTGTAGCAGAAAAAAATTTTATTTCAGGTATTGTTTTGGTCTTATCAGAGTGAAAGCTACTTTTGTACTTTTTGCATTGTGGAATCAACACAGCATTACAGTTTGACATGAACTGAAGTGTAGATTATTCAGAATTTTTTGCTCTTTCACGTGGTATGTGCTACGATAAGAGTCGATAATATATTAACTTGACACGAATTCTTTATTGCCAAAAAAGCATAATTCAATTTGGTTAATTCGGCTGAAGTGGCCGTTGTTCAACATGGGAACGTGCAAAATACTCAGAATTTTTTGCTCTTTCGTTTGGTTTATGACACGCTGGGTGTAGCAGAAAAAAATTTCATTTCAGGTATTGTTTTGGTCTTATCAGAGTGAAAGCTACTTTTGTACTTTTTGCATTGTGGAATCAACACAGCATTACAGTTTGACATGAACTGAAGTGTAGATTATTCAGAATTTTTTGCTCTTTCACGTGGTATATGCTACGATAAGATTCGATAATATATTAACTTGACACGAATTCTTTATCGCCAAAAAAGCTTAATTCAATTTGGTTAATTCGGCTGAAGTGGCCGTTGTTCAACATGGGAGCATGCAAAATACTCAGAATTTTTTGCTCTTTCGTTTGGTATATGACACGCTGGGTGTAGCAGAAAATATTTCATTTCAGGTATTGTTTTGGTCTTATCAGAGTGAAAGCTACTTTTGTACTTTTTGCATTGTGGAATCAACACAGCATTACAGTTTGACATGAACTGAAGTGTAGATTATTCAGAATTTTTTGCTCTTTCACGTGGTATATGGTACGATAAGATTCGATAATATATTAACTTGACACGAATTCTTTATTGCCAAAAAAGCATAATTCAATTTTGTTAATTCGGCTGAAGTGGCCGTTGTTCAACATGGGAACGTGCAAAATACTCAGAATTTTTTGCTCTTTCGTTCGGTATATGACACGCTGGGTGTAGCAGAAAATATTTCATTTCAGGTATTGTTTTGGTCTTATCAGAGTGAAAGCTACTTTTGTACTTTTTGCATTGTGGAATCAACACAGCATTACAGTTTGACATGAACTGAAGTGTAGATTATTCAGAATTTTTTGCTCTTTCACGTGGTATATGCTACGATAAGAGTCGATAATATATTAACTTGACACGAATTCTTTATTGCCAAAAAAGCATAATTCAATTTTGTTAATTCGGCTGAAGAGGCCGTTGTTCAACATGGGAACGTGCAAAATACTCAGAATTTTTTGCTCTTTCGTTTGGTATATGACACGCTGGGTGTAGCAGAAAAAAATTTCATTTCAGGTATTGTTTTGGTCTTATCAGAGTGAAAGCTACTTTTGTACTTTTTGCATTGTGGAATCAACACAGCATTACAGTTTGACATGAACTGAAGTGTAGATTATTCAGAATTTTTTGCTCTTTCACGTGGTATATGCTACGATAAGAGTCGATAATATATTAACTTGACACGAATTCTTTATTGCCAAAAAAGCATAATTCAATTTTGTTAATTCGGCTGAAGTGGCCGTTGTTCAACATGGGAACGTGCAAAATACTCAGAATTTTTTGCTCTTTCGTTTGGTATATGACACGCTGGGTGTAGCAGAAAAAAATTTCATTTCAGGTATTGTTTTGGTCTTATCTGAGTGAAAGCTACTTTTGTACTTTTTGCATTGTGGAATCAACACAGCATTACAGTTTGACATGAACTGAAGTGTAGATTATTCAGAATTTTTGCTCTTTCACGTGGTATATGCTACGATAAGAGTCGATAATATATTAACTTGACACGAATTCTTTATTGCCAAAAAAGCATAATTCAATTTTGTTAATTCGGCTGAAGTGGCCGTTGTTCAACATGGGAACGTGCAAAATACTCAGAATTTTTTGCTCTTTCGTTTGGTATATGACACGCTGGGTGTAGCAGAAAAAAATTTCATTTCAGGTATTGTTTTGGTCTTATCTGAGTGAAAGCTACTTTTGTACTTTTTGCATTGTGGAATCAACACAGCATTACAGTTTGACATGAACTGAAGTGTAGATTATTCAGAATTTTTTGCTCTTTCACGTGGTATATGTTACGATAAGATTCGATAATATATTAACTTGACACGAATTCTTTATTGCCAAAAAAGCATAATTCAATTTGGTTAATTCGGCTGAAGTGGCCGTTGTTCAACATGCGAACGTGCAAAATACTCAGAATTTTTTGCTCTTTCGTTTGGTATATGACACGCTGGGTGTAGCAGAAAATATTTCATTTCAGGTATTGTTTTGGTCTTATCAGAGTGAAAGCTACTTTTGTACTTTTTGCATTGTGGAATCAACACAGCATTACAGTTTGACATGAACTGAAGTGTAGATTCTTCAGAATTTTTTGCTCTTTCACGTGGTATATGCTACGATAAGATTCGATAATATATTAACTTGACACGAATTCTTTATTGCCAAAAAAGCATAATTCAATTTGGTTAATTCGGCTGAAGTGGCCGTTGTTCAACATGGGAACGTGCAAAATACTCAGAATTTTTTGCTCTTTCGTTTGGTATATGACACGCTGGGTGTAGCAGAAAAAAATTTCATTTCAGGTATTGTTTTGGTCTTATCAGAGTGAAAGCTACTTTTGTACTTTTTGCATTGTGGAATCAACACAGCATTACAGTTTGACATGAACTGAAGTGTAGATTCTTCAGAATTTTTTTGCTCTTTCACGTGGTATATGCTACGATAAGATTCGATAATATATTAACTTGACACGAATTCTTTATTGCCAAAAAAAGCATAATTCAATTTTGTTAATTCGGCTGAAGTGGCCGTTGTTCAACATGGGAACGTGCAAAATACTCAGAATTTTTTGCTCTTTCGTTTGGTATATGACACGCTGGGTGTAGCAGAAAATATTTCATTTCAGGTATTGTTTTGGTCTTATCAGAGTGAAAGCTACTTTTGTACTTTTTGCATTGTGGAATCAACACAGCATTACAGTTTGACATGAACTGAAGTGTAGATTATTCAGAATTTTTTGCTCTTTCACGTGGTATATGCTACGATAAGATTCGATAATATATTAACTTGACACGAATTCTTTATTGCCAAAAAAGCATAATTCAATTTGGTTAATTCGGCTGAAGTGGCCGTTGTTCAACATGCGAACGTGCAAAATACTCAGAATTTTTTGCTCTTTCGTTTGGTATATGACACGCTGGGTGTAGCAGAAAATATTTCATTTCAGGTATTGTTTTGGTCTTATCAGAGTGAAAGCTACTTTTGTACTTTTTGCATTGTGGAATCAACACAGCATTACAGTTTGACATGAACTGAAGTGTAGATTCTTCAGAATTTTTTGCTCTTTCACGTGGTATATGCTACGATAAGATTCGATAATATATTAACTTGACACGAATTCTTTATTGCCAAAAAAGCATAATTCAATTTGGTTAATTCGGCTGAAGTGGCCGTTGTTCAACATGGGAACGTGCAAAATACTCAGAATTTTTTGCTCTTTCGTTTGGTATATGACACGCTGGGTGTAGCAGAAAAAAATTTCATTTCAGGTATTGTTTTGGTCTTATCAGAGTGAAAGCTACTTTTGTACTTTTTGCATTGTGGAATCAACACAGCATTACAGTTTGACATGAACTGAAGTGTAGATTCTTCAGAATTTTTTGCTCTTTCACGTGGTATATGCTACGATAAGATTCGATAATATATTAACTTGACACGAATTCTTTATTGCCAAAAAAGCATAATTCAATTTGGTTAATTCGGCTGAAGTGGCCGTTGTTCAACATGGGAACGTGCAAAATACTCAGAATTTTTTGCTCTTTCGTTTGGTATATGACACGCTGGGTGTAGCAGAAAAAAATTTCATTTCAGGTATTGTTTTGGTCTTATCAGAGTGAAAGCTACTTTTGTACTTTTTGCATTGTGGAATCAACACAGCATTACAGTTTGACATGAACTGAAGTGTAGATTCTTCAGAATTTTTTGCTCTTTCACGTGGTATATGCTACGATAAGATTCGATAATATATTAACTTGACACGAATTCTTTATTGCCAAAAAAAGCATAATTCAATTTTGTTAATTCGGCTGAAGTGGCCGTTGTTCAACATGGGAACGTGCAAAATACTCAGAATTTTTTGCTCTTTCGTTTGGTATATGACACGGTGGGTGTAGCAGAAAAAAATTTCATTTCAGGTATTGTTTTGGTCTTATCAGAGTGAAAGCTACTTTTGTACTTTTTGCATTGTGGAATCAACACAGCATTACAGTTTGACATGAACTGAAGTGTAGATTATTCAGAATTTTTTGCTCTTTCACGTGGTATATGCTACGATAAGATTCGATAATATATTAACTTGACACGAATTATTTATTGCCAAAAAAGCATAATTCAATTTGGTTAATTCGGCTGAAGTGGCCGTTGTTCAACATGGGGACGTGCAAAATACTCAGAATTTTTTGCTCTTTCGTTTGGTATATGACACGCTGGGTGTAGCAGAAAAAAATTTCATTTCAGGTATTGTTTTGGTCTTATCTGAGTGAAAGCTACTTTTGTACTTTTTGCATTGTGGAATCAACACAGCATTACAGTTTGACATGAACTGAAGTGTAGATTATTCAGAATTTTTTGCTCTTTCACGTGGTATATGCTACGATAAGATTCGATAATATATTAACTTGACACGAATTATTTATTACCTGATTGTGCTTTTTTGGCAATAAAGAATTCGTGTCAAGTTAATATATTATCGAATCTTATCGTAGCATATACCACGTGAAAGAGCAAAAAATTCTGAATAATCTACACTTCAGTTCATGTCAAACTGTAATGCTGTGTTGATTCCACAATGCAAAAAGTACAAAAGTAGCTTTCACTCTGACAAGACCAAAACAATACCTGAAATGAAATATTTTCTGCTACACCCAGCGTGTCATATACCAAACGAAAGAGCAAAAAATTCTGAGTATTTTGCACGTTCCCATGTTGAACAACGGCCACTTCAGCCGAATTAACAAAATTGAATTATGCTTTTTTGGCAATAAAGAATTCGTGTCAAGTTAATATATTATCGAATCTTATCGTAGCATATACCACGTGAAAGAGCAAAAAATTCTGAATAATCTACACTTCAGTTCATGTCAAACTGTAATGCTGTGTTGATTCCACAATGCAAAAAGTACAAAAGTAGCTTTCACTCTGATAAGACCAAAACAATACCTGAAATGAAATATTTTCTGCTACACCCAGCGTGTCATATACCAAACGAAAGAGCAAAAAATTCTGAGTATTTTGCACGTTCCCATGTTGAACAACGGCCACTTCAGCCGAATTAACAAAATTGAATTATGCTTTTTTGGCAATAAAGAATTCGTGTCAAGTTAATATATTATCGAATCTTATCGTAGCATATACCACGTGAAAGAGCAAAAAATTCTGAATAATCTACACTTCAGTTCATGTCAAACTGTAATGCTGTGTTGATTCCACAATGCAAAAAGTACAAAAGTAGCTTTCACTCTGATAAGACCAAAACAATACCTGAAATGAAATATGTTCTGCTACACCCAGCGTGTCATATACCAAACGAAAGAGCAAAAAAATCTGAGTATTTTGCACGTTCCCATGTTGAACAACGGCCACTTCAGCCGAATTAACAAAATTGAGTTATGCTTTTTTGGCAAAAAAGAATTCGTGTCAAGTTAATATATTATCGAATCTTATCGTAGCATATACCACGTGAACGAGCCAAAAATTCTGAATAATCTACACTTCAGTTCATGTCAAACTGTAATGCTGTGTTGATTCCACAATGCAAAAAGTACAAAAGTAGCTTTCACTCTGATAAGACCAAAACAATACCTGAAATGAAATATGTTCTGCTACACCCAGCGTGTCATATACCAAACGAAAGAGCAAAAAAATCTGAGTATTTTGCACGTTCCCATGTTGAACAACGGCCACTTCAGCCGAATTAACAAAATTGAGTTATGCTTTTTTGGCAAAAAAGAATTCGTGTCAAGTTAATATATTATCGAATCTTATCGTAGCATATACCACGTGAACGAGCCAAAAATTCTGAATAATCTACACTTCAGTTCATGTCAAACTGTAATGCTGTGTTGATTCCACAATGCAAAAAGTACAAAAGTAGCTTTCACTCTGATAAGACCAAAACAATACCTGAAATGAAATATGTTCTGCTACACCCAGCGTGTCATATACCAAACGAAAGAGCAAAAAAATCTGAGTATTTTGCACGTTCCCATGTTGAACAACGGCCACTTCAGCCGAATTAACAAAATTGAGTTATGCTTTTTTGGCAAAAAAGAATTCGTGTCAAGTTAATATATTATCGAATCTTATCGTAGCATATACCACGTGAACGAGCCAAAAATTCTGAATAATCTACACTTCAGTTCATGTCAAACTGTAATGCTGTGTTGATTCCACAATGCAAAAAGTACAAAAGTAGCTTTCACTCTGATAAGACCAAAACAATACCTGAAATGAAATATGTTCTGCTACACCCAGCGTGTCATATACCAAACGAAAGAGCAAAAAAATCTGAGTATTTTGCACGTTCCCATGTTGAACAACGGCCACTTCAGCCGAATTAACAAAATTGAGTTATGCTTTTTTGGCAAAAAAGAATTCGTGTCAAGTTAATATATTATCGAATCTTATCGTAGCATATACCACGTGAACGAGCCAAAAATTCTGAATAATCTACACTTCAGTTCATGTCAAACTGTAATGCTGTGTTGATTCCACAATGCAAAAAGTACAAAAGTAGCTTTCACTCTGATAAGACCAAAACAATACCTGAAATGAAATATTTTCTGCTACACCCAGCGTGTCATATACCAAACGAAAGAGCAAAAAATTCTGAGTATTTTGCACGTTCCCATGTTGAACAACGGCCACTTCAGCCGAATTAACAAAATTGAATTATGCTTTTTGGCAATAAAGAATTCGTGTCAAGTTAATATATTATCGAATCTTATCGTAGCATATACCACGTGAAAGAGCAAAAATTCTGAATAATCTACACTTCAGTTCATGTCAAACTGTAATGCTGTGTTGATTCCACAATGCAAAAAGTACAAAAGTAGCTTTCACTCTGATAAGACCAAAACAATACCTGAAATGAAATATTTTCTGCTACACCCAGCGTGTCATATACCAAACGAAAGAGCAAAAAATTCTGAGTATTTTGCACGTTCCCATGTTGAACAACGGCCACTTCAGCCGAATTAACAAAATTGAGTTATGCTTTTTTGGCAAAAAAGAATTCGTGTCAAGTTAATATATTATCGAATCTTATCGTAGCATATACCACGTGAACGAGCCAAAAATTCTGAATAATCTACACTTCAGTTCATGTCAAACTGTAATGCTGTGTTGATTCCACAATGCAAAAAGTACAAAAGTAGCTTTCACTCTGATAAGACCAAAACAATACCAGAAATGAAATATTTTCTGCTACACCCAGCGTGTCATATACCAAACGAAAGAGCAAAAAATTCTGAGTATTTTGCACGTTCCCATGTTGAACAACGGCCACTTCAGCCGAATTAACAAAATTGAATTATGCTTTTTTGGCAATAAAGAATTCGTGTCAAGTTAATATATTATCGAATCTTATCGTAGCATATACCACGTGAAAGAGCAAAAAATTCTGAATAATCTACACTTCAGTTCATGTCAAACTGTAATGCTGTGTTGATTCCACAATGCAAAAAGTACAAAAGTAGCTTTCACTCTGATAAGACCAAAACAATACCTGAAATGAAATATTTTCTGCTACACCCAGCGTGTCATATACCAAACGAAAGAGCAAAAAATTCTGAGTATTTTGCACGTTCCCATGTTGAACAACGGCCACTTCAGCCGAATTAACCAAATTGAATTATGCTTTTTTGGCAATAAAGAATTCGTGTCAAGTTAATATATTATCGAATCTTATCGTAGCATATACCACGTGAAAGAGCAAAAAATTCTGAATAATCTACACTTCAATTCATGTCAAACTGCAATGCTGTGTTGATTCCACAATGCAAAAAGTACAAAAGTAGCTTTCACTCTGATAAGACCAAAACAATACCTGAAATGAAATATTTTCTGCTACACCCAGCGTGTCATATACCAAACGAAAGAGCAAAAAATTCTGAGTATTTTGCACGTTCCCATGTTGAACAACGGCCATTTCAGCCGAATTAACAAAATTGAATTATGTTTTTTTGGCAATAAAGAATTCGTGTCAAGTTAATATATTATCGAATCTTATCGTAGCATATACCACGTGAAAGAGCAAAAAATTCTGAATAATCTACACTTCAGTTCATGTCAAACTGTAATGCTGTGTTGATTCCACAATGCAAAAAGTACAAAAGTAGCTTTCACTCTGATAAGACCAAAACAATACCAGAAATGAAATATTTTCTGCTACACCCAGCGTGTCATATACCAAACGAAAGAGCAAAAAATTCTGAGTATTTTGCACGTTCCCATGTTGAACAACGGCCACTTCAGCCGAATTAACAAAATTGAATTATGCTTTTTTGGCAATAAAGAATTCGTGTCAAGTTAATTTATCATCGAATCTTATCGTAGCATATACCACGTGAAAGAGCAAAAAAATTCTGAATAATCTACACTTCAGTTCATGTCAAACTGTAATGCTGTGTTGATTCCACAATGCAAAAAGTACAAAAGTAGCTTTCACTCTGATAAGACCAAAACAATGCCTGAAATGAAATATTTTCTGCTACACCCAGCGTGTCATATACCAAACGAAAGAGCAAAAAATTCTGAGTATTTTGCACGTTCCCATGTTGAACAACGGCCACTTCAGCCGAATTAACAAAATTGAATTATGCTTTTTTGGCAATAAAGAATTCGTGTCAAGTTAATATATTATCGAATCTTATCGTAGCATATACCACGTGAAAGAGCAAAAAATTCTGAATAATCTGCACTTCAGTTCATGTCAAACTGTAATGCTGTGTTGATTCCACAATGCAAAAAGTACAAAAGTAGCTTTCACTCTGATAAGACCAAAACAATACCTGAAATGAAATATGTTCTGCTACACCCAGCGTGTCATATACCAAACGAAAGAGCAAAAAATTCTGAGTATTTTGCACGTTCCCATGTTGAACAACGGCCACTTCAGCCGAATTAACAAAATTGAGTTATGCTTTTTTGGCAAAAAAGAATTCGTGTCAAGTTAATATATTATCGAATCTTATCGTAGCATATACCACGTGAACGAGCCAAAAATTCTGAATAATCTACACTTCAGTTCATGTCAAACTGTAATGCTGTGTTGATTCCACAATGCAAAAAGTACAAAAGTAGCTTTCACTCTGATAAGACCAAAACAATACCAGAAATGAAATATTTTCTGCTACACCCAGCGTGTCATATACCAAACGAAAGAGCAAAAAATTCTGAGTATTTTGCACGTTCCCATGTTGAACAACGGCCACTTCAGCCGAATTAACAAAATTGAATTATGCTTTTTTGGCAATAAAGAATTCGTGTCAAGTTAATATATTATCGAATCTTATCGTAGCATATACCACGTGAAAGAGCAAAAAAATTCTGAATAATCTACACTTCAGTTCATGTCAAACTGTAATGCTGTGTTGATTCCACAATGCAAAAAGTACAAAAGTAGCTTTCACTCTGATAAGACCAAAACAATGCCTGAAATGAAATATTTTCTGCTACACCCAGCGTGTCATATACCAAACGAAAGAGCAAAAAATTCTGAGTATTTTGCACGTTCCCATGTTGAACAACGGCCACTTCAGCCGAATTAACAAAATTGAATTATGCTTTTTTGGCAATAAAGAATTCGTGTCAAGTTAATATATTATCGAATCTTATCGTAGCATATACCACGTGAAAGAGCAAAAAATTCTGAATAATCTGCACTTCAGTTCATGTCAAACTGTAATGCTGTGTTGATTCCACAATGCAAAAAGTACAAAAGTAGCTTTCACTCTGATAAGACCAAAACAATACCTGAAATGAAATATGTTCTGCTACACCCAGCGTGTCATATACCAAACGAAAGAGCAAAAAATTCTGAGTATTTTGCACGTTCCCATGTTGAACAACGGCCACTTCAGCCGAATTAACAAAATTGAGTTATGCTTTTTTGGCAAAAAAGAATTCGTGTCAAGTTAATATATTATCGAATCTTATCGTAGCAAATACCACGTGAACGAGCCAAAAATTCTGAATAATCTACACTTCAGTTCATGTCAAACTGTAATGCTGTGTTGATTCCACAATGCAAAAAGTACAAAAGTAGCTTTCACTCTGATAAGACCAAAACAATACCAGAAATGAAATATTTTCTGCTACACCCAGCGTGTCATATACCAAACGAAAGAGCAAAAAATTCTGAGTATTTTGCACGTTCCCATGTTGAACAACGGCCACTTCAGCCGAATTAACAAAATTGAATTATGCTTTTTTGGCAATAAAGAATTCGTGTCAAGTTAATATATTATCGAATCTTATCGTAGCATATACCACGTGAAAGAGCAAAAAATTCTGAATAATCTACACTTCAGTTCATGTCAAACTGTAATGCTGTGTTGATTCCACAATGCAAAAAGTACAAAAGTAGCTTTCACTCTGATAAGACCAAAACAATACCTGAAATGAAATATTTTCTGCTACACCCAGCGTGTCATACACCAAACGAAAGAGCAAAAAATTCTGAGTATTTTGCACGTTCCCATGTTGAACAACGGCCACTTCAGCCGAATTAACCAAATTGAATTATGCTTTTTTGGCAATAAAGAATTCGTGTCAAGTTAATATATTATCGAATCTTATCGTAGCATATACCACGTGAACGAGCCAAAAATTCTGAATAATCTACACTTCAGTTCATGTCAAACTGTAATGCTGTGTTGATTCCACAATGCAAAAAGTACAAAAGTAGCTTTCACTCTGATAAGACCAAAACAATACCTGAAATGAAATATGTTCTGCTACACCCAGGGTGTCATATACCAAACGAAAGAGTAAAAAATTCTGAGTATTTTGCACGTTCCCATGTTGAACAACGGCCACTTCAGCCGAATTAACAAAATTGAATTATGCTTTTTTGGCAATAAAGAATTCGTGTCAAGTTAATATATTATCGAATCTTATCGTAGCATATACCACGTGAAAGAGCAAAAAATTCTGAATAATCTACACTTCAGTTCATGTCAAACTGTAATGCTGTGTTGATTCCACAATGCAAAAAGTACAAAAGTAGCTTTCACTCTGATAAGACCAAAACAATACCTGAAATGAAATATTTTCTGCTACACCCAGCGTGTCATATACCAAACGAAAGAGCAAAAAATTCTGAGTATTTTGCACGTTCCCATGTTGAACAACGGCCACTTCAGCCGAATTAACAAAATTGAATTATGCTTTTTTGGCAATAAAGAATTCGTGTCAAGTTAATATATTATCGAATCTTATCGTAGCATATACCACGTGAAAGAGCAAAAAATTCTGAATAATCTACACTTCAATTCATGTCAAACTGCAATGCTGTGTTGATTCCACAATGCAAAAAGTACAAAAGTAGCTTTCACTCTGATAAGACCAAAACAATACCTGAAATGAAATATGTTCTGCTACACCCAGCGTGTCATATACCAAACGAAAGAGCAAAAAATTCTGAGTATTTTGCACGTTCCCATGTTGAACAACGGCCACTTCAGCCGAATTAACAAAATTGAGTTATGCTTTTTTGGCAAAAAAGAATTCGTGTCAAGTTAATATATTATCGAATCTTATCGTAGCATATACCACGTGAACGAGCCAAAAATTCTGAATAATCTACACTTCAGTTCATGTCAAACTGTAATGCTGTGTTGATTCCACAATGCAAAAAGTACAAAAGTAGCTTTCACTCTGATAAGACCAAAACAATACCTGAAATGAAATATTTTCTGCTACACCCAGCGTGTCATATACCAAACGAAAGAGCAAAAAATTCTGAGTATTTTGCACGTTCCCATGTTGAACAACGGCCACTTCAGCCGAATTAACAAAATTGAATTATGCTTTTTTGGCAATAAAGAATTCGTGTCAAGTTAATATATTATCGAATCTTATCGTAGCATATACCACGTGAAAGAGCAAAAAATTCTGAATAATCTACACTTCAGTTCATGTCAAACTGTAATGCTGTGTTGATTCCACAATGCAAAAAGTACAAAAGTAGCTTTCACTCTGATAAGACCAAAACAATACCTGAAATGAAATATTTTCTGCTACACCCAGCGTGTCATATACCAAACGAAAGAGCAAAAAATTCTGAGTATTTTGCACGTTCCCATGTTGAACAACGGCCACTTCAGCCGAATTAACAAAATTGAATTATGCTTTTTTGGCAATAAAGAATTCGTGTCAAGTTAATATATTATCGAATCTTATCGTAGCATATACCACGTGAAAGAGCAAAAAATTCTGAATAATCTACACTTCAGTTCATGTCAAACTGTAATGCTGTGTTGATTCCACAATGCAAAAAGTACAAAAGTAGCTTTCACTCTGATAAGACCAAAACAATACCTGAAATGAAATATTTTCTGCTACACCCAGCGTGTCATATACCAAACGAAAGAGCAAAAAATTCTGAGTATTTTGCACGTTCCCATGTTGAACAACGGCCACTTCAGCCGAATTAACAAAATTGAATTATGCTTTTTTGGCAATAAAGAATTCGTGTCAAGTTAATATATTATCGAATCTTATCGTAGCATATACCACGTGAAAGAGCAAAAAATTCTGAATAATCTACACTTCAGTTCATGTCAAACTGTAATGCTGTGTTGATTCCACAATGCAAAAAGTACAAAAGTAGCTTTCACTCTGATAAGACCAAAACAATACCTGAAATGAAATATTTTCTGCTACACCCAGCGTGTCATATACCAAACGAAAGAGCAAAAAATTCTGAGTATTTTGCACGTTCCCATGTTGAACAACGGCCACTTCAGCCGAATTAACCAAATTGAATTATGCTTTTTTGGCAATAAAGAATTCGTGTCAAGTTAATATATTATCGAATCTTATCGTAGCATATACCACGTGAAAGAGCAAAAAATTCTGAATAATCTACACTTCAATTCATGTCAAACTGCAATGCTGTGTTGATTCCACAATGCAAAAAGTACAAAAGTAGCTTTCACTCTGATAAGACCAAAACAATACCTGAAATGAAATATTTTCTGCTACACCCAGCGTGTCATATACCAAACGAAAGAGCAAAAAATTCTGAGTATTTTGCACGTTCCCATGTTGAACAACGGCCACTTCAGCCGAATTAACAAAATTGAATTATGCTTTTTTGGCAATAAAGAATTCGTGTCAAGTTAATATATTATCGAATCTTATCGTAGCATATACCACGTGAAAGAGCAAAAAATTCTGAATTATCTACACTTCAATTCATGTCAAACTGCAATGCTGTGTTGATTCCACAATGCAAAAAGTACAAAAGTAGCTTTCACTCTGATAAGACCAAAACAATACCTGAAATGAAATATTTTCTGCTACACCCAGCGTGTCATATACCAAACGAAAGAGCAAAAAATTCTGAGTATTTTGCACGTTCCCATGTTGAACAACGGCCATTTCAGCCGAATTAACAAAATTGAATTATGTTTTTTTGGCAATAAAGAATTCGTGTCAAGTTAATATATTATCGAATCTTATCGTAGCATATACCACGTGAAAGAGCAAAAAATTCTGAATAATCTACACTTCAGTTCATGTCAAACTGTAATGCTGTGTTGATTCCACAATGCAAAAAGTACAAAAGTAGCTTTCACTCTGATAAGACCAAAACAATACCTGAAATGAAATATTTTCTGCTACACCCAGCGTGTCATATACCAAACGAAAGAGCAAAAAATTCTGAGTATTTTGCACGTTCCCATGTTGAACAACGGCCATTTCAGCCGAATTAACAAAACTGAATTATGTTTTTTTGGCAATAAAGAATTCGTGTCAAGTTAATATATTATCGAATCTTATCGTAGCATATACCACGTGAAAGAGCAAAAAATTCTGAATAATCTACACTTCAGTTCATGTCAAACTGTAATGCTGTGTTGATTCCACAATGCAAAAAGTACAAAAGTAGCTTTCACTCTGATAAGACCAAAACAATACCAGAAATGAAATATTTTCTGCTACACCCAGCGTGTCATATACCAAACGAAAGAGCAAAAAATTCTGAGTATTTTGCACGTTCCCATGTTGAACAACGGCCACTTCAGCCGAATTAACAAAATTGAATTATGCTTTTTTGGCAATAAAGAATTCGTGTCAAGTTAATTTATCATCGAATCTTATCGTAGCATATACCACGTGAAAGAGCAAAAAAATTCTGAATAATCTACACTTCAGTTCATGTCAAACTGTAATGCTGTGTTGATTCCACAATGCAAAAAGTACAAAAGTAGCTTTCACTCTGATAAGACCAAAACAATGCCTGAAATGAAATATTTTCTGCTACACCCAGCGTGTCATATACCAAACGAAAGAGCAAAAAATTCTGAGTATTTTGCACGTTCCCATGTTGAACAACGGCCACTTCAGCCGAATTAACCAAATTGAATTATGCTTTTTTGGCAATAAAGAATTCGTGTCAAGTTAATATATTATCGAATCTTATCGTAGCATATACCACGTGAAAGAGCAAAAAATTCTGAATAATCTACACTTCAGTTCATGTCAAACTGTAATGCTGTGTTGATTCCACAATGCAAAAAGTACAAAAGTAGCTTTCACTCTGATAAGACCAAAACAATACCTGAAATGAAGTATGTTCTGCTACACCCAGCGTGTCATATACCAAACGAAAGAGCAAAAAATTCTGAGTATTTTGCACGTTCCCATGTTGAACAACGGCCACTTCAGCCGAATTAACAAAATTGAGTTATGCTTTTTTGGCAAAAAAGAATTCGTGTCAAGTTAATATATTATCGAATCTTATCGTAGCATATACCACGTGAACGAGCCAAAAATTCTGAATAATCTACACTTCAGTTCATGTCAAACTGTAATGCTGTGTTGATTCCACAATGCAAAAAGTACAAAAGTAGCTTTCACTCTGATAAGACCAAAACAATACCAGAAATGAAATATTTTCTGCTACACCCAGCGTGTCATATACCAAACGAAAGAGCAAAAAATTCTGAGTATTTTGCACGTTCCCATGTTGAACAACGGCCACTTCAGCCGAATTAACAAAATTGAATTATGCTTTTTTGGCAATAAAGAATTCGTGTCAAGTTAATATATTATCGAATCTTATCGTAGCATATACCACGTGAAAGAGCAAAAAATTCTGAATAATCTACACTTCAGTTCATGTCAAACTGTAATGCTGTGTTGATTCCACAATGCAAAAAGTACAAAAGTAGCTTTCACTCTGATAAGACCAAAACAATACCTGAAATGAAATATGTTCTGCTACACCCAGCGTGTCATATACCAAACGAAAGAGCAAAAAATTCTGAGTATTTTGCACGTTCCCATGTTGAACAACGGCCACTTCAGCCGAATTAACAAAATTGAGTTATGCTTTTTTGGCAAAAAAGAATTCGTGTCAAGTTAATATATTATCGAATCTTATCGTAGCATATACCACGTGAACGAGCCAAAAATTCTGAATAATCTACACTTCAGTTCATGTCAAACTGTAATGCTGTGTTGATTCCACAATGCAAAAAGTACAAAAGTAGCTTTCACTCTGATAAGACCAAAACAATACCAGAAATGAAATATTTTCTGCTACACCCAGCGTGTCATATACCAAACGAAAGAGCAAAAAATTCTGAGTATTTTGCACGTTCCCATGTTGAACAACGGCCACTTCAGCCGAATTAACAAAATTGAATTATGCTTTTTTGGCAATAAAGAATTCGTGTCAAGTTAATATATTATCGAATCTTATCGTAGCATATACCACGTGAAAGAGCAAAAAATTCTGAATAATCTACACTTCAATTCATGTCAAACTGCAATGCTGTGTTGATTCCACAATGCAAAAAGTACAAAAGTAGCTTTCACTCTGATAAGACCAAAACAATACCTGAAATGAAATATGTTCTGCTACACCCAGCGTGTCATATACCAAACGAAAGAGCAAAAAATTCTGAGTATTTTGCACGTTCCCATGTTGAACAACGGCCATTTCAGCCGAATTAACAAAATTGAATTATGTTTTTTTGGCAATAAAGAATTCGTGTCAAGTTAATATATTATCGAATCTTATCGTAGCATATACCACGTGAAAGAGCAAAAAATTCTGAATAATCTGCACTTCAGTTCATGTCAAACTGTAATGCTGTGTTGATTCCACAATGCAAAAAGTACAAAAGTAGCTTTCACTCTGATAAGACCAAAACAATACCTGAAATGAAATATTTTCTGCTACACCCAGCGTGTCATATACCAAACGAAAGAGCAAAAAATTCTGAGTATTTTGCACGTTCCCATGTTGAACAACGGCCACTTCAGCCGAATTAACAAAATTGAATTATGCTTTTTTGGCAATAAAGAATTCGTGTCAAGTTAATATATTATCGAATCTTATCGTAGCATATACCACGTGAAAGAGCAAAAAATTCTGAATAATCTACACTTCAGTTCATGTCAAACTGTAATGCTGTGTTGATTCCACAATGCAAAAAGTACAAAAGTAGCTTTCACTCTGATAAGACCAAAACAATACCTGAAATGAAATATGTTCTGCTACACCCAGCGTGTCATATACCAAACGAAAGAGCAAAAAATTCTGAGTATTTTGCACGTTCCCATGTTGAACAACGGCCACTTCAGCCGAATTAACAAAATTGAGTTATGCTTTTTTGGCAAAAAAGAATTCGTGTCAAGTTAATATATTATCGAATCTTATCGTAGCATATACCACGTGAACGAGCCAAAAATTCTGAATAATCTACACTTCAGTTCATGTCAAACTGTAATGCTGTGTTGATTCCACAATGCAAAAAGTACAAAAGTAGCTTTCACTCTGATAAGACCAAAACAATACCTGAAATGAAATATTTTCTGCTACACCCAGCGTGTCATATACCAAACGAAAGAGCAAAAAATTCTGAGTATTTTGCACGTTCCCATGTTGAACAACGGCCACTTCAGCCGAATTAACAAAATTGAATTATGCTTTTTTGGCAATAAAGAATTCGTGTCAAGTTAATATATTAACGAATCTTATCGTAGCATATACCACGTGAAAGAGCAAAAAATTCTGAATAATCTACACTTCAGTTCATGTCAAACTGTAATGCTGTGTTGATTCCACAATGCAAAAAGTACAAAAGTAGCTTTCACTCTGATAAGACCAAAACAATACCAGAAATGAAATATTTTCTGCTACACCCAGCGTGTCATATACCAAACGAAAGAGCAAAAAATTCTGAGTATTTTGCACGTTCCCATGTTGAACAACGGCCACTTCAGCCGAATTAACAAAATTGAATTATGCTTTTTTGGCAATAAAGAATTCGTGTCAAGTTAATATATTATCGAATCTTATCGTAGCATATACCACGTGAAAGAGCAAAAAATTCTGAATAATCTACACTTCAGTTCATGTCAAACTGTAATGCTGTGTTGATTCCACAATGCAAAAAGTACAAAAGTAGCTTTCACTCTGATAAGACCAAAACAATACCTGAAATGAAATATTTTCTGCTACACCCAGCGTGTCATACACCAAACGAAAGAGCAAAAAATTCTGAGTATTTTGCACGTTCCCATGTTGAACAACGGCCACTTCAGCCGAATTAACCAAATTGAATTATGCTTTTTTGGCAATAAAGAATTCGTGTCAAGTTAATATATTATCGAATCTTATCGTAGCATATACCACGTGAAAGAGCAAAAAATTCTGAATAATCTACACTTCAATTCATGTCAAACTGCAATGCTGTGTTGATTCCACAATGCAAAAAGTACAAAAGTAGCTTTCACTCTGATAAGACCAAAACAATACCTGAAATGAAATATTTTCTGCTACACCCAGCGTGTCATATACCAAACGAAAGAGCAAAAAATTCTGAGTATTTTGCACGTTCCCATGTTGAACAACGGCCACTTCAGCCGAATTAACAAAATTGAATTATGCTTTTTTGGCAATAAAGAATTCGTGTCAAGTTAATATATTATCGAATCTTATCGTAGCATATACCACGTGAAAGAGCAAAAAATTCTGAATAATCTACACTTCAGTTCATGTCAAACTGTAATGCTGTGTTGATTCCACAATGCAAAAAGTACAAAAGTAGCTTTCACTCTGATAAGACCAAAACAATACCTGAAATGAAATATTTTCTGCTACACCCAGCGTGTCATATACCAAACGAAAGAGCAAAAAATTCTGAGTATTTTGCACGTTCCCATGTTGAACAACGGCCACTTCAGCCGAATTAACAAAATTGAATTATGCTTTTTTTGGCAATAAAGAATTCGTGTCAAGTTAATATATTAACGAATCTTATCGTAGCATATACCACGTGAAAGAGCAAAAAATTCTGAATAATCTACACTTCAGTTCATGTCAAACTGTAATGCTGTGTTGATTCCACAATGCAAAAAGTACAAAAGTAGCTTTCACTCTGATAAGACCAAAACAATACCTGAAATGAAATATGTTCTGCTACACCCAGCGTGTCATATACCAAACGAAAGAGCAAAAAATTCTGAGTATTTTGCACGTTCCCATGTTGAACAACGGCCACTTCAGCCGAATTAACAAAATTGAATTATGCTTTTTTGGCAATAAAGAATTCGTGTCAAGTTAATATATTATCGAATCTTATCGTAGCATATACCACGTGAAAGAGCAAAAAATTCTGAATAATCTACACTTCAGTTCATGTCAAACTGTAATGCTGTGTTGATTCCACAATGCAAAAAGTACAAAAGTAGCTTTCACTCTGATAAGACCAAAACAATACCTGAAATGAAATATTTTCTGCTACACCCAGCGTGTCATATACCAAACGAAAGAGCAAAAAATTCTGAGTATTTTGCACGTTCCCATGTTGAACAACGGCCACTTCAGCCGAATTAACAAAATTGAATTATGCTTTTTTTGGCAATAAAGAATTCGTGTCAAGTTAATATATTAACGAATCTTATCGTAGCATATACCACGTGAAAGAGCAAAAAATTCTGAATAATCTACACTTCAGTTCATGTCAAACTGTAATGCTGTGTTGATTCCACAATGCAAAAAGTACAAAAGTAGCTTTCACTCTGATAAGACCAAAACAATACCAGAAATGAAATATTTTCTGCTACACCCAGCGTGTCATATACCAAACGAAAGAGCAAAAAATTCTGAGTATTTTGCACGTTCCCATGTTGAACAACGGCCACTTCAGCCGAATTAACAAAATTGAATTATGCTTTTTTGGCAATAAAGAATTCGTGTCAAGTTAATATATTATCGAATCTTATCGTAGCATATACCACGTGAAAGAGCAAAAAATTCTGAATAATCTACACTTCAGTTCATGTCAAACTGTAATGCTGTGTTGATTCCACAATGCAAAAAGTACAAAAGTAGCTTTCACTCTGATAAGACCAAAACAATACCTGAAATGAAATATTTTCTGCTACACCCAGCGTGTCATACACCAAACGAAAGAGCAAAAAATTCTGAGTATTTTGCACGTTCCCATGTTGAACAACGGCCACTTCAGCCGAATTAACAAAATTGAATTATGCTTTTTTGGCAATAAAGAATTCGTGTCAAGTTAATATATTATCGAATCTTATCGTAGCATATACCACGTGAAAGAGCAAAAAATTCTGAATAATCTACACTTCAGTTCATGTCAAACTGTAATGCTGTGTTGATTCCACAATGCAAAAAGTACAAAAGTAGCTTTCACTCTGATAAGACCAAAACAATACCTGAAATGAAATATTTTCTGCTACACCCAGCGTGTCATATACCAAACGAAAGAGCAAAAAATTCTGAGTATTTTGCACGTTCCCATGTTGAACAACGGCCACTTCAGCCGAATTAACAAAATTGAATTATGCTTTTTTGGCAATAAAGAATTCGTGTCAAGTTAATATATTATCGAATCTTATCGTAGCATATACCACGTGAAAGAGCAAAAAATTCTGAATAATCTACACTTCAGTTCATGTCAAACTGTAATGCTGTGTTGATTCCACAATGCAAAAAGTACAAAAGTAGCTTTCACTCTGATAAGACCAAAACAATACCTGAAATGAAATATGTTCTGCTACACCCAGCGTGTCATATACCAAACGAAAGAGCAAAAAATTCTGAGTATTTTGCACGTTCCCATGTTGAACAACGGCCACTTCAGCCGAATTAACAAAATTGAGTTATGCTTTTTTGGCAAAAAAGAATTCGTGTCAAGTTAATATATTATCGAATCTTATCGTAGCATATACCACGTGAACGAGCCAAAAATTCTGAATAATCTACACTTCAGTTCATGTCAAACTGTAATGCTGTGTTGATTCCACAATGCAAAAAGTACAAAAGTAGCTTTCACTCTGATAAGACCAAAACAATACCAGAAATGAAATATTTTCTGCTACACCCAGCGTGTCATATACCAAACGAAAGAGCAAAAAATTCTGAGTATTTTGCACGTTCCCATGTTGAACAACGGCCACTTCAGCCGAATTAACAAAATTGAATTATGCTTTTTTGGCAATAAAGAATTCGTGTCAAGTTAATATATTATCGAATCTTATCGTAGCATATACCACGTGAAAGAGCAAAAAATTCTGAATAATCTACACTTCAGTTCATGTCAAACTGTAATGCTGTGTTGATTCCACAATGCAAAAAGTACAAAAGTAGCTTTCACTCTGATAAGACCAAAACAATACCTGAAATGAAATATGTTCTGCTACACCCAGCGTGTCATATACCAAACGAAAGAGCAAAAAAATCTGAGTATTTTGCACGTTCCCTTGTTGAACAACGGCCACTTCAGCCGAATTAACAAAATTGAGTTATGCTTTTTTGGCAAAAAAGAATTCGTGTCAAGTTAATATATTATCGAATCTTATCGTAGCATATACCACGTGAACGAGCCAAAAATTCTGAATAATCTACACTTCAGTTCATGTCAAACTGTAATGCTGTGTTGATTCCACAATGCAAAAAGTACAAAAGTAGCTTTCACTCTGATAAGACCAAAACAATACCTGAAATGAAATATTTTCTGCTACACCCAGCGTGTCATATACCAAACGAAAGAGCAAAAAATTCTGAGTATTTTGCACGTTCCCATGTTGAACAACGGCCACTTCAGCCGAATTAACAAAATTGAATTATGCTTTTTTGGCAATAAAGAATTCGTGTCAAGTTAATTTATCATCGAATCTTATCGTAGCATATACCACGTGAAAGAGCAAAAAAATTCTGAATAATCTACACTTCAGTTCATGTCAAACTGTAATGCTGTGTTGATTCCACAATGCAAAAAGTACAAAAGTAGCTTTCACTCTGATAAGACCAAAACAATGCCTGAAATGAAATATTTTCTGCTACACCCAGCGTGTCATATACCAAACGAAAGAGCAAAAAATTCTGAGTATTTTGCACGTTCCCATGTTGAACAACGGCCACTTCAGCCGAATTAACAAAATTGAATTATGCTTTTTTGGCAATAAAGAATTCGTGTCAAGTTAATATATTATCGAATCTTATCGTAGCATATACCACGTGAAAGAGCAAAAAATTCTGAATAATCTACACTTCAGTTCATGTCAAACTGTAATGCTGTGTTGATTCCACAATGCAAAAAGTACAAAAGTAGCTTTCACTCTGATAAGACCAAAACAATACCTGAAATGAAATATGTTCTGCTACACCCAGCGTGTCATATACCAAACGAAAGAGCAAAAAATTCTGAGTATTTTGCACGTTCCCATGTTGAACAACGGCCACTTCAGCCGAATTAACAAAATTGAGTTATGCTTTTTTGGCAAAAAAGAATTCGTGTCAAGTTAATATATTATCGAATCTTATCGTAGCATATACCACGTGAACGAGCCAAAAATTCTGAATAATCTACACTTCAGTTCATGTCAAACTGTAATGCTGTGTTGATTCCACAATGCAAAAAGTACAAAAGTAGCTTTCACTCTGATAAGACCAAAACAATACCAGAAATGAAATATTTTCTGCTACACCCAGCGTGTCATATACCAAACGAAAGAGCAAAAAATTCTGAGTATTTTGCACGTTCCCATGTTGAACAACGGCCACTTCAGCCGAATTAACAAAATTGAATTATGCTTTTTTGGCAATAAAGAATTCGTGTCAAGTTAATATATTATCGAATCTTATCGTAGCATATACCACGTGAAAGAGCAAAAAATTCTGAATAATCTACACTTCAGTTCATGTCAAACTGTAATGCTGTGTTGATTCCACAATGCAAAAAGTACAAAAGTAGCTTTCACTCTGATAAGACCAAAACAATACCTGAAATGAAATATGTTCTGCTACACCCAGCGTGTCATATACCAAACGAAAGAGCAAAAAAATCTGAGTATTTTGCACGTTCCCTTGTTGAACAACGGCCACTTCAGCCGAATTAACAAAATTGAGTTATGCTTTTTTGGCAAAAAAGAATTCGTGTCAAGTTAATATATTATCGAATCTTATCGTAGCATATACCACGTGAACGAGCCAAAAATTCTGAATAATCTACACTTCAGTTCATGTCAAACTGTAATGCTGTGTTGATTCCACAATGCAAAAAGTACAAAAGTAGCTTTCACTCTGATAAGACCAAAACAATACCTGAAATGAAATATTTTCTGCTACACCCAGCGTGTCATATACCAAACGAAAGAGCAAAAAATTCTGAGTATTTTGCACGTTCCCATGTTGAACAACGGCCACTTCAGCCGAATTAACAAAATTGAATTATGCTTTTTTGGCAATAAAGAATTCGTGTCAAGTTAATTTATCATCGAATCTTATCGTAGCATATACCACGTGAAAGAGCAAAAAATTCTGAATAATCTACACTTCAGTTCATGTCAAACTGTAATGCTGTGTTGATTCCACAATGCAAAAAGTACAAAAGTAGCTTTCACTCTGATAAGACCAAAACAATACCTGAAATGAAATTTTTTTCTGCTACACCCAGCGTGTCATATACCAAACGAAAGAGCAAAAAATTCTGAGTATTTTGCACGTTCCCATGTTGAACAACGGCCACTTCAGCCGAATTAACAAAATTGAATTATGCTTTTTTGGCAATAAAGAATTCGTGTCAAGTTAATATATTATCGAATCTTATCGTAGCATATACCACGTGAACGAGCAAAAAATTCTGAATAATCTACACTTCAGTTCATGTCAAACTGTAATGCTGTGTTGATTCCACAATTCAAAAAGTACAAAAGTAGCTTTCACTCAGATAAGACCAAAACAATACCTGAAATGAAATTTTTTTCTGCTACACCCAGCGTGTCATATACCAAACGAAAGAGCAAAAAATTCTGAGTATTTTGCACGTTCCCATGTTGAACAACGGCCACTTCAGCCGAATTAACAAAATTGAATTATGCTTTTTTGGCAATAAAGAATTCGTGTCAAGTTAATATATTATCGAATCTTATCGTAGCATATACCACCTGAAAGAGCAAAAAATTCTGAATAATCTACACTTCAGTTCATGTCAAACTGTAATGCTGTGTTGATTCCACAATGCAAAAAGTACAAAAGTAGCTTTCACTCTGATAAGACCAAAACAATACCTGAAATGAAATATGTTCTGCTACACCCAGCGTGTCATATACCAAACGAAAGAGCAAAAAATTCTGAGTATTTTGCACGTTCCCATGTTGAACAACGGCCACTTCAGCCGAATTAACAAAATTGAGTTATGCTTTTTTGGCAAAAAAGAATTCGTGTCAAGTTAATATATTATCGAATCTTATCGTAGCATATACCACGTGAACGAGCCAAAAATTCTGAATAATCTACACTTCAGTTCATGTCAAACTGTAATGCTGTGTTGATTCCACAATGCAAAAAGTACAAAAGTAGCTTTCACTCTGATAAGACCAAAACAATACCAGAAATGAAATATTTTCTGCTACACCCAGCGTGTCATATACCAAACGAAAGAGCAAAAAATTCTGAGTATTTTGCACGTTCCCATGTTGAACAACGGCCACTTCAGCCGAATTAACAAAATTGAGTTATGCTTTTTTGGCAAAAAAGAATTCGTGTCAAGTTAATATATTATCGAATCTTATCGTAGCATATACCACGTGAACGAGCCAAAAATTCTGAATAATCTACACTTCAGTTCATGTCAAACTGTAATGCTGTGTTGATTCCACAATGCAAAAAGTACAAAAGTAGCTTTCACTCTGATAAGACCAAAACAATACCTGAAATGAAATATTTTCTGCTACACCCAGCGTGTCATATACCAAACGAAAGAGCAAAAAATTCTGAGTATTTTGCACGTTCCCATGTTGAACAACGGCCACTTCAGCCGAATTAACAAAATTGAATTATGCTTTTTTGGCAATAAAGAATTCGTGTCAAGTTAATATATTATCGAATCTTATCGTAGCATATACCACGTGAAAGAGCAAAAAATTCTGAATAATCTACACTTCAGTTCATGTCAAACTGTAATGCTGTGTTGATTCCACAATGCAAAAAGTACAAAAGTAGCTTTCACTCTGATAAGACCAAAACAATACCTGAAATGAAATATTTTCTGCTACACCCAGCGTGTCATATACCAAACGAAAGAGCAAAAAATTCTGAGTATTTTGCACGTTCCCATGTTGAACAACGGCCACTTCAGCCGAATTAACCAAATTGAATTATGCTTTTTTGGCAATAAAGAATTCGTGTCAAGTTAATATATTATCGAATTCTTATCGTAGCATATACCACGTGAAAGAGCAAAAAATTCTGAATAATCTACACTTCAGTTCATGTCAAACTGTAATGCTGTGTTGATTCCACAATTCAAAAAGTACAAAAGTAGCTTTCACTCAGATAAGACCAAAACAATACCTGAAATGAAATTTTTTTCTGCTACACCCAGCGTGTCATATACCAAACGAAAGAGCAAAAAATTCTGAGTATTTTGCACGTTCCCATGTTGAACAACGGCCACTTCAGCCGAATTAACAAAATTGAATTATGCTTTTTTGGCAATAAAGAATTCGTGTCAAGTTAATATATTATCGAATCTTATCGTAGCATATACCACCTGAAAGAGCAAAAAATTCTGAATAATCTACACTTCAGTTCATGTCAAACTGTAATGCTGTGTTGATTCCACAATGCAAAAAGTACAAAAGTAGCTTTCACTCTGATAAGACCAAAACAATACCTGAAATGAAATATGTTCTGCTACACCCAGCGTGTCATATACCAAACGAAAGAGCAAAAAATTCTGAGTATTTTGCACGTTCCCATGTTGAACAACGGCCACTTCAGCCGAATTAACAAAATTGAGTTATGCTTTTTTGGCAAAAAAGAATTCGTGTCAAGTTAATATATTATCGAATCTTATCGTAGCATATACCACGTGAACGAGCCAAAAATTCTGAATAATCTACACTTCAGTTCATGTCAAACTGTAATGCTGTGTTGATTCCACAATGCAAAAAGTACAAAAGTAGCTTTCACTCTGATAAGACCAAAACAATACCAGAAATGAAATATTTTCTGCTACACCCAGCGTGTCATATACCAAACGAAAGAGCAAAAAATTCTGAGTATTTTGCACGTTCCCATGTTGAACAACGGCCACTTCAGCCGAATTAACAAAATTGAGTTATGCTTTTTTGGCAAAAAAGAATTCGTGTCAAGTTAATATATTATCGAATCTTATCGTAGCATATACCACGTGAACGAGCCAAAAATTCTGAATAATCTACACTTCAGTTCATGTCAAACTGTAATGCTGTGTTGATTCCACAATGCAAAAAGTACAAAAGTAGCTTTCACTCTGATAAGACCAAAACAATACCTGAAATGAAATATTTTCTGCTACACCCAGCGTGTCATATACCAAACGAAAGAGCAAAAAATTCTGAGTATTTTGCACGTTCCCATGTTGAACAACGGCCACTTCAGCCGAATTAACAAAATTGAATTATGCTTTTTTGGCAATAAAGAATTCGTGTCAAGTTAATATATTATCGAATCTTATCGTAGCATATACCACGTGAAAGAGCAAAAAATTCTGAATAATCTACACTTCAGTTCATGTCAAACTGTAATGCTGTGTTGATTCCACAATGCAAAAAGTACAAAAGTAGCTTTCACTCTGATAAGACCAAAACAATACCTGAAATGAAATATTTTCTGCTACACCCAGCGTGTCATATACCAAACGAAAGAGCAAAAAATTCTGAGTATTTTGCACGTTCCCATGTTGAACAACGGCCACTTCAGCCGAATTAACCAAATTGAATTATGCTTTTTTGGCAATAAAGAATTCGTGTCAAGTTAATATATTATCGAATTCTTATCGTAGCATATACCACGTGAAAGAGCAAAAAATTCTGAATAATCTACACTTCAGTTCATGTCAAACTGTAATGCTGTGTTGATTCCACAATGCAAAAAGTACAAAAGTAGCTTTCACTCTGATATGACCAAAACAATACCTGAAATGAAATATTTTCTGCTACACCCAGCGTGTCATATACCAAACGAAAGAGCAAAAAATTCTGAGTATTTTGCACGTTCCCATGTTGAACAACGGCCACTTCAGCCGAATTAACAAAATTGAGTTATGCTTTTTTGGCAAAAAAGAATTCGTGTCAAGTTAATATATTATCGAATCTTATCGTAGCATATACCACGTGAACGAGCCAAAAATTCTGAATAATCTACACTTCAGTTCATGTCAAACTGTATTGCTGTGTTGATTCCACAATGCAAAAAGTACAAAAGTAGCTTTCACTCTGATAAGACCAAAACAATACCTGAAATGAAATATTTTCTGCTACACCCAGCGTGTCATATACCAAACGAAAGAGCAAAAAATTCTGAGTATTTTGCACGTTCCCATGTTGAACAACGGCCACTTCAGCCGAATTAACAAAATTGAATTATGCTTTTTTGGCAATAAAGAATTCGTGTCAAGTTAATATATTATCGAATCTTATCGTAGCATATACCACGTGAAAGAGCAAAAAATTCTGAATAATCTACACTTCAGTTCATGTCAAACTGTAATGCTGTGTTGATTCCACAATGCAAAAAGTACAAAAGTAGCTTTCACTCTGATAAGACCAAAACAATACCTGAAATGAAATATTTTCTGCTACACCCAGCGTGTCATATACCAAACGAAAGAGCAAAAAATTCTGAGTATTTTGCACGTTCCCATGTTGAACAACGGCCACTTCAGCCGAATTAACCAAATTGAATTATGCTTTTTTGGCAATAAAGAATTCGTGTCAAGTTAATATATTATCGAATTCTTATCGTAGCATATACCACGTGAAAGAGCAAAAAATTCTGAATAATCTACACTTCAGTTCATGTCAAACTGTAATGCTGTGTTGATTCCACAATGCAAAAAGTACAAAAGTAGCTTTCACTCTGATAAGACCAAAACAATACCTGAAATGAAATATTTTCTGCTACACCCAGCGTGTCATATACCAAACGAAAGAGCAAAAAATTCTGAGTATTTTGCACGTTCCCATGTTGAACAACGGCCACTTCAGCCGAATTAACAAAATTGAGTTATGCTTTTTTGGCAAAAAAGAATTCGTGTCAAGTTAATATATTATCGAATCTTATCGTAGCATATACCACGTGAACGAGCCAAAAATTCTGAATAATCTACACTTCAGTTCATGTCAAACTGTATTGCTGTGTTGATTCCACAATGCAAAAAGTACAAAAGTAGCTTTCACTCTGATAAGACCAAAACAATACCTGAAATGAAATATTTTCTGCTACACCCAGCGTGTCATATACCAAACGAAAGAGCAAAAAATTCTGAGTATTTTGCACGTTCCCATGTTGAACAACGGCCACTTCAGCCGAATTAACAAAATTGAATTATGCTTTTTTGGCAATAAAGAATTCGTGTCAAGTTAATATATTATCGAATCTTATCGTAGCATATACCACGTGAAAGAGCAAAAAATTCTGAATAATCTACACTTCAGTTCATGTCAAACTGTAATGCTGTGTTGATTCCACAATGCAAAAAGTACAAAAGTAGCTTTCACTCTGATAAGACCAAAACAATACCTGAAATGAAATATTTTCTGCTACACCCAGCGTGTCATATACCAAACGAAAGAGCAAAAAATTCTGAGTATTTTGCACGTTCCCATGTTGAACAACGGCCACTTCAGCCGAATTAACCAAATTGAATTATGCTTTTTTGGCAATAAAGAATTCGTGTCAAGTTAATATATTATCGAATTCTTATCGTAGCATATACCACGTGAAAGAGCAAAAAATTCTGAATAATCTACACTTCAGTTCATGTCAAACTGTAATGCTGTGTTGATTCCACAATGCAAAAAGTACAAAAGTAGCTTTCACTCTGATAAGACCAAAACAATACCTGAAATGAAATATTTTCTGCTACACCCAGCGTGTCATATACCAAACGAAAGAGCAAAAAATTCTGAGTATTTTGCACGTTCCCATGTTGAACAACGGCCACTTCAGCCGAATTAACCAAATTGAATTATGCTTTTTTGGCAATAAAGAATTCGTGTCAAGTTAATATATTATCGAATCTTATCGTAGCATATACCACGTGAAAGAGCAAAAAATTCTGAATAATCTACACTTCAGTTCATGTCAAACTGTAATGCTGTGTTGATTCCACAATGCGAAAAGTACAAAAGTAGCTTTCACTCAGATAAGACCAAAACAATACCTGAAATGAAATTTTTTTCTGCTACACCCAGCGTGTCATATACCAAACGAAAGAGCAAAAAATTCTGAGTATTTTGCACGTTCCCATGTTGAACAACGGCCACTTCAGCCGAATTAACAAAATTGAATTATGCTTTTTTGGCAATAAAGAATTCGTGTCAAGTTAATATATTATCGAATCTTATCGTAGCATATACCACCTGAAAGAGCAAAAAATTCTGAATAATCTACACTTCAGTTCATGTCAAACTGTAATGCTGTGTTGATTCCACAATGCAAAAAGTACAAAAGTAGCTTTCACTCTGATAAGACCAAAACAATACCTGAAATTAAATTTTTTTCTGCTACACCCAGCGTGTCATATACCAAACGAAAGAGCAAAAAATTCTGAGTATTTTGCACGTTCCCATGTTGAACAACGGCCACTTCAGCCGAATTAACCAAATTGAATTATGCTTTTTTGGCAATAAAGAATTCGTGTCAAGTTAATATATTATCGACTCTTATCGTAGCATATACCACGTGAACGAGCAAAAAATTCTGAATAATCTACACTTCAGTTCATGTCAAACTGTAATGCTGTGTTGATTCCACAATGCAAAAAGTACAAAAGTAGCTTTCACTCTGATAAGACCAAAACAATACCTGAAATGAAATATTTTCTGCTACACCCAGCGTGTCATATACCAAACGAAAGAGCAAAAAATTCTGAGTATTTTGCACGTTCCCATGTTGAACAACGGCCACTTCAGCCGAATTAACCAAATTGAATTATGCTTTTTTGGCAATAAAGAATTCGTGTCAAGTTAATATATTATCGAATTCTTATCGTAGCATATACCACGTGAAAGAGCAAAAAATTCTGAATAATCTACACTTCAGTTCATGTCAAACTGTAATGCTGTGTTGATTCCACAATGCAAAAAGTACAAAAGTAGCTTTCACTCTGATAAGACCAAAACAATACCTGAAATGAAATATGTTCTGCTACACCCAGCGTGTCATATACCAAACGAAAGAGCAAAAAATTCTGAGTATTTTGCACGTTCCCATGTTGAACAACGGCCACTTCAGCCGAATTAACAATATTGAATTATGCTTTTTTGGCAATAAAGAATTCGTGTCAAGTTAATATATTATCGAATCTTATCGTAGCATATACCACGTGAAAGAGCAAAAAATTCTGAATAATCTACACTTCAGTTCATGTCAAACTGTAATGCTGTGTTGATTCCACAATGCAAAAAGTACAAAAGTAGCTTTCACTCAGATAAGACCAAAACAATACCTGAAATGAAATATGTTCTGCTACACCCAGCGTGTCATATACCAAACGAAAGAGCAAAAAATTCTGAGTATTTTGCACGTTCCCATGTTGAACAACGGCCACTTCAGCCGAATTAACAAAATTGAGTTATGCTTTTTTGGCAAAAAAGAATTCGTGTCAAGTTAATATATTATCGAATCTTATCGTAGCATATACCACGTGAAAGAGCAAAAAATTCTGAATAATCTACACTTCAGTTCATGTCAAACTGTAATGCTGTGTTGATTCCACAATGCAAAAAGTACAAAAGTAGCTTTCACTCTGATAAGACCAAAACAATACCTGAAATGAAATTTTTTTCTGCTACACCCAGCGTGTCATATACCAAACGAAAGAGCAAAAAATTCTGAGTATTTTGCACGTTCCCATGTTGAACAACGGCCACTTCAGCCGAATTAACAAAATTGAATTATGCTTTTTTGGCAATAAAGAATTCGTGTCAAGTTAATATATTATCGAATCTTATCGTAGCATATACCACCTGAAAGAGCAAAAAATTCTGAATAATCTACACTTCAGTTCATGTCAAACTGTAATGCTGTGTTGATTCCACAATGCAAAAAGTACAAAAGTAGCTTTCACTCTGATAAGACCAAAACAATACCTGAAATGAAATTTTTTTCTGCTACACCCAGCGTGTCATATACCAAACGAAAGAGCAAAAAATTCTGAGTATTTTGCACGTTCCCATGTTGAACAACGGCTACTTCAGCCGAATTAACCAAATTGAATTATGCTTTTTTGGCAATAAAGAATTCGTGTCAAGTTAATATATTATCGACTCTTATCGTAGCACATACCACGTGAAAGAGCAAAAAATTCTGAATAATCTACACTTCAGTTCATGTCAAACTGTAATGCTGTGTTGATTCCACAATGCAAAAAGTACAAAAGTAGCTTTCACTCTGATAAGACCAAAACAATACCTGAAATGAAATTTTTTTCTGCTACACCCAGCGTGTCATATACCAAACGAAAGAGCAAAAAATTCTGAGTATTTTGCACGTTCCCATGTTGAACAACGGCCACTTCAGCCGAATTAACCAAATTGAATTATGCTTTTTTGGCAATAAAGAATTCGTGTCAAGTTAATATATTATCGACTCTTATCGTAGCACATACCACGTGAAAGAGCAAAAAATTCTGAATAATCTACACTTCAGTTCATGTCAAACTGTAATGCTGTGTTGATTCCACAATGCAAAAAGTACAAAAGTAGCTTTCACTCTGATAAGACCAAAACAATACCTGAAATGAAATTTTTTTCTGCTACACCCAGCGTGTCATATACCAAACGAAAGAGCAAAAAATTCTGAGTATTTTGCACGTTCCCATGTTGAACAACGGCCACTTCAGCCGAATTAACCAAATTGAATTATGCTTTTTTTGGCAATAAAGAATTCGTGTCAAGTTAATATATTATCGAATCTTATCGTAGCATATACCACGTGAAAGAGCAAAAAATTCTGAATAATCTACACTTCAGTTCATGTCAAACTGTAATGCTGTGTTGATTCCATAATGCAAAAAGTACAAAAGTAGCTTTCACTCTGATAAGACCAAAACAATACCTGAAATGAAATTTTTTTCTGCTACACCCAGCGTGTCATATACCAAACGAAAGAGCAAAAAATTCTGAGTATTTTGCACGTTCCCATGTTGAACAACGGCCACTTCAGCCGAATTAACCAAATTGAATTATGCTTTTTTGGCAATAAAGAATTCGTGTCAAGTTAATATATTATCGACTCTTATCGTAGCATATACCACGTGAACGAGCAAAAAATTCTGAATAATCTACACTTCAGTTCATGTCAAACTGTAATGCTGTGTTGATTCCACAATGCAAAAAGTACAAAAGTAGCTTTCACTCTGATAAGACCAAAACAATACCTGAAATGAAATATTTTCTGCTACACCCAGCGTGTCATATACCGAACGAAAGAGCAAAAAATTCTGAGTATTTTGCACGTTCCCATGTTGAACAACGGCCACTTCAGCCGAATTAACAAAATTGAATTATGCTTTTTTGGCAATAAAGAATTCGTGTCAAGTTAATATATTATCGAATCTTATCGTAGCATATACCACGTGAAAGAGCAAAAAATTCTGAATAATCTACACTTCAGTTCATGTCAAACTGTAATGCTGTGTTGATTCCACAATGCAAAAAGTACAAAAGTAGCTTTCACTCTGATAAGACCAAAACAATACCTGAAATGAAATATTTTCTGCTACACCCAGCGTGTCATATACCAAACGAAAGAGCAAAAAATTCTGAGTATTTTGCACGTTCCCATGTTGAACAACGGCCACTTCAGCCGAATTAACAAAATTGAGTTATGCTTTTTTGGCAAAAAAGAATTCGTGTCAAGTTAATATATTATCGAATCTTATCGTAGCATATACCACGTGAACGAGCCAAAAATTCTGAATAATCTACACTTCAGTTCATGTCAAACTGTAATGCTGTGTTGATTCCACAATGCAAAAAGTACAAAAGTAGCTTTCACTCTGATAAGACCAAAACAATACCTGAAATGAAATATTTTCTGCTACACCCAGCGTGTCATATACCAAACGAAAGAGCAAAAAATTCTGAGTATTTTGCACGTTCCCATGTTGAACAACGGCCACTTCAGCTGAATTAACAAAATTGAATTATGCTTTTTTGGCAATAAAGAATTCGTGTCAAGTTAATATATTATCGAATCTTATCGTAGCATATACCACGTGAAAGAGCAAAAAAATTCTGAATAATCTACACTTCAGTTCATGTCAAACTGTAATGCTGTGTTGATTCCACAATGCAAAAAGTACAAAAGTAGCTTTCACTCTGATAAGACCAAAACAATACCTGAAATGAAATATTTTCTGCTACACCCAGCGTGTCATATACCAAACGAAAGAGCAAAAAATTCTGAGTATTTTGCACGTTCCCATGTTGAACAACGGCCACTTCAGCCGAATTAACCAAATTGAATTATGCTTTTTTGGCAATAAAGAATTCGTGTCAAGTTAATATATTATCGAATTCTTATCGTAGCATATACCACGTGAAAGAGCAAAAAATTCTGAATAATCTACACTTCAGTTCATGTCAAACTGTAATGCTGTGTTGATTCCACAATGCAAAAAGTACAAAAGTAGCTTTCACTCTGATAAGACCAAAACAATACCTGAAATGAAATATGTTCTGCTACACCCAGCGTGTCATATACCAAACGAAAGAGCAAAAAATTCTGAGTATTTTGCACGTTCCCATGTTGAACAACGGCCACTTCAGCCGAATTAACAATATTGAATTATGCTTTTTTGGCAATAAAGAATTCGTGTCAAGTTAATATATTATCGAATCTTATCGTAGCATATACCACGTGAAAGAGCAAAAAATTCTGAATAATCTACACTTCAGTTCATGTCAAACTGTAATGCTGTGTTGATTCCACAATGCAAAAAGTACAAAAGTAGCTTTCACTCAGATAAGACCAAAACAATACCTGAAATGAAATATGTTCTGCTACACCCAGCGTGTCATATACCAAACGAAAGAGCAAAAAATTCTGAGTATTTTGCACGTTCCCATGTTGAACAACGGCCACTTCAGCCGAATTAACAAAATTGAGTTATGCTTTTTTGGCAAAAAAGAATTCGTGTCAAGTTAATATATTATCGAATCTTATCGTAGCATATACCACGTGAAAGAGCAAAAAATTCTGAATAATCTACACTTCAGTTCATGTCAAACTGTAATGCTGTGTTGATTCCACAATGCAAAAAGTACAAAAGTAGCTTTCACTCTGATAAGACCAAAACAATACCTGAAATGAAATTTTTTTCTGCTACACCCAGCGTGTCATATACCAAACGAAAGAGCAAAAAATTCTGAGTATTTTGCACGTTCCCATGTTGAACAACGGCCACTTCAGCCGAATTAACAAAATTGAATTATGCTTTTTTGGCAATAAAGAATTCGTGTCAAGTTAATATATTATCGAATCTTATCGTAGCATATACCACCTGAAAGAGCAAAAAATTCTGAATAATCTACACTTCAGTTCATGTCAAACTGTAATGCTGTGTTGATTCCACAATGCAAAAAGTACAAAAGTAGCTTTCACTCTGATAAGACCAAAACAATACCTGAAATGAAATTTTTTTCTGCTACACCCAGCGTGTCATATACCAAACGAAAGAGCAAAAAATTCTGAGTATTTTGCACGTTCCCATGTTGAACAACGGCCACTTCAGCCGAATTAACCAAATTGAATTATGCTTTTTTGGCAATAAAGAATTCGTGTCAAGTTAATATATTATCGACTCTTATCGTAGCACATACCACGTGAAAGAGCAAAAAATTCTGAATAATCTACACTTCAGTTCATGTCAAACTGTAATGCTGTGTTGATTCCACAATGCAAAAAGTACAAAAGTAGCTTTCACTCTGATAAGACCAAAACAATACCTGAAATGAAATTTTTTTCTGCTACACCCAGCGTGTCATATACCAAACGAAAGAGCAAAAAATTCTGAGTATTTTGCACGTTCCCATGTTGAACAACGGCCACTTCAGCCGAATTAACCAAATTGAATTATGCTTTTTTTGGCAATAAAGAATTCGTGTCAAGTTAATATATTATCGAATCTTATCGTAGCATATACCACGTGAAAGAGCAAAAAATTCTGAATAATCTACACTTCAGTTCATGTCAAACTGTAATGCTGTGTTGATTCCATAATGCAAAAAGTACAAAAGTAGCTTTCACTCTGATAAGACCAAAACAATACCTGAAATGAAATTTTTTTCTGCTACACCCAGCGTGTCATATACCAAACGAAAGAGCAAAAAATTCTGAGTATTTTGCACGTTCCCATGTTGAACAACGGCCACTTCAGCCGAATTAACAAAATTGAATTATGCTTTTTTGGCAATAAAGAATTCGTGTCAAGTTAATATATTATCGAATCTTATCGTAGCATATACCACCTGAAAGAGCAAAAAATTCTGAATAATCTACACTTCAGTTCATGTCAAACTGTAATGCTGTGTTGATTCCACAATGCAAAAAGTACAAAAGTAGCTTTCACTCTGATAAGACCAAAACAATACCTGAAATGAAATTTTTTTCTGCTACACCCAGCGTGTCATATACCAAACGAAAGAGCAAAAAATTCTGAGTATTTTGCACGTTCCCATGTTGAACAACGGCCACTTCAGCCGAATTAACCAAATTGAATTATGCTTTTTTGGCAATAAAGAATTCGTGTCAAGTTAATATATTATCGACTCTTATCGTAGCACATACCACGTGAAAGAGCAAAAAATTCTGAATAATCTACACTTCAGTTCATGTCAAACTGTAATGCTGTGTTGATTCCACAATGCAAAAAGTACAAAAGTAGCTTTCACTCTGATAAGACCAAAACAATACCTGAAATGAAATTTTTTTCTGCTACACCCAGCGTGTCATATACCAAACGAAAGAGCAAAAAATTCTGAGTATTTTGCACGTTCCCATGTTGAACAACGGCCACTTCAGCCGAATTAACCAAATTGAATTATGCTTTTTTTGGCAATAAAGAATTCGTGTCAAGTTAATATATTATCGAATCTTATCGTAGCATATACCACGTGAAAGAGCAAAAAATTCTGAATAATCTACACTTCAGTTCATGTCAAACTGTAATGCTGTGTTGATTCCATAATGCAAAAAGTACAAAAGTAGCTTTCACTCTGATAAGACCAAAACAATACCTGAAATGAAATTTTTTTCTGCTACACCCAGCGTGTCATATACCAAACGAAAGAGCAAAAAATTCTGAGTATTTTGCACGTTCCCATGTTGAACAACGGCCACTTCAGCCGAATTAACCAAATTGAATTATGCTTTTTTGGCAATAAAGAATTCGTGTCAAGTTAATATATTATCGACTCTTATCGTAGCATATACCACGTGAACGAGCAAAAAATTCTGAATAATCTACACTTCAGTTCATGTCAAACTGTAATGCTGTGTTGATTCCACAATGCAAAAAGTACAAAAGTAGCTTTCACTCTGATAAGACCAAAACAATACCTGAAATGAAATATTTTCTGCTACACCCAGCGTGTCATATACCGAACGAAAGAGCAAAAAATTCTGAGTATTTTGCACGTTCCCATGTTGAACAACGGCCACTTCAGCCGAATTAACAATATTGAATTATGCTTTTTTGGCAATAAAGAATTCGTGTCAAGTTAATATATTATCGAATCTTATCGTAGCACATACCACGTGAAAGAGCAAAAAATTCTGAATAATCTACACTTCAGTTCATGTCAAACTGTAATGCTGTGTTGATTCCACAATGCAAAAAGTACAAAAGTAGCTTTCACTCTGATAAGACCAAAACAATACCTGAAATGAAATTTTTTTCTGCTACACCCAGCGTGTCATATACCAAACGAAAGAGCAAAAAATTCTGAGTATTTTGCACGTTCCCATGTTGAACAACGGCCACTTCAGCCGAATTAACCAAATTGAATTATGCTTTTTTTGGCAATAAAGAATTCGTGTCAAGTTAATATATTATCGAATCTTATCGTAGCATATACCACGTGAAAGAGCAAAAAATTCTGAATAATCTACACTTCAGTTCATGTCAAACTGTAATGCTGTGTTGATTCCATAATGCAAAAAGTACAAAAGTAGCTTTCACTCAGATAAGACCAAAACAATACCTGAAATGAAATTTTTTTCTGCTACACCCAGCGTGTCATATACCAAACGAAAGAGCAAAAAATTCTGAGTATTTTGCACGTTCCCATGTTGAACAACGGCCACTTCAGCCGAATTAACCAAATTGAATTATGCTTTTTTGGCAATAAAGAATTCGTGTCAAGTTAATATATTATCGAATCTTATCGTAGCATATACCACCTGAAAGAGCAAAAAATTCTGAATAATCTACACTTCAGTTCATGTCAAACTGTAATGCTGTGTTGATTCCACAATGCAAAAAGTACAAAAGTAGCTTTCACTCTGATAAGACCAAAACAATACCTGAAATGAAATTTTTTTCTGCTACACCCAGCGTGTCATATACCAAACGAAAGAGCAAAAAATTCTGAGTATTTTGCACGTTCCCATGTTGAACAACGGCCACTTCAGCCGAATTAACCAAATTGAATTATGCTTTTTTGGCAATAAAGAATTCGTGTCAAGTTAATATATTATCGACTCTTATCGTAGCACATACCACGTGAAAGAGCAAAAAATTCTGAATAATCTACACTTCAGTTCATGTCAAACTGTAATGCTGTGTTGATTCCACAATGCAAAAAGTACAAAAGTAGCTTTCACTCTGATAAGACCAAAACAATACCTGAAATGAAATATTTTCTGCTACACCCAGCGTGTCATATACCGAACGAAAGAGCAAAAAATTCTGAGTATTTTGCACGTTCCCATGTTGAACAACGGCCACTTCAGCCGAATTAACAATATTGAATTATGCTTTTTTGGCAATAAAGAATTCGTGTCAAGTTAATATATTATCGAATCTTATCGTAGCACATACCACGTGAAAGAGCAAAAAATTCTGAATAATCTACACTTCAGTTCATGTCAAACTGTAATGCTGTGTTGATTCCACAATGCAAAAAGTACAAAAGTAGCTTTCACTCTGATAAGACCAAAACAATACCTGAAATGAAATTTTTTTCTGCTACACCCAGCGTGTCATATACCGAACGAAAGAGCAAAAAATTCTGAGTATTTTGCACGTTCCCATGTTGAACAACGGCCACTTCAGCCGAATTAACAATATTGAATTATGCTTTTTTGGCAATAAAGAATTCGTGTCAAGTTAATATATTATCGAATCTTATCGTAGCACATACCACGTGAAAGAGCAAAAAATTCTGAATAATCTACACTTCAGTTCATGTCAAACTGTAATGCTGTGTTGATTCCACAATGCAAAAAGTACAAAAGTAGCTTTCACTCTGATAAGACCAAAACAATACCTGAAATGAAATTTTTTTCTGCTACACCCAGCGTGTCATATACCAAACGAAAGAGCAAAAAATTCTGAGTATTTTGCACGTTCCCATGTTGAACAACGGCCACTTCAGCCGAATTAACCAAATTGAATTATGCTTTTTTTGGCAATAAAGAATTCGTGTCAAGTTAATATATTATCGAATCTTATCGTAGCATATACCACGTGAAAGAGCAAAAAATTCTGAATAATCTACACTTCAGTTCATGTCAAACTGTAATGCTGTGTTGATTCCATAATGCAAAAAGTACAAAAGTAGCTTTCACTCTGATAAGACCAAAACAATACCTGAAATGAAATTTTTTTCTGCTACACCCAGCGTGTCATATACCAAACGAAAGAGCAAAAAATTCTGAGTATTTTGCACGTTCCCATGTTGAACAACGGCCACTTCAGCCGAATTAACCAAATTGAATTATGCTTTTTTGGCAATAAAGAATTCGTGTCAAGTTAATATATTATCGACTCTTATCGTAGCATATACCACGTGAACGAGCAAAAAATTCTGAATAATCTACACTTCAGTTCATGTCAAACTGTAATGCTGTGTTGATTCCATAATGCAAAAAGTACAAAAGTAGCTTTCACTCTGATAAGACCAAAACAATACCTGAAATGAAATTTTTTTCTGCTACACCCAGCGTGTCATATACCAAACGAAAGAGCAAAAAATTCTGAGTATTTTGCACGTTCCCATGTTGAACAACGGCCACTTCAGCCGAATTAACCAAATTGAATTATGCTTTTTTGGCAATAAAGAATTCGTGTCAAGTTAATATATTATCGACTCTTATCGTAGCATATACCACGTGAACGAGCAAAAAATTCTGAATAATCTACACTTCAGTTCATGTCAAACTGTAATGCTGTGTTGATTCCACAATGCAAAAAGTACAAAAGTAGCTTTCACTCTGATAAGACCAAAACAATACCTGAAATGAAATATTTTCTGCTACACCCAGCGTGTCATATACCGAACGAAAGAGCAAAAAATTCTGAGTATTTTGCACGTTCCCATGTTGAACAACGGCCACTTCAGCCGAATTAACAATATTGAATTATGCTTTTTTGGCAATAAAGAATTCGTGTCAAGTTAATATATTATCGAATCTTATCGTAGCACATACCACGTGAAAGAGCAAAAAATTCTGAATAATCTACACTTCAGTTCATGTCAAACTGTAATGCTGTGTTGATTCCACAATGCAAAAAGTACAAAAGTAGCTTTCACTCTGATAAGACCAAAACAATACCTGAAATGAAATTTTTTTCTGCTACACCCAGCGTGTCATATACCAAACGAAAGAGCAAAAAATTCTGAGTATTTTGCACGTTCCCATGTTGAACAACGGCCACTTCAGCCGAATTAACCAAATTGAATTATGCTTTTTTTGGCAATAAAGAATTCGTGTCAAGTTAATATATTATCGAATCTTATCGTAGCATATACCACGTGAAAGAGCAAAAAATTCTGAATAATCTACACTTCAGTTCATGTCAAACTGTAATGCTGTGTTGATTCCATAATGCAAAAAGTACAAAAGTAGCTTTCACTCAGATAAGACCAAAACAATACCTGAAATGAAATTTTTTTCTGCTACACCCAGCGTGTCATATACCAAACGAAAGAGCAAAAAATTCTGAGTATTTTGCACGTTCCCATGTTGAACAACGGCCACTTCAGCCGAATTAACCAAATTGAATTATGCTTTTTTGGCAATAAAGAATTCGTGTCAAGTTAATATATTATCGAATCTTATCGTAGCATATACCACCTGAAAGAGCAAAAAATTCTGAATAATCTACACTTCAGTTCATGTCAAACTGTAATGCTGTGTTGATTCCACAATGCAAAAAGTACAAAAGTAGCTTTCACTCTGATAAGACCAAAACAATACCTGAAATGAAATTTTTTTCTGCTACACCCAGCGTGTCATATACCAAACGAAAGAGCAAAAAATTCTGAGTATTTTGCACGTTCCCATGTTGAACAACGGCCACTTCAGCCGAATTAACCAAATTGAATTATGCTTTTTTGGCAATAAAGAATTCGTGTCAAGTTAATATATTATCGACTCTTATCGTAGCACATACCACGTGAAAGAGCAAAAAATTCTGAATAATCTACACTTCAGTTCATGTCAAACTGTAATGCTGTGTTGATTCCACAATGCAAAAAGTACAAAAGTAGCTTTCACTCTGATAAGACCAAAACAATACCTGAAATGAAATATTTTCTGCTACACCCAGCGTGTCATATACCGAACGAAAGAGCAAAAAATTCTGAGTATTTTGCACGTTCCCATGTTGAACAACGGCCACTTCAGCCGAATTAACAATATTGAATTATGCTTTTTTGGCAATAAAGAATTCGTGTCAAGTTAATATATTATCGAATCTTATCGTAGCACATACCACGTGAAAGAGCAAAAAATTCTGAATAATCTACACTTCAGTTCATGTCAAACTGTAATGCTGTGTTGATTCCACAATGCAAAAAGTACAAAAGTAGCTTTCACTCTGATAAGACCAAAACAATACCTGAAATGAAATTTTTTTCTGCTACACCCAGCGTGTCATATACCAAACGAAAGAGCAAAAAATTCTGAGTATTTTGCACGTTCCCATGTTGAACAACGGCCACTTCAGCCGAATTAACCAAATTGAATTATGCTTTTTTTGGCAATAAAGAATTCGTGTCAAGTTAATATATTATCGAATCTTATCGTAGCATATACCACGTGAAAGAGCAAAAAATTCTGAATAATCTACACTTCAGTTCATGTCAAACTGTAATGCTGTGTTGATTCCATAATGCAAAAAGTACAAAAGTAGCTTTCACTCTGATAAGACCAAAACAATACCTGAAATGAAATTTTTTTCTGCTACACCCAGCGTGTCATATACCAAACGAAAGAGCAAAAAATTCTGAGTATTTTGCACGTTCCCATGTTGAACAACGGCCACTTCAGCCGAATTAACCAAATTGAATTATGCTTTTTTGGCAATAAAGAATTCGTGTCAAGTTAATATATTATCGACTCTTATCGTAGCATATACCACGTGAACGAGCAAAAAATTCTGAATAATCTACACTTCAGTTCATGTCAAACTGTAATGCTGTGTTGATTCCACAATGCAAAAAGTACAAAAGTAGCTTTCACTCTGATAAGACCAAAACAATACCTGAAATGAAATTTTTTTCTGCTACACCCAGCGTGTCATATACCGAACGAAAGAGCAAAAAATTCTGAGTATTTTGCACGTTCCCATGTTGAACAACGGCCACTTCAGCCGAATTAACAATATTGAATTATGCTTTTTTGGCAATAAAGAATTCGTGTCAAGTTAATATATTATCGAATCTTATCGTAGCACATACCACGTGAAAGAGCAAAAAATTCTGAATAATCTACACTTCAGTTCATGTCAAACTGTAATGCTGTGTTGATTCCACAATGCAAAAAGTACAAAAGTAGCTTTCACTCTGATAAGACCAAAACAATACCTGAAATGAAATTTTTTTCTGCTACACCCAGCGTGTCATATACCAAACGAAAGAGCAAAAAATTCTGAGTATTTTGCACGTTCCCATGTTGAACAACGGCCACTTCAGCCGAATTAACAATATTGAATTATGCTTTTTTGGCAATAAAGAATTCGTGTCAAGTTAATATATTATCGAATCTTATCGTAGCACATACCACGTGAAAGAGCAAAAAATTCTGAATAATCTACACTTCAGTTCATGTCAAACTGTAATGCTGTGTTGATTCCACAATGCAAAAAGTACAAAAGTAGCTTTCACTCTGATAAGACCAAAACAATACCTGAAATGAAATTTTTTTCTGCTACACCCAGCGTGTCATATACCAAACGAAAGAGCAAAAAATTCTGAGTATTTTGCACGTTCCCATGTTGAACAACGGCCACTTCAGCCGAATTAACAAAATTGAATTATGCTTTTTTGGCAATAAAGAATTCGTGTCAAGTTAATATATTATCGAATCTTATCGTAGCATATACCACCTGAAAGAGCAAAAAATTCTGAATAATCTACACTTCAGTTCATGTCAAACTGTAATGCTGTGTTGATTCCACAATGCAAAAAGTACAAAAGTAGCTTTCACTCTGATAAGACCAAAACAATACCTGAAATGAAATTTTTTTCTGCTACACCCAGCGTGTCATATACCAAACGAAAGAGCAAAAAATTCTGAGTATTTTGCACGTTCCCATGTTGAACAACGGCCACTTCAGCCGAATTAACCAAATTGAATTATGCTTTTTTGGCAATAAAGAATTCGTGTCAAGTTAATATATTATCGACTCTTATCGTAGCACATACCACGTGAAAGAGCAAAAAATTCTGAATAATCTACACTTCAGTTCATGTCAAACTGTAATGCTGTGTTGATTCCACAATGCAAAAAGTACAAAAGTAGCTTTCACTCTGATAAGACCAAAACAATACCTGAAATGAAATTTTTTTCTGCTACACCCAGCGTGTCATATACCAAACGAAAGAGCAAAAAATTCTGAGTATTTTGCACGTTCCCATGTTGAACAACGGCCACTTCAGCCGAATTAACCAAATTGAATTATGCTTTTTTGGCAATAAAGAATTCGTGTCAAGTTAATATATTATCGAATCTTATCGTAGCATATACCACGTGAACGAGCCAAAAATTCTGAATAATCTACACTTCAGTTCATGTCAAACTGTAATGCTGTGTTGATTCCACAATGCAAAAAGTACAAAAGTAGCTTTCACTCTGATAAGACCAAAACAATACCTGAAATGAAATATTTTCTGCTACACCCAGCGTGTCATATACCGAACGAAAGAGCAAAAAATTCTGAGTATTTTGCACGTTCCCATGTTGAACAACGGCCACTTCAGCCGAATTAACAATATTGAATTATGCTTTTTTGGCAATAAAGAATTCGTGTCAAGTTAATATATTATCGAATCTTATCGTAGCACATACCACGTGAAAGAGCAAAAAATTCTGAATAATCTACACTTCAGTTCATGTCAAACTGTAATGCTGTGTTGATTCCACAATGCAAAAAGTACAAAAGTAGCTTTCACTCTGATAAGACCAAAACAATACCTGAAATGAAATTTTTTTCTGCTACACCCAGCGTGTCATATACCAAACGAAAGAGCAAAAAATTCTGAGTATTTTGCACGTTCCCATGTTGAACAACGGCCACTTCAGCCGAATTAACCAAATTGAATTATGCTTTTTTTGGCAATAAAGAATTCGTGTCAAGTTAATATATTATCGAATCTTATCGTAGCATATACCACGTGAAAGAGCAAAAAATTCTGAATAATCTACACTTCAGTTCATGTCAAACTGTAATGCTGTGTTGATTCCATAATGCAAAAAGTACAAAAGTAGCTTTCACTCTGATAAGACCAAAACAATACCTGAAATGAAATTTTTTTCTGCTACACCCAGCGTGTCATATACCAAACGAAAGAGCAAAAAATTCTGAGTATTTTGCACGTTCCCATGTTGAACAACGGCCACTTCAGCCGAATTAACCAAATTGAATTATGCTTTTTTGGCAATAAAGAATTCGTGTCAAGTTAATATATTATCGACTCTTATCGTAGCATATACCACGTGAACGAGCAAAAAATTCTGAATAATCTACACTTCAGTTCATGTCAAACTGTAATGCTGTGTTGATTCCACAATGCAAAAAGTACAAAAGTAGCTTTCACTCTGATAAGACCAAAACAATACCTGAAATGAAATTTTTTTCTGCTACACCCAGCGTGTCATATACCGAACGAAAGAGCAAAAAATTCTGAGTATTTTGCACGTTCCCATGTTGAACAACGGCCACTTCAGCCGAATTAACAATATTGAATTATGCTTTTTTGGCAATAAAGAATTCGTGTCAAGTTAATATATTATCGAATCTTATCGTAGCACATACCACGTGAAAGAGCAAAAAATTCTGAATAATCTACACTTCAGTTCATGTCAAACTGTAATGCTGTGTTGATTCCACAATGCAAAAAGTACAAAAGTAGCTTTCACTCTGATAAGACCAAAACAATACCTGAAATGAAATTTTTTTCTGCTACACCCAGCGTGTCATATACCAAACGAAAGAGCAAAAAATTCTGAGTATTTTGCACGTTCCCATGTTGAACAACGGCCACTTCAGCCGAATTAACCAAATTGAATTATGCTTTTTTTGGCAATAAAGAATTCGTGTCAAGTTAATATATTATCGAATCTTATCGTAGCATATACCACGTGAAAGAGCAAAAAATTCTGAATAATCTACACTTCAGTTCATGTCAAACTGTAATGCTGTGTTGATTCCATAATGCAAAAAGTACAAAAGTAGCTTTCACTCAGATAAGACCAAAACAATACCTGAAATGAAATTTTTTTCTGCTACACCCAGCGTGTCATATACCAAACGAAAGAGCAAAAAATTCTGAGTATTTTGCACGTTCCCATGTTGAACAACGGCCACTTCAGCCGAATTAACAAAATTGAATTATGCTTTTTTGGCAATAAAGAATTCGTGTCAAGTTAATATATTATCGAATCTTATCGTAGCATATACCACCTGAAAGAGCAAAAAATTCTGAATAATCTACACTTCAGTTCATGTCAAACTGTAATGCTGTGTTGATTCCACAATGCAAAAAGTACAAAAGTAGCTTTCACTCTGATAAGACCAAAACAATACCTGAAATGAAATTTTTTTCTGCTACACCCAGCGTGTCATATACCAAACGAAAGAGCAAAAAATTCTGAGTATTTTGCACGTTCCCATGTTGAACAACGGCCACTTCAGCCGAATTAACCAAATTGAATTATGCTTTTTTGGCAATAAAGAATTCGTGTCAAGTTAATATATTATCGACTCTTATCGTAGCACATACCACGTGAAAGAGCAAAAAATTCTGAATAATCTACACTTCAGTTCATGTCAAACTGTAATGCTGTGTTGATTCCACAATGCAAAAAGTACAAAAGTAGCTTTCACTCTGATAAGACCAAAACAATACCTGAAATGAAATTTTTTTCTGCTACACCCAGCGTGTCATATACCAAACGAAAGAGCAAAAAATTCTGAGTATTTTGCACGTTCCCATGTTGAACAACGGCCACTTCAGCCGAATTAACCAAATTGAATTATGCTTTTTTGGCAATAAAGAATTCGTGTCAAGTTAATATATTATCGAATCTTATCGTAGCATATACCACGTGAACGAGCCAAAAATTCTGAATAATCTACACTTCAGTTCATGTCAAACTGTAATGCTGTGTTGATTCCACAATGCAAAAAGTACAAAAGTAGCTTTCACTCTGATAAGACCAAAACAATACCTGAAATGAAATTTTTTTCTGCTACACCCAGCGTGTCATATACCAAACGAAAGAGCAAAAAATTCTGAGTATTTTGCACGTTCCCATGTTGAACAACGGCCACTTCAGCCGAATTAACAAAATTGAGTTATGCTTTTTTGGCAAAAAAGAATTCGTGTCAAGTTAATATATTATCGAATCTTATCGTAGCATATACCACGTGAACGAGCCAAAAATTCTGAATAATCTACACTTCAGTTCATGTCAAACTGTAATGCTGTGTTGATTCCACAATGCAAAAAGTACAAAAGTAGCTTTCACTCTGATAAGACCAAAACAATACCAGAAATGAAATATTTTCTGCTACACCCAGCGTGTCATATACCAAACGAAAGAGCAAAAAATTCTGAGTATTTTGCACGTTCCCATGTTGAACAACGGCCACTTCAGCCGAATTAACAAAATTGAATTATGCTTTTTTGGCAATAAAGAATTCGTGTCAAGTTAATATATTATCGACTCTTATCTTAGCATATACCACGTGAACGAGCAAAAAATTCTGAATAATCTACACTTCAGTTCATGTCAAACTGTAATGCTGTGTTGATTCCACAATGCAAAAAGTACAAAAGTAGCTTTCACTCTGATAAGACCAAAACAATACCTGAAATGAAATTTTTTTCTGCTACACCCAGCGTGTCATATACCAAACGAAAGAGCAAAAAATTCTGAGTATTTTGCACGTTCCCATGTTGAACAACGGCCACTTCAGCCGAATTAACCAAATTGAATTATGCTTTTTTGGCAATAAAGAATTCGTGTCAAGTTAATATATTATCGACTCTTATCGTAGCATATACCACGTGAACGAGCAAAAAATTCTGAATAATCTACACTTCAGTTCATGTCAAACTGTAATGCTGTGTTGATTCCACAATGCAAAAAGTACAAAAGTAGCTTTCACTCTGATAAGACCAAAACAATACCTGAAATGAAATATTTTCTGCTACACCCAGCGTGTCATATACCGAACGAAAGAGCAAAAAATTCTGAGTATTTTGCACGTTCCCATGTTGAACAACGGCCACTTCAGCCGAATTAACAATATTGAATTATGCTTTTTTGGCAATAAAGAATTCGTGTCAAGTTAATATATTATCGAATCTTATCGTAGCACATACCACGTGAAAGAGCAAAAAATTCTGAATAATCTACACTTCAGTTCATGTCAAACTGTAATGCTGTGTTGATTCCACAATGCAAAAAGTACAAAAGTAGCTTTCACTCTGATAAGACCAAAACAATACCTGAAATGAAATTTTTTTCTGCTACACCCAGCGTGTCATATACCAAACGAAAGAGCAAAAAATTCTGAGTATTTTGCACGTTCCCATGTTGAACAACGGCCACTTCAGCCGAATTAACCAAATTGAATTATGCTTTTTTTGGCAATAAAGAATTCGTGTCAAGTTAATATATTATCGAATCTTATCGTAGCATATACCACGTGAAAGAGCAAAAAATTCTGAATAATCTACACTTCAGTTCATGTCAAACTGTAATGCTGTGTTGATTCCATAATGCAAAAAGTACAAAAGTAGCTTTCACTCAGATAAGACCAAAACAATACCTGAAATGAAATTTTTTTCTGCTACACCCAGCGTGTCATATACCAAACGAAAGAGCAAAAAATTCTGAGTATTTTGCACGTTCCCATGTTGAACAACGGCCACTTCAGCCGAATTAACAAAATTGAATTATGCTTTTTTGGCAATAAAGAATTCGTGTCAAGTTAATATATTATCGAATCTTATCGTAGCATATACCACGTGAAAGAGCAAAAAATTCTGAATAATCTACACTTCAGTTCATGTCAAACTGTAATGCTGTGTTGATTCCACAATGCAAAAAGTACAAAAGTAGCTTTCACTCTGATAAGACCAAAACAATACCAGAAATGAAATATTTTCTGCTACACCCAGCGTGTCATATACCAAACGAAAGAGCAAAAAATTCTGAGTATTTTGCACGTTCCCATGTTGAACAACGGCCACTTCAGCCGAATTAACCAAATTGAATTATGCTTTTTTGGCAATAAAGAATTCGTGTCAAGTTAATATATTATCGAATCTTATCGTAGCATATACCACGTGAAAGAGCAAAAAATTCTGAATAATCTACACTTCAGTTCATGTCAAACTGTAATGCTGTGTTGATTCCACAATGCGAAAAGTACAAAAGTAGCTTTCACTCAGATAAGACCAAAACAATACCTGAAATGAAATTTTTTTCTGCTACACCCAGCGTGTCATATACCAAACGAAAGAGCAAAAAATTCTGAGTATTTTGCACGTTCCCATGTTGAACAACGGCCACTTCAGCCGAATTAACAAAATTGAATTATGCTTTTTTGGCAATAAAGAATTCGTGTCAAGTTAATATATTATCGAATCTTATCGTAGCATATACCACCTGAAAGAGCAAAAAATTCTGAATAATCTACACTTCAGTTCATGTCAAACTGTAATGCTGTGTTGATTCCACAATGCAAAAAGTACAAAAGTAGCTTTCACTCTGATAAGACCAAAACAATACCTGAAATGAAATTTTTTTCTGCTACACCCAGCGTGTCATATACCAAACGAAAGAGCAAAAAATTCTGAGTATTTTGCACGTTCCCATGTTGAACAACGGCCACTTCAGCCGAATTAACCAAATTGAATTATGCTTTTTTGGCAATAAAGAATTCGTGTCAAGTTAATATATTATCGAATCTTATCGTAGCATATACCACGTGAAAGAGCAAAAAATTCTGAATAATCTACACTTCAGTTCATGTCAAACTGTAATGCTGTGTTGATTCCACAATGCAAAAAGTACAAAAGTAGCTTTCACTCTGATAAGACCAAAACAATACCTGAAATGAAATTTTTTTCTGCTACACCCAGCGTGTCATATACCAAACGAAAGAGCAAAAAATTCTGAGTATTTTGCACGTTCCCATGTTGAACAACGGCCACTTCAGCCGAATTAACAAAATTGAATTATGCTTTTTTGGCAATAAAGAATTCGTGACACGTTAATATATTATCGAAACTTATCGTAGCATATACCATGTGAAAGAGCAAAAAAATTCTGAATAATCTACACTTCAGTTCATGTCAAACTGTAATGCTGTGTTGATTCCACAATGCAATAAGTACAAAAGTAGCTCTCACTCTGATAAGACCAAAACAATACCTGGCATGAAAAATTTTCTGCTAAACCCAGCGTGTCATATACCAAACGAAAGAGCAAAAAATTCTGAGTATTTTGCACGTTCCCATGTTGAACAACGGCCACTTCAGCCGAATTAACAAAACTGAATTATGCTTTTTTGGCAATAAAGAATTCGTGTCAAGTTAATATATTATCGAAACTTATCGTAGCATATACCACGTGAAAGAGCAAAAAATTCTGAATAATCTACACTTCAGTTCATGTCAAACTGTAATGCTGTGTTGATTCCACAATGCAAAAAGTACAAAAGTAGCTTTCACTCTGATAAGACCAAAACAATACCTGAAATGAAATATTTTCTGCTACACCCAGCGTGTCATATACCAAACGAAAGAGCAAAAAATTCTGAGTATCTTGCACGTTCCCATGTTGAACAACGGCCACTTCAGCCGAATTAACAAAATTGAATTATGCATTTTTGGCAATAAAGAATTCGTGACACGTTAATATATTATCGAAACTTATCGTAGCATATACCATGTGAAAGAGCAAAAAAATTCTGAATAATCTACACTTCAGTTCATGTCAAACTGTAATGCTGTGTTGATTCCACCATGCAATAAGTACAAAAGTAGCTTTCACTCTGATAAGACCAAAACAATACCTGGCATGAAAAATTTTCTGCTAAACCCAGCGTGTCATATACCAAACGAAAGAGCAAAAAATTCTGAGTATTTTGCACGTTCCCATGTTGAACAACGGCCACTTCAGCCGAATTAACAAAATTGAATTATGCATTTTTGGCAATAAAGAATTCGTGACACGTTAATATATTATCGAAACTTATCGTAGCATATACCACGTGAAAGAGCAAAAAATTCTGAATAATCTACACTTCAGTTCATGTCAAACTGTAATGCTGTGTTGATTCCACAATGCAAAAAGTACAAAAGTAGCTTTCACTCTGATAAGACCAAAACAATACCTGAAATGAAATATTTTCTGCTACACCCAGCGTGTCATATACCAAACGAAAGAGCAAAAAATTCTGACAAGGGAAGCACAACTGGAAACGGAAACGATTCCGAAATTTACCTATATAGGTGGATAGGGTTGAGGGGGGGGATGCCCAAAAGTGGCTTCAAAAGTTGCACCGCTGATCTACTAATCGATATTTTCAATCGATATGTCTTTACCCATTTACGTTTAAAATGTCTTAAGAGTTCCCCAACTTCATTTTCATTGTTTTTTTCGTCATTTCCTATCTTTAACATGAAAATAGAACATTTTGAAAGAAGAGAAAAAAGTTTTAGGCAAAAATTGGACGCGCGTGTTAAAATATATCGATTGAAAATATCGATTAGTAGATCAGCGGTGCAACTTTTGAAACCACTTTTGGACATCTCCCACCCAACTCTATCCACCTATATAGGTAAATTTCGGAATCGTTTCCGTTTCCAGTTGAGCTTCCCTTGTGAGTATCTTGCACGTTCCCATGTTGAACAACGGCCACTTCAGCCGAATTAACAAAATTGAATTATGCTTTTTTGGCAATAAAGAATTCGTGACACGTTAATATATTATCGAAACTTATCGTAGCATATACCATGTGAAAGAGCAAAAAAATTCTGAATAATCTACACTTCAGTTCATGTCAAACTGTAATGCTGTGTTGATTCCACAATGCAATAAGTACAAAAGTAGCTCTCACTCTGATAAGACCAAAACAATACCTGGCATGAAAAATTTTCTGCTAAACCCAGCGTGTCATATACCAAACGAAAGAGCAAAAAATTCTGAGTATTTTGCACGTTCCCATGTTGAACAACGGCCACTTCAGCCGAATTAACAAAACTGAATTATGCTTTTTTGGCAATAAAGAATTCGTGTCAAGTTAATATATTATCGAAACTTATCGTAGCATATACCACGTGAAAGAGCAAAAAATTCTGAATAATCTACACTTCAGTTCATGTCAAACTGTAATGCTGTGTTGATTCCACAATGCAAAAAGTACAAAAGTAGCTTTCACTCTGATAAGACCAAAACAATACCTGAAATGAAATATTTTCTGCTACACCCAGCGTGTCATATACCAAACGAAAGAGCAAAAAATTCTGAGTATCTTGCACGTTCCCATGTTGAACAACGGCCACTTCAGCCGAATTAACAAAATTGAATTATGCATTTTTGGCAATAAAGAATTCGTGACACGTTAATATATTATCGAAACTTATCGTAGCATATACCATGTGAAAGAGCAAAAAAATTCTGAATAATCTACACTTCAGTTCATGTCAAACTGTAATGCTGTGTTGATTCCACCATGCAATAAGTACAAAAGTAGCTTTCACTCTGATAAGACCAAAACAATACCTGGCATGAAAAATTTTCTGCTAAACCCAGCGTGTCATATACCAAACGAAAGAGCAAAAAATTCTGAGTATTTTGCACGTTCCCATGTTGAACAACGGCCACTTCAGCCGAATTAACAAAATTGAATTATGCATTTTTGGCAATAAAGAATTCGTGACACGTTAATATATTATCGAAACTTATCGTAGCATATACCACGTGAAAGAGCAAAAAATTCTGAATAATCTACACTTCAGTTCATGTCAAACTGTAATGCTGTGTTGATTCCACAATGCAAAAAGTACAAAAGTAGCTTTCACTCTGATAAGACCAAAACAATACCTGAAATGAAATATTTTCTGCTACACCCAGCGTGTCATATACCAAACGAAAGAGCAAAAAATTCTGACAAGGGAAGCACAACTGGAAACGGAAACGATTCCGAAATTTACCTATATAGGTGGATAGGGTTGAGGGGGGGGATGCCCAAAAGTGGCTTCAAAAGTTGCACCGCTGATCTACTAATCGATATTTTCAATCGATATGTCTTTACCCATTTACGTTTAAAATGTCTTAAGAGTTCCCCAACTTCATTTTCATTGTTTTTTTCGTCATTTCCTATCTTTAACATGAAAATAGAACATTTTGAAAGAAGAGAAAAAAGTTTTAGGCAAAAATTGGACGCGCGTGTTAAAATATATCGATTGAAAATATCGATTAGTAGATCAGCGGTGCAACTTTTGAAACCACTTTTGGACATCTCCCACCCAACTCTATCCACCTATATAGGTAAATTTCGGAATCGTTTCCGTTTCCAGTTGAGCTTCCCTTGTGAGTATCTTGCACGTTCCCATGTTGAACAACGGCCACTTCAGCCGAATTAACAAAATTGAATTATGCTTTTTTGGCAATAAAGAATTCGTGACACGTTAATATATTATCGAAACTTATCGTAGCATATACCATGTGAAAGAGCAAAAAAATTCTGAATAATCTACACTTCAGTTCATGTCAAACTGTAATGCTGTGTTGATTCCACAATGCAATAAGTACAAAAGTAGCTCTCACTCTGATAAGACCAAAACAATACCTGGCATGAAAAATTTTCTGCTAAACCCAGCGTGTCATATACCAAACGAAAGAGCAAAAAATTCTGAGTATTTTGCACGTTCCCATGTTGAACAACGGCCACTTCAGCCGAATTAACAAAACTGAATTATGCTTTTTTGGCAATAAAGAATTCGTGTCAAGTTAATATATTATCGAAACTTATCGTAGCATATACCACGTGAAAGAGCAAAAAATTCTGAATAATCTACACTTCAGTTCATGTCAAACTGTAATGCTGTGTTGATTCCACAATGCAAAAAGTACAAAAGTAGCTTTCACTCTGATAAGACCAAAACAATACCTGAAATGAAATATTTTCTGCTACACCCAGCGTGTCATATACCAAACGAAAGAGCAAAAAATTCTGAGTATCTTGCACGTTCCCATGTTGAACAACGGCCACTTCAGCCGAATTAACAAAATTGAATTATGCATTTTTGGCAATAAAGAATTCGTGACACGTTAATATATTATCGAAACTTATCGTAGCATATACCATGTGAAAGAGCAAAAAAATTCTGAATAATCTACACTTCAGTTCATGTCAAACGGTAAACTTGTTTTGATTCCACAATGCAATAAGTACAAAAGTAGCTTTCACTCTGATAAGACCAAAACAATACCTGAAATGAAAAATTTTCTGCTAAACCCAGCGTGTCATATACCAAACGAAAGAGCAAAAAATTCTGAGTATTTTGCACGTTCCCATGTTGAACAACGGCCCCTTCAGCCGAATTAACAAAATTGAATTATGCATTTTTGGCAATAAAGAATTCGTGAATTCAAGTTAATATATTATCGAAACTTATCGTAGCATATACCACGTGAAAGAGCAAAAAATTTTGAATGATCTCCACTTCAGTTCATGTCAAACTGTAATGCTGTGTTGATTCCACAATGCAAAAAGTACAAAAGTAGCTTTCACTCTGATAAGACCAAAACAATACCTGAAATGAAATATTTTCTGCTACACCCAGCGTGTCATATACCAAACGAAAGAGCAAAAAATTCTGACAAGGGAAGCACAACTGGAAACGGAAACGATTCCGAAATTTACCTATATAGGTGGATAGGGTTGAGGGGGGGATGCCCAAAAGTGGCTTCAAAAGTTGCACCGCTGATCTACTAATCTATATTTTCAATCGATATGTCTTTACCCATTTACGTTTAAAATGTCTTAAGAGTTCCCCAACTTCATTTTCATTGTTTTTTTCGTCATTTCCTATCTTTAACATGAAAATAGAACATTTTGAAAGAAGAGAAAAAAGTTTTAGGCAAAAATTGGACGCGCGTGTTAAAATATATCGATTGAAAATATCGATTAGTAGATCAGCGGTGCAACTTTTGAAACCACTTTTGGACATCTCCCACCCAACTCTATCCACCTATATAGGTAAATTTCGGAATCGTTTCCGTTTCCAGTTGAGCTTCCCTTGTGAGTATCTTGCACGTTCCCATGTTGAACAACGGCCACTTCAGCCGAATTAACAAAATTGAATTATGCTTTTTTGGCAATAAAGAATTCGTGACACGTTAATATATTATCGAAACTTATCGTAGCATATACCATGTGAAAGAGCAAAAAAATTCTGAATAATCTACACTTCAGTTCATGTCAAACTGTAATGCTGTGTTGATTCCACAATGCAATAAGTACAAAAGTAGCTCTCACTCTGATAAGACCAAAACAATACCTGGCATGAAAAATTTTCTGCTAAACCCAGCGTGTCATATACCAAACGAAAGAGCAAAAAATTCTGAGTATTTTGCACGTTCCCATGTTGAACAACGGCCACTTCAGCCGAATTAACAAAACTGAATTATGCTTTTTTGGCAATAAAGAATTCGTGTCAAGTTAATATATTATCGAAACTTATCGTAGCATATACCACGTGAAAGAGCAAAAAATTCTGAATAATCTACACTTCAGTTCATGTCAAACTGTAATGCTGTGTTGATTCCACAATGCAAAAAGTACAAAAGTAGCTTTCACTCTGATAAGACCAAAACAATACCTGAAATGAAATATTTTCTGCTACACCCAGCGTGTCATATACCAAACGAAAGAGCAAAAAATTCTGAGTATCTTGCACGTTCCCATGTTGAACAACGGCCACTTCAGCCGAATTAACAAAATTGAATTATGCATTTTTGGCAATAAAGAATTCGTGACACGTTAATATATTATCGAAACTTATCGTAGCATATACCATGTGAAAGAGCAAAAAAATTCTGAATAATCTACACTTCAGTTCATGTCAAACTGTAATGCTGTGTTGATTCCACCATGCAATAAGTACAAAAGTAGCTTTCACTCTGATAAGACCAAAACAATACCTGGCATGAAAAATTTTCTGCTAAACCCAGCGTGTCATATACCAAACGAAAGAGCAAAAAATTCTGAGTATTTTGCACGTTCCCATGTTGAACAACGGCCACTTCAGCCGAATTAACAAAATTGAATTATGCATTTTTGGCAATAAAGAATTCGTGACACGTTAATATATTATCGAAACTTATCGTAGCATATACCACGTGAAAGAGCAAAAAATTCTGAATAATCTACACTTCAGTTCATGTCAAACTGTAATGCTGTGTTGATTCCACAATGCAAAAAGTACAAAAGTAGCTTTCACTCTGATAAGACCAAAACAATACCTGAAATGAAATATTTTCTGCTACACCCAGCGTGTCATATACCAAACGAAAGAGCAAAAAATTCTGACAAGGGAAGCACAACTGGAAACGGAAACGATTCCGAAATTTACCTATATAGGTGGATAGGGTTGAGGGGGGGGATGCCCAAAAGTGGCTTCAAAAGTTGCACCGCTGATCTACTAATCGATATTTTCAATCGATATGTCTTTACCCATTTACGTTTAAAATGTCTTAAGAGTTCCCCAACTTCATTTTCATTGTTTTTTTCGTCATTTCCTATCTTTAACATGAAAATAGAACATTTTGAAAGAAGAGAAAAAAGTTTTAGGCAAAAATTGGACGCGCGTGTTAAAATATATCGATTGAAAATATCGATTAGTAGATCAGCGGTGCAACTTTTGAAACCACTTTTGGACATCTCCCACCCAACTCTATCCACCTATATAGGTAAATTTCGGAATCGTTTCCGTTTCCAGTTGAGCTTCCCTTGTGAGTATCTTGCACGTTCCCATGTTGAACAACGGCCACTTCAGCCGAATTAACAAAATTGAATTATGCTTTTTTGGCAATAAAGAATTCGTGACACGTTAATATATTATCGAAACTTATCGTAGCATATACCATGTGAAAGAGCAAAAAAATTCTGAATAATCTACACTTCAGTTCATGTCAAACTGTAATGCTGTGTTGATTCCACAATGCAATAAGTACAAAAGTAGCTCTCACTCTGATAAGACCAAAACAATACCTGGCATGAAAAATTTTCTGCTAAACCCAGCGTGTCATATACCAAACGAAAGAGCAAAAAATTCTGAGTATTTTGCACGTTCCCATGTTGAACAACGGCCACTTCAGCCGAATTAACAAAACTGAATTATGCTTTTTTGGCAATAAAGAATTCGTGTCAAGTTAATATATTATCGAAACTTATCGTAGCATATACCACGTGAAAGAGCAAAAAATTCTGAATAATCTACACTTCAGTTCATGTCAAACTGTAATGCTGTGTTGATTCCACAATGCAAAAAGTACAAAAGTAGCTTTCACTCTGATAAGACCAAAACAATACCTGAAATGAAATATTTTCTGCTACACCCAGCGTGTCATATACCAAACGAAAGAGCAAAAAATTCTGAGTATCTTGCACGTTCCCATGTTGAACAACGGCCACTTCAGCCGAATTAACAAAATTGAATTATGCATTTTTGGCAATAAAGAATTCGTGACACGTTAATATATTATCGAAACTTATCGTAGCATATACCATGTGAAAGAGCAAAAAAATTCTGAATAATCTACACTTCAGTTCATGTCAAACGGTAAACTTGTTTTGATTCCACAATGCAATAAGTACAAAAGTAGCTTTCACTCTGATAAGACCAAAACAATACCTGAAATGAAAAATTTTCTGCTAAACCCAGCGTGTCATATACCAAACGAAAGAGCAAAAAATTCTGAGTATTTTGCACGTTCCCATGTTGAACAACGGCCCCTTCAGCCGAATTAACAAAATTGAATTATGCATTTTTGGCAATAAAGAATTCGTGAATTCAAGTTAATATATTATCGAAACTTATCGTAGCATATACCACGTGAAAGAGCAAAAAATTTTGAATGATCTCCACTTCAGTTCATGTCAAACTGTAATGCTGTGTTGATTCCACAATGCAAAAAGTACAAAAGTAGCTTTCACTCTGATAAGACCAAAACAATACCTGAAATGAAATATTTTCTGCTACACCCAGCGTGTCATATACCAAACGAAAGAGCAAAAAATTCTGACAAGGGAAGCACAACTGGAAACGGAAACGATTCCGAAATTTACCTATATAGGTGGATAGGGTTGAGGGGGGGATGCCCAAAAGTGGCTTCAAAAGTTGCACCGCTGATCTACTAATCGATATTTTCAATCGATATGTCTTTACCCATTTACGTTTAAAATGTCTTAAGAGTTCCCCAACTTCATTTTCATTGTTTTTTTCGTCATTTCCTATCTTTAACATGAAAATAGAACATTTTGAAAGAAGAGAAAAAAGTTTTAGGCAAAAATTGGACGCGCGTGTTAAAATATATCGATTGAAAATATCGATTAGTAGATCAGCGGTGCAACTTTTGAAACCACTTTTGGACATCTCCCACCCAACTCTATCCACCTATATAGGTAAATTTCGGAATCGTTTCCGTTTCCAGTTGAGCTTCCCTTGTGAGTATCTTGCACGTTCCCATGTTGAACAACGGCCACTTCAGCCGAATTAACAAAATTGAATTATGCTTTTTTGGCAATAAAGAATTCGTGACACGTTAATATATTATCGAAACTTGTCGTAGCATATACCATGTGAAAGAGCAAAAAAATTCTGAATAATCTACACTTCAGTTCATGTCAAACTGTAATGCTGTGTTGATTCCACAATGCAAAAAGTACAAAAGTAGCTTTCACTCTGATAAGACCAAAACAATACCTGAAATGAAATATTTTCTGCTACACCCAGCGTGTCATATACCAAACGAAAGAGCAAAAAATTCTGAGTATCTTGCACGTTCCCATGTTGAACAACGGCCACTTCAGCCGAATTAACAAAATTGAATTATGCATTTTTGGCAATAAAGAATTCGTGACACGTTAATATATTATCGAAACTTATCGTAGCATATACCACGTGAAAGAGCAAAAAATTCTGAATAATCTACACTTCAGTTCATGTCAAACTGTAATGCTGTGTTGATTCCACAATGCAAAAAGTACAAAAGTAGCTTTCACTCTGATAAGACCAAAACAATACCTGAAATGAAATATTTTCTGCTACACCCAGCGTGTCATATACCAAACGAAAGAGCAAAAAATTCTGAGTATCTTGCACGTTCCCATGTTGAACAACGGCCACTTCAGCCGAATTAACAAAATTGAATTATGCATTTTTGGCAATAAAGAATTCGTGACACGTTAATATATTATCGAAACTTATCGTAGCATATACCATGTGAAAGAGCAAAAAAATTCTGAATAATCTACACTTCAGTTCATGTCAAACTGTAATGCTGTGTTGATTCCACCATGCAATAAGTACAAAAGTAGCTTTCACTCTGATAAGACCAAAACAATACCTGGCATGAAAAATTTTCTGCTAAACCCAGCGTGTCATATACCAAACGAAAGAGCAAAAAATTCTGAGTATTTTGCACGTTCCCATGTTGAACAACGGCCACTTCAGCCGAATTAACAAAATTGAATTATGCATTTTTGGCAATAAAGAATTCGTGACACGTTAATATATTATCGAAACTTATCGTAGCATATACCACGTGAAAGAGCAAAAAATTCTGAATAATCTACACTTCAGTTCATGTCAAACTGTAATGCTGTGTTGATTCCACAATGCAAAAAGTACAAAAGTAGCTTTCACTCTGATAAGACCAAAACAATACCTGAAATGAAATATTTTCTGCTACACCCAGCGTGTCATATACCAAACGAAAGAGCAAAAAATTCTGACAAGGGAAGCACAACTGGAAACGGAAACGATTCCGAAATTTACCTATATAGGTGGATAGGGTTGAGGGGGGGGGATGCCCAAAAGTGGCTTCAAAAGTTGCACCGCTGATCTACTAATCGATATTTTCAATCGATATGTCTTTACCCATTTACGTTTAAAATGTCTTAAGAGTTCCCCAACTTCATTTTCATTGTTTTTTTCGTCATTTCCTATCTTTAACATGAAAATAGAACATTTTGAAAGAAGAGAAAAAAGTTTTAGGCAAAAATTGGACGCGCGTGTTAAAATATATCGATTGAAAATATCGATTAGTAGATCAGCGGTGCAACTTTTGAAACCACTTTTGGACATCTCCCACCCAACTCTATCCACCTATATAGGTAAATTTCGGAATCGTTTCCGTTTCCAGTTGAGCTTCCCTTGTGAGTATCTTGCACGTTCCCATGTTGAACAACGGCCACTTCAGCCGAATTAACAAAATTGAATTATGCTTTTTTGGCAATAAAGAATTCGTGACACGTTAATATATTATCGAAACTTATCGTAGCATATACCATGTGAAAGAGCAAAAAAATTCTGAATAATCTACACTTCAGTTCATGTCAAACTGTAATGCTGTGTTGATTCCACAATGCAATAAGTACAAAAGTAGCTCTCACTCTGATAAGACCAAAACAATACCTGGCATGAAAAATTTTCTGCTAAACCCAGCGTGTCATATACCAAACGAAAGAGCAAAAAATTCTGAGTATTTTGCACGTTCCCATGTTGAACAACGGCCACTTCAGCCGAATTAACAAAACTGAATTATGCTTTTTTGGCAATAAAGAATTCGTGTCAAGTTAATATATTATCGAAACTTATCGTAGCATATACCACGTGAAAGAGCAAAAAATTCTGAATAATCTACACTTCAGTTCATGTCAAACTGTAATGCTGTGTTGATTCCACAATGCAAAAAGTACAAAAGTAGCTTTCACTCTGATAAGACCAAAACAATACCTGAAATGAAATATTTTCTGCTACACCCAGCGTGTCATATACCAAACGAAAGAGCAAAAAATTCTGAGTATCTTGCACGTTCCCATGTTGAACAACGGCCACTTCAGCCGAATTAACAAAATTGAATTATGCATTTTTGGCAATAAAGAATTCGTGACACGTTAATATATTATCGAAACTTATCGTAGCATATACCATGTGAAAGAGCAAAAAAATTCTGAATAATCTACACTTCAGTTCATGTCAAACGGTAAACTTGTTTTGATTCCACAATGCAATAAGTACAAAAGTAGCTTTCACTCTGATAAGACCAAAACAATACCTGAAATGAAAAATTTTCTGCTAAACCCAGCGTGTCATATACCAAACGAAAGAGCAAAAAATTCTGAGTATTTTGCACGTTCCCATGTTGAACAACGGCCCCTTCAGCCGAATTAACAAAATTGAATTATGCATTTTTGGCAATAAAGAATTCGTGAATTCAAGTTAATATATTATCGAAACTTATCGTAGCATATACCACGTGAAAGAGCAAAAAATTTTGAATGATCTCCACTTCAGTTCATGTCAAACTGTAATGCTGTGTTGATTCCACAATGCAAAAAGTACAAAAGTAGCTTTCACTCTGATAAGACCAAAACAATACCTGAAATGAAATATTTTCTGCTACACCCAGCGTGTCATATACCAAACGAAAGAGCAAAAAATTCTGACAAGGGAAGCACAACTGGAAACGGAAACGATTCCGAAATTTACCTATATAGGTGGATAGGGTTGAGGGGGGGATGCCCAAAAGTGGCTTCAAAAGTTGCACCGCTGATCTACTAATCGATATTTTCAATCGATATGTCTTTACCCATTTACGTTTAAAATGTCTTAAGAGTTCCCCAACTTCATTTTCATTGTTTTTTTCGTCATTTCCTATCTTTAACATGAAAATAGAACATTTTGAAAGAAGAGAAAAAAGTTTTAGGCAAAAATTGGACGCGCGTGTTAAAATATATCGATTGAAAATATCGATTAGTAGATCAGCGGTGCAACTTTTGAAACCACTTTTGGACATCTCCCACCCAACTCTATCCACCTATATAGGTAAATTTCGGAATCGTTTCCGTTTCCAGTTGAGCTTCCCTTGTGAGTATCTTGCACGTTCCCATGTTGAACAACGGCCACTTCAGCCGAATTAACAAAATTGAATTATGCTTTTTTGGCAATAAAGAATTCGTGACACGTTAATATATTATCGAAACTTGTCGTAGCATATACCATGTGAAAGAGCAAAAAAATTTTGAATAATCTACACTTCAGTTCATGTCAAACTGTAATGCTGTGTTGATTCCACAATGCAAAAAGTACAAAAGTAGCTTTCACTCTGATAAGACCAAAACAATACCTGAAATGAAATATTTTCTGCTACACCCAGCGTGTCATATACCAAACGAAAGAGCAAAAAATTCTGAGTATCTTGCACGTTCCCATGTTGAACAACGGCCACTTCAGCCGAATTAACAAAATTGAATTATGCATTTTTGGCAATAAAGAATTCGTGACACGTTAATATATTATCGAAACTTATCGTAGCATATACCATGTGAAAGAGCAAAAAAATTCTGAATAATCTACACTTCAGTTCATGTCAAACGGTAAACTTGTTTTGATTCCACAATGCAATAAGTACAAAAGTAGCTTTCACTCTGATAAGACCAAAACAATACCTGAAATGAAAAATTTTCTGCTAAACCCAGCGTGTCATATACCAAACGAAAGAGCAAAAAATTCTGAGTATTTTGCACGTTCCCATGTTGAACAACGGCCCCTTCAGCCGAATTAACAAAATTGAATTATGCATTTTTGGCAATAAAGAATTCGTGAATTCAAGTTAATATATTATCGAAACTTATCGTAGCATATACCACGTGAAAGAGCAAAAAATTTTGAATGATCTCCACTTCAGTTCATGTCAAACTGTAATGCTGTGTTGATTCCACAATGCAAAAAGTACAAAAGTAGCTTTCACTCTGATAAGACCAAAACAATACCTGAAATGAAATATTTTCTGCTACACCCAGCGTGTCATATACCAAACGAAAGAGCAAAAAATTCTGACAAGGGAAGCACAACTGGAAACGGAAACGATTCCGAAATTTACCTATATAGGTGGATAGGGTTGAGGGGGGGATGCCCAAAAGTGGCTTCAAAAGTTGCACCGCTGATCTACTAATCGATATTTTCAATCGATATGTCTTTACCCATTTACGTTTAAAATGTCTTAAGAGTTCCCCAACTTCATTTTCATTGTTTTTTTCGTCATTTCCTATCTTTAACATGAAAATAGAACATTTTGAAAGAAGAGAAAAAAGTTTTAGGCAAAAATTGGACGCGCGTGTTAAAATATATCGATTGAAAATATCGATTAGTAGATCAGCGGTGCAACTTTTGAAACCACTTTTGGACATCTCCCACCCAACTCTATCCACCTATATAGGTAAATTTCGGAATCGTTTCCGTTTCCTGTTGAGCTTCCCTTGTGAGTATCTTGCACGTTCCCATGTTGAACAACGGCCACTTCAGCCGAATTAACAAAATTGAATTATGCTTTTTTGGCAATAAAGAATTCGTGACACGTTAATATATTATCGAAACTTGTCGTAGCATATACCATGTGAAAGAGCAAAAAAATTCTGAATAATCTACACTTCAGTTCATGTCAAACTGTAATGCTGTGTTGATTCCACAATGCAATAAGTACAAAAGTAGCTCTCACTCTGATAAGACCAAAACAATACCTGGCATGAAAAATTTTCTGCTAAACCCAGCGTGTCATATACCAAACGAAAGAGCAAAAAATTCTGAGTATTTTGCACGTTCCCATGTTGAACAACGGCCACTTCAGCCGAATTAACAAAACTGAATTATGCTTTTTTGGCAATAAAGAATTCGTGTCAAGTTAATATATTATCGAAACTTATCGTAGCATATACCACGTGAAAGAGCAAAAAATTCTGAATAATCTACACTTCAGTTCATGTCAAACTGTAATGCTGTGTTGATTCCACAATGCAAAAAGTACAAAAGTAGCTTTCACTCTGATAAGACCAAAACAATACCTGAAATGAAATATTTTCTGCTACACCCAGCGTGTCATATACCAAACGAAAGAGCAAAAAATTCTGAGTATCTTGCACGTTCCCATGTTGAACAACGGCCACTTCAGCCGAATTAACAAAATTGAATTATGCATTTTTGGCAATAAAGAATTCGTGACACGTTAATATATTATCGAAACTTATCGTAGCATATACCATGTGAAAGAGCAAAAAAATTCTGAATAATCTACACTTCAGTTCATGTCAAACTGTAATGCTGTGTTGATTCCACCATGCAATAAGTACAAAAGTAGCTTTCACCCTGATAAGACCAAAACAATACCTGGCATGAAAAATTTTCTGCTAAACCCAGCGTGTCATATACCAAACGAAAGAGCAAAAAATTCTGAGTATTTTGCACGTTCCCATGTTGAACAACGGCCACTTCAGCCGAATTAACAAAATTGAATTATGCTTTTTTGGCAATAAAGAATTCGTGTCAAGTTAATATATTATCGAAACTTATCGTAGCATATACCACGTGAAAGAGCAAAAAATTCTGAATAATCTACACTTCAGTTCATGTCAAACTGTAATGCTGTGTTGATTCCACAATGCAAAAAGTACAAAGTAGCTTTCACTCTGATAAGACCAAAACAATACCTGAAATGAAATATTTTCTGCTACACCCAGCGTGTCATATACCAAACGAAAGAGCAAAAAATTCTGAGTATCTTGCACGTTCCCATGTTGAACAACGGCCACTTCAGCCGAATTAACAAAATTGAATTATGCATTTTTGGCAATAAAGAATTCGTGACACGTTAATATATTATCGAAACTTATCGTAGCATATACCACGTGAAAGAGCAAAAAATTCTGAATAATCTACACTTCAGTTCATGTCAAACGGTAAACTTGTTTTGATTCCACAATGCAATAAGTACAAAAGTAGCTTTCACTCTGATAAGACCAAAACAATACCTGAAATGAAAAATTTTCTGCTAAACCCAGCGTGTCATATACCAAACGAAAGAGCAAAAAATTCTGAGTATTTTGCACGTTCCCATGTTGAACAACGGCCACTTCAGCCGAATTAACAAAACTGAATTATGCTTTTTTGGCAATAAAGAATTCGTGTCAAGTTAATATATTATCGAAACTTATCGTAGCATATACCACGTGAAAGAGCAAAAAATTCTGAATAATCTACACTTCAGTTCATGTCAAACTGTAATGCTGTGTTGATTCCACAATGCAAAAAGTACAAAAGTAGCTTTCACTCTGATAAGACCAAAACAATACCTGAAATGAAATATTTTCTGCTACACCCAGCGTGTCATATACCAAACGAAAGAGCAAAAAATTCTGAGTATCTTGCACGTTCCCATGTTGAACAACGGCCACTTCAGCCGAATTAACAAAATTGAATTATGCATTTTTGGCAATAAAGAATTCGTGACACGTTAATATATTATCGAAACTTATCGTAGCATATACCATGTGAAAGAGCAAAAAAATTCTGAATAATCTACACTTCAGTTCATGTCAAACTGTAATGCTGTGTTGATTCCACCATGCAATAAGTACAAAAGTAGCTTTCACTCTGATAAGACCAAAACAATACCTGGCATGAAAAATTTTCTGCTAAACCCAGCGTGTCATATACCAAACGAAAGAGCAAAAAATTCTGAGTATTTTGCACGTTCCCATGTTGAACAACGGCCACTTCAGCCGAATTAACAAAATTGAATTATGCTTTTTTGGCAATAAAGAATTCGTGTCAAGTTAATATATTATCGAAACTTATCGTAGCATATACCACGTGAAAGAGCAAAAAATTCTGAATAATCTACACTTCAGTTCATGTCAAACTGTAATGCTGTGTTGATTCCACAATGCAAAAAGTACAAAGTAGCTTTCACTCTGATAAGACCAAAACAATACCTGAAATGAAATATTTTCTGCTACACCCAGCGTGTCATATACCAAACGAAAGAGCAAAAAATTCTGAGTATCTTGCACGTTCCCATGTTGAACAACGGCCACTTCAGCCGAATTAACAAAATTGAATTATGCATTTTTGGCAATAAAGAATTCGTGACACGTTAATATATTATCGAAACTTATCGTAGCATATACCACGTGAAAGAGCAAAAAATTCTGAATAATCTACACTTCAGTTCATGTCAAACGGTAAACTTGTTTTGATTCCACAATGCAATAAGTACAAAAGTAGCTTTCACTCTGATAAGACCAAAACAATACCTGAAATGAAAAATTTTCTGCTAAACCCAGCGTGTCATATACCAAACGAAAGAGCAAAAAATTCTGAGTATTTTGCACGTTCCCATGTTGAACAACGGCCACTTCAGCCGAATTAACAAAACTGAATTATGCTTTTTTGGCAATAAAGAATTCGTGTCAAGTTAATATATTATCGAAACTTATCGTAGCATATACCACGTGAAAGAGCAAAAAATTCTGAATAATCTACACTTCAGTTCATGTCAAACTGTAATGCTGTGTTGATTCCACAATGCAAAAAGTACAAAAGTAGCTTTCACTCTGATAAGACCAAAACAATACCTGAAATGAAATATTTTCTGCTACACCCAGCGTGTCATATACCAAACGAAAGAGCAAAAAATTCTGAGTATCTTGCACGTTCCCATGTTGAACAACGGCCACTTCAGCCGAATTAACAAAATTGAATTATGCATTTTTGGCAATAAAGAATTCGTGACACGTTAATATATTATCGAAACTTATCGTAGCATATACCATGTGAAAGAGCAAAAAAATTCTGAATAATCTACACTTCAGTTCATGTCAAACTGTAATGCTGTGTTGATTCCACCATGCAATAAGTACAAAAGTAGCTTTCACTCTGATAAGACCAAAACAATACCTGGCATGAAAAATTTTCTGCTAAACCCAGCGTGTCATATACCAAACGAAAGAGCAAAAAATTCTGAGTATTTTGCACGTTCCCATGTTGAACAACGGCCACTTCAGCCGAATTAACAAAATTGAATTATGCTTTTTTGGCAATTAAGAATTCGTGTCAAGTTAATATATTATCGAATCTTATCGTAGCATATACCACGTGAAAGAGCAAAAAATTCTGAATAATCTACACTTCAGTTCATGTCAAACGGTAAACTTGTTTTGATTCCACAATGCAATAAGTACAAAAGTAGCTTTCACTTTGATAAGACCAAAACAATACCTGAAATGAAAAATTTTCTGCTAAACCCAGCGTGTCATATACCAAACGAAAGAGCAAAAAATTCTGAGTATTTTGCACGTTCCCATGTTGAACAACGGCCACTTCAGCCGAATTAACAAAATTGAATTATGCATTTTTGGCAATAAAGAATTCGTGAATTCAAGTTAATATATTATCGAAACTTATCGTAGCATATACCACGTGAAAGAGCAAAAAATTTTGAATGATCTCCACTTCAGTTCATGTCAAACTGTAATGCTGTGTTGATTCCACAATGCAATAACTACAAAAGTAGCTTTCACTCTGATAAGACCAAAACAATACCGGACATGAAAACTTTTCTGCTAAACCCAGCGTGTCATATACCAAACGAAAGAGCAAAAAATTCTTTGTATTTTGCACGTTCCCATGTTGAACAACGGCCACTTCAGCCGAATTAACAAAATTGAATTATGCTTTTTTGGCAATAAAGAATTCGTGTCAAGTTAATATATTATCGAATCTTATCGTAGCATATACCACGTGAAAGAGCAAAAAATTCTGAATAATCTACACTTCAGTTCATGTCAAACTGTAATGCTGTGTTGATTCCACAATGCAAAAAGTACAAAAGTAGCTTTCACTCTGATAAGACCAAAACAATACCTGAAATGAAATATTTTCTGCTACACCCAGCGTGTCATATACCAAACGAAAGAGCAAAAAATTCTGAGTATCTTGCACGTTCCCATGTTGAACAACGGCCACTTCAGCCGAATTAACAAAATTGAATTATGCATTTTTGGCAATAAAGAATTCGTGACACGTTAATATATTATCGAAACTTATCGTAGCATATACCATGTGAAAGAGCAAAAAAATTCTGAATAATCTACACTTCAGTTCATGTCAAACTGTAATGCTGTGTTGATTCCACAATGCAATAAGTACAAAAGTAGCTTTCACTCTGATAAGACCAAAACAATACCTGGCATGAAAAATTTTCTGCTAAACCCAGCGTGTCATATACCAAACGAAAGAGCAAAAAATTCTGAGTATTTTGCACGTTCCCATGTTGAACAACGGCCACTTCAGCCGAATTAACAAAACTGAATTATGCTTTTTTGGCAATAAAGAATTCGTGTCAAGTTAATATATTATCGAAACTTATCGTAGCATATACCACGTGAAAGAGCAAAAAATGCTGAATAATCTACACTTCAGTTCATGTCAAAAGGTAAACTTGTTTTGATTCCACAATGCAATAAGTACAAAAGTAGCTTTCACTCTGATAAGACCAAAACAATACCTGAAATGAAAAATTTTCTGCTAAACCCAGCGTGTCATATACCAAACGAAAGAGCAAAAAGTTCTGAGTATTTTGCACGTTCCCATGTTGAACAACGGCCACTTCAGCCGAATTAACAAAATTGAATTATGCATTTTTGGCAATAGAGAATTCGTGTCAAGTTAATATATTATCGAAACTTATCGTAGCATATACCACGTGAAAGAGCAAAAAATGCTGAATAATCTACACTTCAGTTCATGACAAACGGTAAACTTGTTTTGATTCCACAATGCAATAAGTACAAAAGTAGCTTTCACTTTGATAAGACCAAAACAATACCTGAAATGAAAAATTTTCTGCTAAACCCAGCGTGTCATATACCAAACGAAAGAGCAAAAAATTCTGAGTATTTTGCACGTTCCCATGTTGAACAACGGCCACTTCAGCCGAATTAACAAAATTGAATTATGCATTTTTGGCAATAAAGAATTCGTGAATTCAAGTTAATATATTATCGAAACTTATCGTAGCATATACCACGTGAAAGAGCAAAAAATTTTGAATGATCTCCACTTCAGTTCATGTCAAACTGTAATGCTGTGTTGATTCCACAATGCAATAACTACAAAAGTAGCTTTCACTCTGATAAGACCAAAACAATACCTGACATGAAAACTTTTCTGCTAAACCCAGCGTGTCATATACCAAACGAAAGAGCAAAAAGTTCTGAGTATTTTGCACGTTCCCATGTTGAACAACGGCCACTTCAGCCGAATTAACAAAATTGAATTATGCATTTTTGGCAATAGAGAATTCGTGTCAAGTTAATATATTATCGAAACTTATCGTAGCATATACCACGTGAAAGAGCAAAAAATGCTGAATAATCTACACTTCAGTTCATGACAAACGGTAAACTTGTTTTGATTCCACAATGCAATAAGTACAAAAGTAGCTTTCACTTTGATAAGACCAAAACAATACCTGAAATGAAAAATTTTCTGCTAAACCCAGCGTGTCATATACCAAACGAAAGAGCAAAAAATTCTGAGTATTTTGCACGTTCCCATGTTGAACAACGGCCACTTCAGCCGAATTAACAAAATTGAATTATGCATTTTTGGCAATAAAGAATTCGTGAATTCAAGTTAATATATTATCGAAACTTATCGTAGCATATACCACGTGAAAGAGCAAAAAATTTTGAATGATCTCCACTTCAGTTCATGTCAAACTGTAATGCTGTGTTGATTCCACAATGCAATAACTACAAAAGTAGCTTTCACTCTGATAAGACCAAAACAATACCTGACATGAAAACTTTTCTGCTAAACCCAGCGTGTCATATACCAAACGAAAGAGCAAAAAATTCTTTGTATTTTGCACGTTCCCATGTTGAACAACGGCCACTTCAGCCGAATTAACAAAATTGAATTATGCTTTTTTGGCAATAAAGAATTCGTGTCAAGTTAATATATTATCGAATCTTATCGTAGCATATACCACGTGAAAGAGCAAAAAATTCTGAATAATCTACACTTCAGTTCATGTCAAACTGTAATGCTGTGTTGATTCCACAATGCAAAAAGTACAAAAGTAGCGTTCACTCTGATAAGACCAAAACAATACCTGAAATGAAATATTTTCTGCTACACCCAGCGTGTCATATACCAAACGAAAGAGCAAAAAATTCTGAGTATCTTGCACGTTCCCATGTTGAACAACGGCCACTTCAGCCGAATTAACAAAATTGAATTATGCATTTTTGGCAATAAAGAATTCGTGACACGTTAATATATTATCGAAACTTATCGTAGCATATACCACGTGAAAGAGCAAAAAATTTTGAATGATCTCCACTTCAGTTCATGTCAAACTGTAATGCTGTGTTGATTCCACAATGCAATAACTACAAAAGTAGCTTTCACTCTGATAAGACCAAAACAATACCTGACATGAAAACTTTTCTGCTAAACCCAGCGTGTCATATACCAAACGAAAGAGCAAAAAATTCTTTGTATTTTGCACGTTCCCATGTTGAACAACGGCCACTTCAGCCGAATTAACAAAATTGAATTATGCTTTTTTGGCAATAAAGAATTCGTGTCAAGTTAATATATTATCGAATCTTATCGTAGCATATACCACGTGAAAGAGCAAAAAATTCTGAATAATCTACACTTCAGTTCATGTCAAACTGTAATGCTGTGTTGATTCCACAATGCAAAAAGTACAAAAGTAGCTTTCACTCTGATAAGACCAAAACAATACCTGGCATGAAATATTTTCTGCTAAACCCAGCGTGTCATATACCAAACGAAAGAGCAAAAAATTCTGAGTATTTTGCACGTTCCCATGTTGAACAACGGCCACTTCAGCCGAATTAACAAAACTGAATTATGCTTTTTTGGCAATAAAGAATTCGTGTCAAGTTAATATATTATCGAAACTTATCGTAGCATATACCACGTGAAAGAGCAAAAAATGCTGAATAATCTACACTTCAGTTCATGTCAAAAGGTAAACTTGTTTTGATTCCACAATGCAATAAGTACAAAAGTAGCTTTCACTCTGATAAGACCAAAACAATACCTGAAATGAAAAATTTTCTGCTAAACCCAGCGTGTCATATACCAAACGAAAGAGCAAAAAGTTCTGAGTATTTTGCACGTTCCCATGTTGAACAACGGCCACTTCAGCCGAATTAACAAAATTGAATTATGCATTTTTGGCAATAGAGAATTCGTGTCAAGTTAATATATTATCGAAACTTATCGTAGCATATACCACGTGAAAGAGCAAAAAATGCTGAATAATCTACACTTCAGTTCATGACAAACGGTAAACTTGTTTTGATTCCACAATGCAATAAGTACAAAAGTAGCTTTCACTTTGATAAGACCAAAACAATACCTGAAATGAAAAATTTTCTGCTAAACCCAGCGTGTCATATACCAAACGAAAGAGCAAAAAATTCTGAGTATTTTGCACGTTCTCATGTTGAACAACGGCCACTTCAGCCGAATTTACAAAATTGAATTATGCATTTTTGGCAATAAAGAATTCGTGAATTCAAGTTAATATATTATCGAAACTTATCGTAGCATATACCACGTGAAAGAGCAAAAAATTTTGAATGATCTCCACTTCAGTTCATGTCAAACTGTAATGCTGTGTTGATTCCACAATGCAATAACTACAAAAGTAGCTTTCACTCTGATAAGACCAAAACAATACCTGACATGAAAACTTTTCTGCTAAACCCAGCGTGTCATATACCAAACGAAAGAGCAAAAAATTCTTTGTATTTTGCACGTTCCCATGTTGAACAACGGCCACTTCAGCCGAATTAACAAAATTGAATTATGCTTTTTTGGCAATAAAGAATTCGTGTCAAGTTAATATATTATCGAATCTTATCGTAGCATATACCACGTGAAAGAGCAAAAAATTCTGAATAATCTACACTTCAGTTCATGTCAAACTGTAATGCTGTGTTGATTCCACAATGCAAAAAGTACAAAAGTAGCGTTCACTCTGATAAGACCAAACAAAACCTGAAATGAAATATTTTCTGCTACACCCAGCGTGTCATATACCAAACGAAAGAGCAAAAAATTCTGAGTATCTTGCACGTTCCCATGTTGAACAACGGCCACTTCAGCCGAATTAACAAAATTGAATTATGCATTTTTGGCAATAAAGAATTCGTGACACGTTAATATATTATCGAAACTTATCGTAGCATATACCATGTGAAAGAGCAAAAAAATTCTGAATAATCTACACTTCAGTTCATGTCAAACTGTAATGCTGTGTTGATTCCACAATGCAATAAGTACAAAAGTAGCTTTCACTCTGATAAGACCAAAACAATACCTGGCATGAAAAATTTTCTGCTAAACCCAGCGTGTCATATATCAAACGAAAGAGCAAAAAATTCTGAGTATTTTGCACGTTCCCATGTTGAACAACGGCCACTTCAGCCGAATTAACAAAACTGAATTATGCTTTTTTGGCAATAAAGAATTCGTGTCAAGTTAATATATTATCGAAACTTATCGTAGCATATACCACGTGAAAGAGCAAAAAATGCTGAATAATCTACACTTCAGTTCATGTCAAAAGGTAAACTTGTTTTGATTCCACAATGCAATAAGTACAAAAGTAGCTTTCACTCTGATAAGACCAAAACAATACCTGAAATGAAAAATTTTCTGCTAAACCCAGCGTGTCATATACCAAACGAAAGAGCAAAAAGTTCTGAGTATTTTGCACGTTCCCATGTTGAACAACGGCCACTTCAGCCGAATTAACAAAATTGAATTATGCATTTTTGGCAATAGAGAATTCGTGTCAAGTTAATATATTATCACTTCTCTCGTTGTCACTCCATACGTGATAACCATTGTTTGTCTCGTTATGTATCGGCTTTATCTGGGCTGGGACAACACGTAAACAACAACGATAAGATTGGCGCTATGCGCCAGTGTAACCGTAAACGAACATAAACATTACGTCACTATGAGATACATGAGATACGTTGAGAAACGAAGTAACCGAAAAAAGACGAAGTAATAAGAGGGATTAGGAGAAAGATGGTACAGTGAGGGTAAAATAATGGGATGGGGTTTGGTGGTTCATATAAAAACTGGAAGGAAAAAGGATACATGAGTCAATCGAAACAAAGGAAGGAAAAACAGGGATAAAGAGAATGAATGAGAAGTAAACTAGAGGGGTAGGGCTCCACCTTGTGTATCTACAGTATCTTCTAGATACGGGGCCAGGCCTGCTAGGGATCTCCATCTTCCTCGGATTTGCACGGCAGCTAGTGGGGTTCCTCTTCGAATCGACTCCATGGCTCCGCCGGCTCTCAATTGGTGTGGGGTAATCTTATCAAGTCCTGTCTGGGCGCAGAGACCTGCAAGATCCTGACGGAAAGAATCGGCTTTGAGTGGTGAATCTGAATTGGAGATTGAAGGGAAAACCCAGGGGGAAGATGGTGGAACAGATGAACGATAAAGATGGAACAGAGAGAGTGTGGGGGAATGTTCCTCTAGTGCAATGAAAGTGTGGCGCCCTTGGGCGAATTGATCGTTCTTGGCTTTGTTGACACTGACTTTGAGGAGGTCATCAGACCAATGGAGGTCTTCCCATTTGAGAGCGAGCAACTCGCTGACTCGAAGCAGCGCACCGAAACTGATCGCAGCGCCAAGGGCAGTACGAACACTGGGGAGATCATGAGGGTGGTCACAAGCATATTGTACAAACAATTCAACATGAGAACGAGGAATATTTACATGGTGAGATACATTGAAATTTCTACGGGTGGCAAAATGAAGATGGGCAAGTATCTGAGAAACTGCTTTAGGAGGGGTCGAAACGAAGTGTGAAAAGGAAGCAGAAAGGGTTTTAAGAGTAGAAAGGGCCCTTCCCTCTTGGATCTTCTTAAGGCTATAGATCACGAGGGAAGTGGGGCAGGAAGGGTCCAGTCCTCGGTCTAGGGCATACTCCTTCAGCTTAGAGAAGCTTCCCTTGTAGGCTCTCATTGTAGTGGCTGCTTTAGCTCCGTCAATGGAACTCTTCAGGACGGGCAGTAGAGTGGGTTCGACACGAAGAATGGACTCAGCCAGCTCCTTCAGGACCTCGCCTGTACTACCTGAAATTGTGAACATTCTGCGGGTTTCTCTTCTCTTTATGCCTCGTATTAGGGTTGTCGACAGGGTGGGTGGGTGGGATATCCCCAGATATACCAAACGAAAGAGCAAAAAGTTCTGAGTATTTTGCACGTTCCCATGTTGAACAACGGCCACTTCAGCCGAATTAACAAAATTGAATTATGCATTTTTGGCAATAGAGAATTCGTGTCAAGTTAATATATTATCGAAACTTATCGTAGCATATACCACGTGAAAGAGCAAAAAATGCTGAATAATCTACACTTCAGTTCATGACAAACGGTAAACTTGTTTTGATTCCACAATGCAATAAGTACAAAAGTAGCTTTCACTTTGATAAGACCAAAACAATACCTGAAATGAAAAATTTTCTGCTAAACCCAGCGTGTCATATACCAAACGAAAGAGCAAAAAATTCTGAGTATTTTGCACGTTCCCATGTTGAACAACGGCCACTTCAGCCGAATTAACAAAATTGAATTATGCATTTTTGGCAATAAAGAATTCGTGAATTCAAGTTAATATATTATCGAAACTTATCGTAGCATATACCACGTGAAAGAGCAAAAAATTTTGAATGATCTCCACTTCAGTTCATGTCAAACTGTAATGCTGTGTTGATTCCACAATGCAATAACTACAAAAGTAGCTTTCACTCTGATAAGACCAAAACAATACCTGACATGAAAACTTTTCTGCTAAACCCAGCGTGTCATATACCAAACGAAAGAGCAAAAAATTCTTTGTATTTTGCACGTTCCCATGTTGAACAACGGCCACTTCAGCCGAATTAACAAAATTGAATTATGCTTTTTTGGCAATAAAGAATTCGTGTCAAGTTAATATATTATCGAATCTTATCGTAGCATATACCACGTGAAAGAGCAAAAAATTCTGAATAATCTACACTTCAGTTCATGTCAAACTGTAATGCTGTGTTGATTCCACAATGCAAAAAGTACAAAAGTAGCGTTCACTCTGATAAGACCAAAACAATACCTGAAATGAAATATTTTCTGCTACACCCAGCGTGTCATATACCAAACGAAAGAGCAAAAAATTCTGAGTATCTTGCACGTTCCCATGTTGAACAACGGCCACTTCAGCCGAATTAACAAAATTGAATTATGCATTTTTGGCAATAAAGAATTCGTGACACGTTAATATATTATCGAAACTTATCGTAGCATATACCATGTGAAAGAGCAAAAAAATTCTGAATAATCTACACTTCAGTTCATGTCAAACTGTAATGCTGTGTTGATTCCACAATGCAATAAGTACAAAAGTAGCTTTCACTCTGATAAGACCAAAACAATACCTGGCATGAAAAATTTTCTGCTAAACCCAGCGTGTCATATACCAAACGAAAGAGCAAAAAATTCTGAGTATTTTGCACGTTCCCATGTTGAACAACGGCCACTTCAGCCGAATTAACAAAACTGAATTATGCTTTTTTGGCAATAAAGAATTCGTGTCAAGTTAATATATTATCGAAACTTATCGTAGCATATACCACGTGAAAGAGCAAAAAATGCTGAATAATCTACACTTCAGTTCATGTCAAAAGGTAAACTTGTTTTGATTCCACAATGCAATAAGTACAAAAGTAGCTTTCACTCTGATAAGACCAAAACAATACCTGAAATGAAAAATTTTCTGCTAAACCCAGCGTGTCATATACCAAACGAAAGAGCAAAAAGTTCTGAGTATTTTGCACGTTCCCATGTTGAACAACGGCCACTTCAGCCGAATTAACAAAATTGAATTATGCATTTTTGGCAATAGAGAATTCGTGTCAAGTTAATATATTATCGAAACTTATCGTAGCATATACCACGTGAAAGAGCAAAAAATGCTGAATAATCTACACTTCAGTTCATGACAAACGGTAAACTTGTTTTGATTCCACAATGCAATAAGTACAAAAGTAGCTTTCACTTTGATAAGACCAAAACAATACCTGAAATGAAAAATTTTCTGCTAAACCCAGCGTGTCATATACCAAACGAAAGAGCAAAAAATTCTGAGTATTTTGCACGTTCCCATGTTGAACAACGGCCACTTCAGCCGAATTAACAAAATTGAATTATGCATTTTTGGCAATAAAGAATTCGTGAATTCAAGTTAATATATTATCGAAACTTATCGTAGCATATACCACGTGAAAGAGCAAAAAATTTTGAATGATCTCCACTTCAGTTCATGTCAAACTGTAATGCTGTGTTGATTCCACAATGCAATAACTACAAAAGTAGCTTTCACTCTGATAAGACCAAAACAATACCTGACATGAAAACTTTTCTGCTAAACCCAGCGTGTCATATACCAAACGAAAGAGCAAAAAATTCTTTGTATTTTGCACGTTCCCATGTTGAACAACGGCCACTTCAGCCGAATTAACAAAATTGAATTATGCTTTTTTGGCAATAAAGAATTCGTGTCAAGTTAATATATTATCGAATCTTATCGTAGCATATACCACGTGAAAGAGCAAAAAATTCTGAATAATCTACACTTCAGTTCATGTCAAACTGTAATGCTGTGTTGATTCCACAATGCAAAAAGTACAAAAGTAGCGTTCACTCTGATAAGACCAAAACAATACCTGAAATGAAATATTTTCTGCTACACCCAGCGTGTCATATACCAAACGAAAGAGCAAAAAATTCTGAGTATCTTGCACGTTCCCATGTTGAACAACGGCCACTTCAGCCGAATTAACAAAATTGAATTATGCATTTTTGGCAATAAAGAATTCGTGACACGTTAATATATTATCGAAACTTATCGTAGCATATACCATGTGAAAGAGCAAAAAAATTCTGAATAATCTACACTTCAGTTCATGTCAAACTGTAATGCTGTGTTGATTCCACAATGCAATAAGTACAAAAGTAGCTTTCACTCTGATAAGACCAAAACAATACCTGGCATGAAAAATTTTCTGCTAAACCCAGCGTGTCATATACCAAACGAAAGAGCAAAAAATTCTGAGTATTTTGCACGTTCCCATGTTGAACAACGGCCACTTCAGCCGAATTAACAAAACTGAATTATGCTTTTTTGGCAATAAAGAATTCGTGTCAAGTTAATATATTATCGAAACTTATCGTAGCATATACCACGTGAAAGAGCAAAAAATGCTGAATAATCTACACTTCAGTTCATGTCAAAAGGTAAACTTGTTTTGATTCCACAATGCAATAAGTACAAAAGTAGCTTTCACTCTGATAAGACCAAAACAATACCTGAAATGAAAAATTTTCTGCTAAACCCAGCGTGTCATATACCAAACGAAAGAGCAAAAAGTTCTGAGTATTTTGCACGTTCCCATGTTGAACAACGGCCACTTCAGCCGAATTAACAAAATTGAATTATGCATTTTTGGCAATAGAGAATTCGTGTCAAGTTAATATATTATCGAAACTTATCGTAGCATATACCACGTGAAAGAGCAAAAAAAATTTGAATGATCTCCACTTCAGTTCATGTCAAACTGTAATGCTGTGTTGATTCCACAATGCAATAACTACAAAAGTAGCTTTCACTCTGATAAGACCAAAACAATACCTGACATGAAAACTTTTCTGCTAAACCCAGCGTGTCATATACCAAACGAAAGAGCAAAAAATTCTGAGTATCTTGCACGTTCCCATGTTGAACAACGGCCACTTCAGCCGAATTAACAAAATTGAATTATGCATTTTTGGCAATAAAGAATTCGTGACACGTTAATATATTATCGAAACTTATCGTAGCATATACCACGTGAAAGAGCAAAAAATTCTGAATAATCTACACTTCAGTTCATGTCAAACTGTAATGCTGTGTTGATTCCACAATGCAAAAAGTACAAAAGTAGCTTTCACTCTGATAAGACCAAAACAATACCTGAAATGAAATATTTTCTGCTACACCCAGCGTGTCATATACCAAACGAAAGAGCAAAAAATTCTGAGTATCTTGCACGTTCCCATGTTGAACAACGGCCACTTCAGCCGAATTAACAAAACTGAATTATGCTTTTTTGGCAATAAAGAATTCGTGTCAAGTTAATATATTATCGAAACTTATCGTAGCATATACCACGTGAAAGAGCAAAAAATGCTGAATAATCTACACTTCAGTTCATGTCAAACGGTAAACTTGTTTTGATTCCACAATGCAATAAGTACAAAAGTAGCTTTCACTCTGATAAGACCAAAACAATACCTGAAATGAAAAATTTTCTGCTAAACCCAGCGTGTCATATACCAAACGAAAGAGCAAAAAGTTCTGAGTATTTTGCACGTTCCCATGTTGAACAACGGCCACTTCAGCCGAATTAACAAAATTGAATTATGCTTTTTTGGCAATAAAGAATTCGTGTCAAGTTAATTTATCATCGAATCTTATCGTAGCATATACCACGTGAAAGAGCAAAAAAATTCTGAATAATCTACACTTCAGTTCATGTCAAACTGTAATGCTGTGTTGATTCCACAATGCAAAAAGTACAAAAGTAGCTTTCACTCTGATAAGACCAAAACAATGCCTGAAATGAAATATTTTCTGCTACACCCAGCGTGTCATATACCAAACGAAAGAGCAAAAAATTCTGAGTATTTTGCACGTTCCCATGTTGAACAACGGCCACTTCAGCCGAATTAACAAAATTGAATTATGCTTTTTTGGCAATAAAGAATTCGTGTCAAGTTAATATATTATCGAATCTTATCGTAGCATATACCACGTGAAAGAGCAAAAAATTCTGAATAATCTACACTTCAGTTCATGTCAAACTGTAATGCTGTGTTGATTCCACAATGCAAAAAGTACAAAAGTAGCTTTCACTCTGATAAGACCAAAACAATACCTGAAATGAAATATTTTCTGCTACACCCAGCGTGTCATATACCAAACGAAAGAGCAAAAAATTCTGAGTATTTTGCACGTTCCCATGTTGAACAACGGCCATTTCAGCCGAATTAACAAAATTGAATTATGCTTTTTTGGCAATAAAGAATTCGTGTCAAGTTAATATATTATCGAATCTTATCGTAGCATATACCACGTGAAAGAGCAAAAAATTCTGAATAATCTACACTTCAGTTCATGTCAAACTGTAATGCTGTGTTGATTCCACAATGCAAAAAGTACAAAAGTAGCTTTCACTCTGATAAGACCAAAACAATACCTGAAATGAAATATTTTCTGCTACACCCAGCGTGTCATATACCAAACGAAAGAGCAAAAAATTCTGAGTATCTTGCACGTTCCCATGTTGAACAACGGCCACTTCAGCCGAATTAACAAAATTGAATTATGCATTTTTGGCAATAAAGAATTCGTGTCAAGTTAATATATTATCGAATCTTATCGTAGCATATACCACGTGAAAGAGCAAAAAATTCTGAATAATCTACACTTCAGTTCATGTCAAACTGTAATGCTGTGTTGATTCCACAATGCAAAAAGTACAAAAGTAGCTTTCACTCTGATAAGACCAAAACAATACCTGAAATGAAATATTTTCTGCTACACCCAGCGTGTCATATACCAAACGAAAGAGCAAAAAATTCTGAGTATTTTGCACGTTCCCATGTTGAACAACGGCCACTTCAGCCGAATTAACAAAATTGAATTATGCTTTTTTGGCAATAAAGAATTCGTGTCAAGTTAATATATTATCGAATCTTATCGTAGCATATACCACGTGAAAGAGCAAAAAATTCTGAATAATCTACACTTCAGTTCATGTCAAACTGTAATGCTGTGTTGATTCCACAATGCAAAAAGTACAAAAGTAGCTTTCACTCTGATAAGACCAAAACAATACCTGAAATGAAATATTTTCTGCTACACCCAGCGTGTCATATACCAAACGAAAGAGCAAAAAATTCTGAGTATCTTGCACGTTCCCATGTTGAACAACGGCCACTTCAGCCGAATTAACAAAATTGAATTATGCATTTTTGGCAATAAAGAATTCGTGACACGTTAATATATTATCGAAACTTATCGTAGCATATACCATGTGAAAGAGCAAAAAAATTCTGAATAATCTACACTTCAGTTCATGTCAAACTGTAATGCTGTGTTGATTCCACCATGCAATAAGTACAAAAGTAGCTTTCACTCTGATAAGACCAAAACAATACCTGGCATGAAAAATTTTCTGCTAAACCCAGCGTGTCATATACCAAACGAAAGAGCAAAAAATTCTGAGTATTTTGCACGTTCCCATGTTGAACAACGGCCACTTCAGCCGAATTAACAAAATTGAATTATGCTTTTTTGGCAATAAAGAATTCGTGTCAAGTTAATATATTATCGAAACTTATCGTAGCATATACCACGTGAAAGAGCAAAAAAATTCTGAATAATCTACACTTCAGTTCATGTCAAACTGTAATGCTGTGTTGATTCCACAATGCAAAAAGTACAAAAGTAGCTTTCACTCTGATAAGACCAAAACAATGCCTGAAATGAAATATTTTCTGCTACACCCAGCGTGTCATATACCAAACGAAAGAGCAAAAAATTCTGAGTATTTTGCACGTTCCCATGTTGAACAACGGCCACTTCAGCCGAATTAACAAAATTGAATTATGCTTTTTTGGCAATAAAGAATTCGTGTCAAGTTAATATATTATCGAATCTTATCGTAGCATATACCACGTGAAAGAGCAAAAAATTCTGAATAATCTACACTTCAGTTCATGTCAAACTGTAATGCTGTGTTGATTCCACAATGCAAAAAGTACAAAAGTAGCTTTCACTCTGATAAGACCAAAACAATACCTGAAATGAAATATTTTCTGCTACACCCAGCGTGTCATATACCAAACGAAAGAGCAAAAAATTCTGAGTATTTTGCACGTTCCCATGTTGAACAACGGCCATTTCAGCCGAATTAACAAAATTGAATTATGCTTTTTTGGCAATAAAGAATTCGTGTCAAGTTAATATATTATCGAATCTTATCGTAGCATATACCACGTGAAAGAGCAAAAAATTCTGAATAATCTACACTTCAGTTCATGTCAAACTGTAATGCTGTGTTGATTCCACAATGCAAAAAGTACAAAAGTAGCTTTCACTCTGATAAGACCAAAACAATACCTGAAATGAAATATTTTCTGCTACACCCAGCGTGTCATATACCAAACGAAAGAGCAAAAAATTCTGAGTATCTTGCACGTTCCCATGTTGAACAACGGCCACTTCAGCCGAATTAACAAAATTGAATTATGCATTTTTGGCAATAAAGAATTCGTGTCAAGTTAATATATTATCGAATCTTATCGTAGCATATACCACGTGAAAGAGCAAAAAATTCTGAATAATCTACACTTCAGTTCATGTCAAACTGTAATGCTGTGTTGATTCCACAATGCAAAAAGTACAAAAGTAGCTTTCACTCTGATAAGACCAAAACAATACCTGAAATGAAATATTTTCTGCTACACCCAGCGTGTCATATACCAAACGAAAGAGCAAAAAATTCTGAGTATTTTGCACGTTCCCATGTTGAACAACGGCCACTTCAGCCGAATTAACAAAATTGAATTATGCTTTTTTGGCAATAAAGAATTCGTGTCAAGTTAATATATTATCGAATCTTATCGTAGCATATACCACGTGAAAGAGCAAAAAATTCTGAATAATCTACACTTCAGTTCATGTCAAACTGTAATGCTGTGTTGATTCCACAATGCAAAAAGTACAAAAGTAGCTTTCACTCTGATAAGACCAAAACAATACCTGAAATGAAATATTTTCTGCTACACCCAGCGTGTCATATACCAAACGAAAGAGCAAAAAATTCTGAGTATCTTGCACGTTCCCATGTTGAACAACGGCCACTTCAGCCGAATTAACAAAATTGAATTATGCATTTTTGGCAATAAAGAATTCGTGTCAAGTTAATATATTATCGAATCTTATCGTAGCATATACCACGTGAAAGAGCAAAAAATTCTGAATAATCTACACTTCAGTTCATGTCAAACTGTAATGCTGTGTTGATTCCACAATGCAAAAAGTACAAAAGTAGCTTTCACTCTGATAAGACCAAAACAATACCTGAAATGAAATATGTTCTGCTACACCCAGCGTGTCATATACCAAACGAAAGAGCAAAAAATTCTGAGTATTTTGCACGTTCCCATGTTGAACAACGGCCACTTCAGCCGAATTAACAAAATTGAGTTATGCTTTTTTGGCAAAAAAGAATTCGTGTCAAGTTAATATATTATCGAATCTTATCGTAGCATATACCACGTGAACGAGCCAAAAATTCTGAATAATCTACACTTCAGTTCATGTCAAACTGTAATGCTGTGTTGATTCCACAATGCAAAAAGTACAAAAGTAGCTTTCACTCTGATAAGACCAAAACAATACCTGAAATGAAATATTTTCTGCTACACCCAGCGTGTCATATACCAAACGAAAGAGCAAAAAATTCTGAGTATTTTGCACGTTCCCATGTTGAACAACGGCCACTTCAGCCGAATTAACAAAATTGAATTATGCTTTTTTGGCAATAAAGAATTCGTGTCAAGTTAATATATTATCGAATCTTATCGTAGCATATACCACGTGAAAGAGCAAAAAATTCTGAATAATCTACACTTCAGTTCATGTCAAACTGTAATGCTGTGTTGATTCCACAATGCAAAAAGTACAAAAGTAGCTTTCACTCTGATAAGACCAAAACAATACCTGAAATGAAATATGTTCTGCTACACCCAGCGTGTCATATACCAAACGAAAGAGCAAAAAATTCTGAGTATTTTGCACGTTCCCATGTTGAACAACGGCCACTTCAGCCGAATTAACAAAATTGAATTATGCTTTTTTGGCAATAAAGAATTCGTGTCAAGTTAATATATTATCGAATCTTATCGTAGCATATACCACGTGAAAGAGCAAAAAATTCTGAATAATCTACACTTCAGTTCATGTCAAACTGTAATGCTGTGTTGATTCCACAATGCAAAAAGTACAAAAGTAGCTTTCACTCTGATAAGACCAAAACAATACCTGAAATGAAATATGTTCTGCTACACCCAGCGTGTCATATACCAAACGAAAGAGCAAAAAATTCTGAGTATTTTGCACGTTCCCATGTTGAACAACGGCCACTTCAGCCGAATTAACAAAATTGAGTTATGCTTTTTTGGCAAAAAAGAATTCGTGTCAAGTTAATATATTATCGAATCTTATCGTAGCATATACCACGTGAACGAGCCAAAAATTCTGAATAATCTACACTTCAGTTCATGTCAAACTGTAATGCTGTGTTGATTCCACAATGCAAAAAGTACAAAAGTAGCTTTCACTCTGATAAGACCAAAACAATACCTGAAATGAAATATGTTCTGCTACACCCAGCGTGTCATATACCAAACGAAAGAGCAAAAAATTCTGAGTATTTTGCACGTTCCCATGTTGAACAACGGCCACTTCAGCCGAATTAACAAAATTGAATTATGCTTTTTTGGCAATAAAGAATTCGTGTCAAGTTAATATATTATCGAATCTTATCGTAGCATATACCACGTGAAAGAGCAAAAAATTCTGAATAATCTACACTTCAGTTCATGTCAAACTGTAATGCTGTGTTGATTCCACAATGCAAAAAGTACAAAAGTAGCTTTCACTCTGATAAGACCAAAACAATACCTGAAATGAAATATTTTCTGCTACACCCAGCGTGTCATATACCAAACGAAAGAGCAAAAAATTCTGAGTATTTTGCACGTTCCCATGTTGAACAACGGCCACTTCAGCCGAATTAACAAAATTGAATTATGCATTTTTGGCAATAAAGAATTCGTGTCAAGTTAATATATTATCGAATCTTATCGTAGCATATACCACGTGAAAGAGCAAAAAATTCTGAATAATCTACACTTCAGTTCATGTCAAACTGTAATGCTGTGTTGATTCCACAATGCAAAAAGTACAAAAGTAGCTTTCACTCTGATAAGACCAAAACAATACCAGAAATGAAATATTTTCTGCTACACCCAGCGTGTCATATACCAAACGAAAGAGCAAAAAATTCTGAGTATTTTGCACGTTCCCATGTTGAACAACGGCCACTTCAGCCGAATTAACAAAATTGAATTATGCTTTTTTGGCAATAAAGAATTCGTGTCAAGTTAATATATTATCGAATCTTATCGTAGCATATACCACGTGAAAGAGCAAAAAATTCTGAATAATCTGCACTTCAGTTCATGTCAAACTGTAATGCTGTGTTGATTCCACAATGCAAAAAGTACAAAAGTAGCTTTCACTCTGATAAGACCAAAACAATACCTGAAATGAAATATTTTCTGCTACACCCAGCGTGTCATATACCAAACGAAAGAGCAAAAAATTCTGAGTATTTTGCACGTTCCCATGTTGAACAACGGCCACTTCAGCCGAATTAACAAAATTGAATTATGCTTTTTTGGCAATAAAGAATTCGTGTCAAGTTAATATATTATCGAATCTTATCGTAGCATATACCACGTGAAAGAGCAAAAAATTCTGAATAATCTACACTTCAGTTCATGTCAAACTGTAATGCCTTGTTGATTCCACAATGCAAAAAGTACAAAAGTAGCTTTCACTCTGATAAGACCAAAACAATACCTGAAATGAAATATGTTCTGCTACACCCAGCGTGTCATATACCAAACGAAAGAGCAAAAAATTCTGAGTATTTTGCACGTTCCCATGTTGAACAACGGCCACTTCAGCCGAATTAACAAAATTGAGTTATGCTTTTTTGGCAAAAAAGAATTCGTGTCAAGTTAATATATTATCGAATCTTATCGTAGCATATACCACGTGAACGAGCCAAAAATTCTGAATAATCTACACTTCAGTTCATGTCAAACTGTAATGCTGTGTTGATTCCACAATGCAAAAAGTACAAAAGTAGCTTTCACTCTGATAAGACCAAAACAATACCTGAAATGAAATATTTTCTGCTACACCCAGCGTGTCATATACCAAACGAAAGAGCAAAAAATTCTGAGTATTTTGCACGTTCCCATGTTGAACAACGGCCACTTCAGCCGAATTAACAAAATTGAATTATGCTTTTTTGGCAATAAAGAATTCGTGTCAAGTTAATATATTATCGAATCTTATCGTAGCATATACCACGTGAAAGAGCAAAAAATTCTGAATAATCTACACTTCAGTTCATGTCAAACTGTAATGCTGTGTTGATTCCACAATGCAAAAAGTACAAAAGTAGCTTTCACTCTGATAAGACCAAAACAATACCTGAAATGAAATATGTTCTGCTACACCCAGCGTGTCATATACCAAACGAAAGAGCAAAAAATTCTGAGTATTTTGCACGTTCCCATGTTGAACAACGGCCACTTCAGCCGAATTAACAAAATTGAGTTATGCTTTTTTGGCAAAAAAGAATTCGTGTCAAGTTAATATATTATCGAATCTTATCGTAGCATATACCACGTGAACGAGCCAAAAATTCTGAATAATCTACACTTCAGTTCATGTCAAACTGTAATGCTGTGTTGATTCCACAATGCAAAAAGTACAAAAGTAGCTTTCACTCTGATAAGACCAAAACAATACCTGAAATGAAATATGTTCTGCTACACCCAGCGTGTCATATACCAAACGAAAGAGCAAAAAATTCTGAGTATTTTGCACGTTCCCATGTTGAACAACGGCCACTTCAGCCGAATTAACAAAATTGAATTATGCTTTTTTGGCAATAAAGAATTCGTGTCAAGTTAATATATTATCGAATCTTATCGTAGCATATACCACGTGAAAGAGCAAAAAATTCTGAATAATCTACACTTCAGTTCATGTCAAACTGTAATGCTGTGTTGATTCCACAATGCAAAAAGTACAAAAGTAGCTTTCACTCTGATAAGACCAAAACAATACCTGAAATGAAATATTTTCTGCTACACCCAGCGTGTCATATACCAAACGAAAGAGCAAAAAAATCTGAGTATTTTGCACGTTCCCATGTTGAACAACGGCCACTTCAGCCGAATTAACAAAATTGAATTATGCATTTTTGGCAATAAAGAATTCGTGTCAAGTTAATATATTATCGAATCTTATCGTAGCATATACCACGTGAAAGAGCAAAAAAATTCTGAATAATCTACACTTCAATTCATGTCAAACTGCAATGCTGTGTTGATTCCACAATGCAAAAAGTACAAAAGTAGCTTTCACTCTGATAAGACCAAAACAATACCTGAAATGAAATATTTTCTGCTACACCCAGCGTGTCATATACCAAACGAAAGAGCAAAAAATTCTGAGTATTTTGCACGTTCCCATGTTGAACAACGGCCACTTCAGCCGAATTAACAAAATTGAATTATGCTTTTTTGGCAATAAAGAATTCGTGTCAAGTTAATATATTATCGAATCTTATCGTAGCATATACCACGTGAAAGAGCAAAAAATTCTGAATAATCTACACTTCAGTTCATGTCAAACTGTAATGCTGTGTTGATTCCACAATGCAAAAAGTACAAAAGTAGCTTTCACTCTGATAAGACCAAAACAATACCTGAAATGAAATATTTTCTGCTACACTCAGCGTGTCATATACCAAACGAAAGAGCAAAAAATTCTGAGTATTTTGCACGTTCCCATGTTGAACAACGGCCACTTCAGCCGAATTAGCAAAATTGAATTATGCTTTTTTGGCAATAAAGAATTCGTGTCAAGTTAATATATTATCGAATCTTATCGTAGCATATACCACGTGAAAGAGCAAAAAATTCTGAATAATCTACACTTCAGTTCATGTCAAACTGTAATGCTGTGTTGATTCCACAATGCAAAAAGTACAAAAGTAGCTTTCACTCTGATAAGACCAAAACAATACCTGAAATGAAATATTTTCTGCTACACTCAGCGTGTCATATACCAAACGAAAGAGCAAAAAATTCTGAGTATTTTGCACGTTCCCATGTTGAACAACGGCCATTTCAGCCGAATTAACAAAATTGAATTATGTTTTTTTGGCAATAAAGAATTCGTGTCAAGTTAATATATTATCGAATCTTATCGTAGCATATACCACGTGAAAGAGCAAAAAATTCTGAATAATCTACACTTCAGTTCATGTCAAACTGTAATGCTGTGTTGATTCCACAATGCAAAAAGTACAAAAGTAGCTTTCACTCTGATAAGACCAAAACAATACCTGAAATGAAATATTTTCTGCTACACTCAGCGTGTCATATACCAAACGAAAGAGCAAAAAATTCTGAGTATTTTGCACGTTCCCATGTTGAACAACGGCCATTTCAGCCGAATTAACAAAATTGAATTATGTTTTTTTGGCAATAAAGAATTCGTGTCAAGTTAATATATTATCGAATCTTATCGTAGCATATACCACGTGAAAGAGCAAAAAAATCTGAATAATCTACACTTCAGTTCATGTCAAACTGTAATGCTGTGTTGATTCCACAATGCAAAAAGTACAAAAGTAGCTTTCACTCTGATAAGACCAAAACAATACCAGAAATGAAATATTTTCTGCTACACCCAGCGTGTCATATACCAAACGAAAGAGCAAAAAATTCTGAGTATTTTGCACGTTCCCATGTTGAACAACGGCCACTTCAGCCGAATTAACAAAATTGAATTATGCTTTTTTGGCAATAAAGAATTCGTGTCAAGTTAATATATTATCGAATCTTATCGTAGCATATACCACGTGAAAGAGCAAAAAATTCTGAATAATCTACACTTCAGTTCATGTCAAACTGTAATGCTGTGTTGATTCCACAATGCAAAAAGTACAAAAGTAGCTTTCACTCTGATAAGACCAAAACAATACCTGAAATGAAATATTTTCTGCTACACCCAGCGTGTCATACACCAAACGAAAGAGCAAAAAATTCTGAGTATTTTGCACGTTCCCATGTTGAACAACGGCCACTTCAGCCGAATTAACCAAATTGAATTATGCTTTTTTGGCAATAAAGAATTCGTGTCAAGTTAATATATTATCGAATCTTATCGTAGCATATACCACGTGAAAGAGCAAAAAAATTCTGAATAATCTACACTTCAATTCATGTCAAACTGCAATGCTGTGTTGATTCCACAATGCAAAAAGTACAAAAGTAGCTTTCACTCTGATAAGACCAAAACAATACCTGAAATGAAATATTTTCTGCTACACCCAGCGTGTCATATACCAAACGAAAGAGCAAAAAATTCTGAGTATTTTGCACGTTCCCATGTTGAACAACGGCCACTTCAGCCGAATTAACAAAATTGAATTATTCTTTTTTGGCAATAAAGAATTCGTGTCAAGTTAATATATTATCGAATCTTATCGTAGCATATACCACGTGAAAGAGCAAAAAATTCTGAATAATCTACACTTCAGTTCATGTCAAACTGTAATGCTGTGTTGATTCCACAATGCAAAAAGTACAAAAGTAGCTTTCACTCTGATAAGACCAAAACAATACCTGAAATGAAATATTTTCTGCTACACCCAGCGTGTCATATACCAAACGAAAGAGCAAAAAATTCTGAGTATTTTGCACGTTCCCATGTTGAACAACGGCCACTTCAGCCGAATTAACCAAATTGAATTATGCTTTTTTGGCAATAAAGAATTCGTGTCAAGTTAATATATTATCGAATCTTATCGTAGCATATACCACGTGAAAGAGCAAAAAATTCTGAATAATCTACACTTCAATTCATGTCAAACTGCAATGCTGTGTTGATTCCACAATGCAAAAAGTAGAAAAGTAGCTTTCACTCTGATAAGACCAAAACAATACCTGAAATGAAATATTTTCTGCTACACCCAGCGTGTCATATACCAAACGAAAGAGCAAAAAATTCTGAGTATTTTGCACGTTCCCATGTTGAACAACGGCCACTTCAGCCGAATTAACAAAATTGAATTATGCTTTTTTGGCAATAAAGAATTCGTGTCAAGTTAATATATTATCGAATCTTATCGTAGCATATACCACGTGAAAGAGCAAAAAATTCTGAATAATCTACACTTCAGTTCATGTCAAACTGTAATGCTGTGTTGATTCCACAATGCAAAAAGTACAAAAGTAGCTTTCACTCTGATAAGACCAAAACAATACCTGAAATGAAATATTTTCTGCTACACCCAGCGTGTCATATACCAAACGAAAGAGCAAAAAATTCTGAGTATTTTGCACGTTCCCATGTTGAACAACGGCCACTTCAGCCGAATTAACAAAATTGAATTATGCTTTTTTGGCAATAAAGAATTCGTGTCAAGTTAATATATTATCGAATCTTATCGTAGCATATACCACGTGAAAGAGCAAAAAATTCTGAATAATCTACACTTCAATTCATGTCAAACTGCAATGCTGTGTTGATTCCACAATGCAAAAAGTACAAAAGTAGCTTTCACTCTGATAAGACCAAAACAATACCTGAAATGAAATATTTTCTGCTACACCCAGCGTGTCATATACCAAACGAAAGAGCAAAAAATTCTGAGTATTTTGCACGTTCCCATGTTGAACAACGGCCACTTCAGCCGAATTAACCAAATTGAATTATGCTTTTTTGGCAATAAAGAATTCGTGTCAAGTTAATATATTATCGAATCTTATCGTAGCATATACCACGTGAAAGAGCAAAAAATTCTGAATAATCTACACTTCAATTCATGTCAAACTGCAATGCTGTGTTGATTCCACAATGCAAAAAGTACAAAAGTAGCTTTCACTCTGATAAGACCAAAACAATACCTGAAATGAAATATTTTCTGCTACACCCAGCGTGTCATATACCAAACGAAAGAGCAAAAAATTCTGAGTATTTTGCACGTTCCCATGTTGAACAACGGCCACTTCAGCCGAATTAACAAAATTGAATTATGCTTTTTTGGCAATAAAGAATTCGTGTCAAGTTAATATATTATCGAATCTTATCGTAGCATATACCACGTGAAAGAGCAAAAAATTCTGAATAATCTACACTTCAGTTCATGTCAAACTGTAATGCTGTGTTGATTCCACAATGCAAAAAGTACAAAAGTAGCTTTCACTCTGATAAGACCAAAACAATACCTGAAATGAAATATTTTCTGCTACACCCAGCGTGTCATATACCAAACGAAAGAGCAAAAAATTCTGAGTATTTTGCACGTTCCCATGTTGAACAACGGCCACTTCAGCCGAATTAACAAAATTGAATTATGCTTTTTTGGCAATAAAGAATTCGTGTCAAGTTAATATATTATCGAATCTTATCGTAGCATATACCACGTGAAAGAGCAAAAAATTCTGAATAATCTACACTTCAATTCATGTCAAACTGCAATGCTGTGTTGATTCCACAATGCAAAAAGTACAAAAGTAGCTTTCACTCTGATAAGACCAAAACAATACCTGAAATGAAATATTTTCTGCTACACCCAGCGTGTCATATACCAAACGAAAGAGCAAAAAATTCTGAGTATTTTGCACGTTCCCATGTTGAACAACGGCCACTTCAGCCGAATTAACAAAATTGAATTATGCTTTTTTGGCAATAAAGAATTCGTGTCAAGTTAATATATTATCGAATCTTATCGTAGCATATACCACGTGAAAGAGCAAAAAATTCTGAATAATCTACACTTCAGTTCATGTCAAACTGTAATGCTGTGTTGATTCCACAATGCAAAAAGTACAAAAGTAGCTTTCACTCTGATAAGACCAAAACAATACCTGAAATGAAATATTTTCTGCTACACCCAGCGTGTCATACACCAAACGAAAGAGCAAAAAATTCTGAGTATTTTGCACGTTCCCATGTTGAACAACGGCCACTTCAGCCGAATTAACCAAATTGAATTATGCTTTTTTGGCAATAAAGAATTCGTGTCAAGTTAATATATTATCGAATCTTATCGTAGCATATACCACGTGAAAGAGCAAAAAATTCTGAATAATCTACACTTCAATTCATGTCAAACTGCAATGCTGTGTTGATTCCACAATGCAAAAAGTAGAAAAGTAGCTTTCACTCTGATAAGACCAAAACAATACCTGAAATGAAATATTTTCTGCTACACCCAGCGTGTCATATACCAAACGAAAGAGCAAAAAATTCTGAGTATTTTGCACGTTCCCATGTTGAACAACGGCCACTTCAGCCGAATTAACAAAATTGAATTATGCTTTTTTGGCAATAAAGAATTCGTGTCAAGTTAATATATTATCGAATCTTATCGTAGCATATACCACGTGAAAGAGCAAAAAATTCTGAATAATCTACACTTCAGTTCATGTCAAACTGTAATGCTGTGTTGATTCCACAATGCAAAAAGTACAAAAGTAGCTTTCACTCTGATAAGACCAAAACAATACCTGAAATGAAATATTTTCTGCTACACCCAGCGTGTCATATACCAAACGAAAGAGCAAAAAATTCTGAGTATTTTGCACGTTCCCATGTTGAACAACGGCCACTTCAGCCGAATTAACAAAATTGAATTATGCTTTTTTGGCAATAAAGAATTCGTGTCAAGTTAATATATTATCGAATCTTATCGTAGCATATACCACGTGAAAGAGCAAAAAATTCTGAATAATCTACACTTCAATTCATGTCAAACTGCAATGCTGTGTTGATTCCACAATGCAAAAAGTACAAAAGTAGCTTTCACTCTGATAAGACCAAAACAATACCTGAAATGAAATATTTTCTGCTACACCCAGCGTGTCATATACCAAACGAAAGAGCAAAAAATTCTGAGTATTTTGCACGTTCCCATGTTGAACAACGGCCATTTCAGCCGAATTAACAAAATTGAATTATGTTTTTTTGGCAATAAAGAATTCGTGTCAAGTTAATATATTATCGAATCTTATCGTAGCATATACCACGTGAAAGAGCAAAAAATTCTGAATAATCTACACTTCAGTTCATGTCAAACTGTAATGCTGTGTTGATTCCACAATGCAAAAAGTACAAAAGTAGCTTTCACTCTGATAAGACCAAAACAATACCAGAAATGAAATATTTTCTGCTACACCCAGCGTGTCATATACCAAACGAAAGAGCAAAAAATTCTGAGTATTTTGCACGTTCCCATGTTGAACAACGGCCACTTCAGCCGAATTAACAAAATTGAATTATGCTTTTTTGGCAATAAAGAATTCGTGTCAAGTTAATATATTATCGAATCTTATCGTAGCATATACCACGTGAAAGAGCAAAAAATTCTGAATAATCTACACTTCAGTTCATGTCAAACTGTAATGCTGTGTTGATTCCACAATGCAAAAAGTACAAAAGTAGCTTTCACTCTGATAAGACCAAAACAATACCTGAAATGAAATATTTTCTGCTACACCCAGCGTGTCATACACCAAACGAAAGAGCAAAAAATTCTGAGTATTTTGCACGTTCCCATGTTGAACAACGGCCACTTCAGCCGAATTAACCAAATTGAATTATGCTTTTTTGGCAATAAAGAATTCGTGTCAAGTTAATATATTATCGAATCTTATCGTAGCATATACCACGTGAAAGAGCAAAAAATTCTGAATAATCTACACTTCAATTCATGTCAAACTGCAATGCTGTGTTGATTCCACAATGCAAAAAGTACAAAAGTAGCTTTCACTCTGATAAGACCAAAACAATACCTGAAATGAAATATTTTCTGCTACACCCAGCGTGTCATATACCAAACGAAAGAGCAAAAAATTCTGAGTATTTTGCACGTTCCCATGTTGAACAACGGCCACTTCAGCCGAATTAACAAAATTGAATTATGCTTTTTTGGCAATAAAGAATTCGTGTCAAGTTAATATATTATCGAATATTATCGTAGCATATACCACGTGAAAGAGCAAAAAATTCTGAATAATCTACACTTCAGTTCATGTCAAACTGTAATGCTGTGTTGATTCCACAATGCAAAAAGTACAAAAGTAGCTTTCACTCTGATAAGACCAAAACAATACCTGAAATGAAATATTTTCTGCTACACCCAGCGTGTCATATACCAAACGAAAGAGCAAAAAATTCTGAGTATTTTGCACGTTCCCATGTTGAACAACGGCCACTTCAGCCGAATTAACCAAATTGAATTATGCTTTTTTGGCAATAAAGAATTCGTGTCAAGTTAATATATTATCGAATCTTATCGTAGCATATACCACGTGAAAGAGCAAAAAATTCTGAATAATCTACACTTCAATTCATGTCAAACTGCAATGCTGTGTTGATTCCACAATGCAAAAAGTACAAAAGTAGCTTTCACTCTGATAAGACCAAAACAATACCTGAAATGAAATATTTTCTGCTACACCCAGCGTGTCATATACCAAACGAAAGAGCAAAAAATTCTGAGTATTTTGCACGTTCCCATGTTGAACAACGGCCACTTCAGCCGAATTAACAAAATTGAATTATGCTTTTTTGGCAATAAAGAATTCGTGTCAAGTTAATATATTATCGAATCTTATCGTAGCATATACCACGTGAAAGAGCAAAAAATTCTGAATAATCTACACTTCAGTTCATGTCAAACTGTAATGCTGTGTTGATTCCACAATGCAAAAAGTACAAAAGTAGCTTTCACTCTGATAAGACCAAAACAATACCTGAAATGAAATATTTTCTGCTACACCCAGCGTGTCATATACCAAACGAAAGAGCAAAAAATTCTGAGTATTTTGCACGTTCCCATGTTGAACAACGGCCACTTCAGCCGAATTAACAAAATTGAATTATGCTTTTTTGGCAATAAAGAATTCGTGTCAAGTTAATATATTATCGAATCTTATCGTAGCATATACCACGTGAAAGAGCAAAAAATTCTGAATAATCTACACTTCAATTCATGTCAAACTGCAATGCTGTGTTGATTCCACAATGCAAAAAGTACAAAAGTAGCTTTCACTCTGATAAGACCAAAACAATACCTGAAATGAAATATTTTCTGCTACACCCAGCGTGTCATATACCAAACGAAAGAGCAAAAAATTCTGAGTATTTTGCACGTTCCCATGTTGAACAACGGCCATTTCAGCCGAATTAACAAAATTGAATTATGCTTTTTTGGCAATAAAGAATTCGTGTCAAGTTAATATATTATCGAATCTTATCGTAGCATATACCACGTGAAAGAGCAAAAAATTCTGAATAATCTACACTTCAGTTCATGTCAAACTGTAATGCTGTGTTGATTCCACAATGCAAAAAGTACAAAAGTAGCTTTCACTCTGATAAGACCAAAACAATACCAGAAATGAAATATTTTCTGCTACACCCAGCGTGTCATATACCAAACGAAAGAGCAAAAAATTCTGAGTATTTTGCACGTTCCCATGTTGAACAACGGCCACTTCAGCCGAATTAACAAAATTGAATTATGCTTTTTTGGCAATAAAGAATTCGTGTCAAGTTAATATATTATCGAATCTTATCGTAGCATATACCACGTGAAAGAGCAAAAAATTCTGAATAATCTACACTTCAGTTCATGTCAAACTGTAATGCTGTGTTGATTCCACAATGCAAAAAGTACAAAAGTAGCTTTCACTCTGATAAGACCAAAACAATACCTGAAATGAAATATTTTCTGCTACACCCAGCGTGTCATACACCAAACGAAAGAGCAAAAAATTCTGAGTATTTTGCACGTTCCCATGTTGAACAACGGCCACTTCAGCCGAATTAACCAAATTGAATTATGCTTTTTTGGCAATAAAGAATTCGTGTCAAGTTAATATATTATCGAATCTTATCGTAGCATATACCACGTGAAAGAGCAAAAAATTCTGAATAATCTACACTTCAATTCATGTCAAACTGCAATGCTGTGTTGATTCCACAATGCAAAAAGTACAAAAGTAGCTTTCACTCTGATAAGACCAAAACAATACCTGAAATGAAATATTTTCTGCTACACCCAGCGTGTCATATACCAAACGAAAGAGCAAAAAATTCTGAGTATTTTGCACGTTCCCATGTTGAACAACGGCCACTTCAGCCGAATTAACAAAATTGAATTATGCTTTTTTGGCAATAAAGAATTCGTGTCAAGTTAATATATTATCGAATATTATCGTAGCATATACCACGTGAAAGAGCAAAAAATTCTGAATAATCTACACTTCAGTTCATGTCAAACTGTAATGCTGTGTTGATTCCACAATGCAAAAAGTACAAAAGTAGCTTTCACTCTGATAAGACCAAAACAATACCTGAAATGAAATATTTTCTGCTACACCCAGCGTGTCATATACCAAACGAAAGAGCAAAAAATTCTGAGTATTTTGCACGTTCCCATGTTGAACAACGGCCACTTCAGCCGAATTAACCAAATTGAATTATGCTTTTTTGGCAATAAAGAATTCGTGTCAAGTTAATATATTATCGAATCTTATCGTAGCATATACCACGTGAAAGAGCAAAAAATTCTGAATAATCTACACTTCAATTCATGTCAAACTGCAATGCTGTGTTGATTCCACAATGCAAAAAGTACAAAAGTAGCTTTCACTCTGATAAGACCAAAACAATACCTGAAATGAAATATTTTCTGCTACACCCAGCGTGTCATATACCAAACGAAAGAGCAAAAAATTCTGAGTATTTTGCACGTTCCCATGTTGAACAACGGCCACTTCAGCCGAATTAACAAAATTGAATTATGCTTTTTTGGCAATAAAGAATTCGTGTCAAGTTAATATATTATCGAATCTTATCGTAGCATATACCACGTGAAAGAGCAAAAAATTCTGAATAATCTACACTTCAGTTCATGTCAAACTGTAATGCTGTGTTGATTCCACAATGCAAAAAGTACAAAAGTAGCTTTCACTCTGATAAGACCAAAACAATACCTGAAATGAAATATTTTCTGCTACACCCAGCGTGTCATATACCAAACGAAAGAGCAAAAAATTCTGAGTATTTTGCACGTTCCCATGTTGAACAACGGCCACTTCAGCCGAATTAACAAAATTGAATTATGCTTTTTTGGCAATAAAGAATTCGTGTCAAGTTAATATATTATCGAATCTTATCGTAGCATATACCACGTGAAAGAGCAAAAAATTCTGAATAATCTACACTTCAATTCATGTCAAACTGCAATGCTGTGTTGATTCCACAATGCAAAAAGTACAAAAGTAGCTTTCACTCTGATAAGACCAAAACAATACCTGAAATGAAATATTTTCTGCTACACCCAGCGTGTCATATACCAAACGAAAGAGCAAAAAATTCTGAGTATTTTGCACGTTCCCATGTTGAACAACGGCCACTTCAGCCGAATTAACAAAATTGAATTATGCTTTTTTGGCAATAAAGAATTCGTGTCAAGTTAATATATTATCGAATCTTATCGTAGCATATACCACGTGAAAGAGCAAAAAATTCTGAATAATCTACACTTCAGTTCATGTCAAACTGTAATGCTGTGTTGATTCCACAATGCAAAAAGTACAAAAGTAGCTTTCACTCTGATAAGACCAAAACAATACCTGAAATGAAATATTTTCTGCTACACCCAGCGTGTCATATACCAAACGAAAGAGCAAAAAATTCTGAGTATTTTGCACGTTCCCATGTTGAACAACGGCCACTTCAGCCGAATTAACAAAATTGAATTATGCTTTTTTTGGCAATAAAGAATTCGTGTCAAGTTAATATATTAACGAATCTTATCGTAGCATATACCACGTGAAAGAGCAAAAAATTCTGAATAATCTACACTTCAGTTCATGTCAAACTGTAATGCTGTGTTGATTCCACAATGCAAAAAGTACAAAAGTAGCTTTCACTCTGATAAGACCAAAACAATACCTGAAATGAAATATTTTCTGCTACACCCAGCGTGTCATATACCAAACGAAAGAGCAAAAAATTCTGAGTATTTTGCACGTTCCCATGTTGAACAACGGCCACTTCAGCCGAATTAACAAAATTGAATTATGCTTTTTTGGCAATAAAGAATTCGTGTCAAGTTAATATATTATCGAATCTTATCGTAGCATATACCACGTGAAAGAGCAAAAAAATCTGAATAATCTACACTTCAGTTCATGTTAAACTGTAATGCTGTGTTGATTCCACAATGCAAAAAGTACAAAAGTAGCTTTCACTCTGATAAGACCAAAACAATACCTGAAATGAAATATTTTCTGCTACACCCAGCGTGTCATATACCAAACGAAAGAGCAAAAAATTCTGAGTATTTTGCACGTTCCCATGTTGAACAACGGCCACTTCAGCCGAATAAACAAAATTGAATTATGCTCTTTTGGCAATAAAGAATTCGTGTCAAGTTAATATATTATCGAATCTTATCGTAGCATATACCACGTGAAAGAGCAAAAAATTCTGAATAATCTACACTTCAGTTCATGTCAAACTGTAATGCTGTGTTGATTCCACAATGCAAAAAGTACAAAAGTAGCTTTCACTCTGACAAGACCAAAACAATACCTGAAATGAAATATTTTCTGCTACACCCAGTGTGCTATATACCAAACGAAAGAGCAAAAAATTCTGAGTATTTTGCACGTTCCCATGTTGAACAACGGCCACTTCAGCCGAATTAACAAAATTGAGTTATGCTTTTTTGGCAAAAAAGAATTCGTGTCAAGTTAATATATTATCGAATCTTATCGTAGCATATACCACGTGAACGAGCCAAAAATTCTGAATAATCTACACTTCAGTTCATGTCAAACTGTAATGCTGTGTTGATTCCACAATGCAAAAAGTACAAAAGTAGCTTTCACTCTGATAAGACCAAAACAATACCTGAAATGAAATATTTTCTGCTACACCCAGCGTGTCATATACCAAACGAAAGAGCAAAAAATTCTGAGTATTTTGCACGTTCCCATGTTGAACAACGGCCACTTCAGCCGAATTAACAAAATTGAATTATGCTTTTTTGGCAATAAAGAATTCGTGTCAAGTTAATATATTATCGAATCTTATCGTAGCATATACCACGTGAAAGAGCAAAAAATTCTGAATAATCTACACTTCAGTTCATGTCAAACTGTAATGCTGTGTTGATTCCACAATGCAAAAAGTACAAAAGTAGCTTTCACTCTGATAAGACCAAAACAATACCTGAAATGAAATATGTTCTGCTACACCCAGCGTGTCATATACCAAACGAAAGAGCAAAAAATTCTGAGTATTTTGCACGTTCCCATGTTGAACAACGGCCACTTCAGCCGAATTAACAAAATTGAGTTATGCTTTTTTGGCAAAAAAGAATTCGTGTCAAGTTAATATATTATCGAATCTTATCGTAGCATATACCACGTGAACGAGCCAAAAATTCTGAATAATCTACACTTCAGTTCATGTCAAACTGTAATGCTGTGTTGATTCCACAATGCAAAAAGTACAAAAGTAGCTTTCACTCTGATAAGACCAAAACAATACCAGAAATGAAATATTTTCTGCTACACCCAGCGTGTCATATACCAAACGAAAGAGCAAAAAATTCTGAGTATTTTGCACGTTCCCATGTTGAACAACGGCCACTTCAGCCGAATTAACAAAATTGAATTATGCTTTTTTGGCAATAAAGAATTCGTGTCAAGTTAATATATTATCGAATCTTATCGTAGCATATACCACGTGAAAGAGCAAAAAATTCTGAATAATCTACACTTCAGTTCATGTCAAACTGTAATGCTGTGTTGATTCCACAATGCAAAAAGTACAAAAGTAGCTTTCACTCTGATAAGACCAAAACAATACCAGAAATGAAATATTTTCTGCTACACCCAGCGTGTCATATACCAAACGAAAGAGCAAAAAATTCTGAGTATTTTGCACGTTCCCATGTTGAACAACGGCCACTTCAGCCGAATTAACAAAATTGAATTATGCTTTTTTGTCAATAAAGAATTCGTGTCAAGTTAATATATTATCGAATCTTATCGTAGCATATACCACGTGAACGAGCAAAAAATTCTGAATAATCTACACTTCAGTTCATGTCAAACTGTAATGCTGTGTTGATTCCACAATGCAAAAAGTACAAAAGTAGCTTTCACTCTGATAAGACCAAAACAATACCTGAAATGAAATATTTTCTGCTACACCCAGCGTGTCATATACCAAACGAAAGAGCAAAAAATTCTGAGTATTTTGCACGTTCCCATGTTGAACAACGGCCACTTCAGCCGAATTAACAAAATTGAATTATGCTTTTTGGCAATAAAGAATTCGTGTCAAGTTAATATATTATCGAATCTTATCGTAGCATATACCACGTGAAAGAGCAAAAATTCTGAATAATCTACACTTCAGTTCATGTCAAACTGTAATGCTGTGTTGATTCCACAATGCAAAAAGTACAAAAGTAGCTTTCACTCTGATAAGACCAAAACAATACCTGAAATGAAATATTTTCTGCTACACCCAGCGTGTCATATACCAAACGAAAGAGCAAAAAATTCTGAGTATTTTGCACGTTCCCATGTTGAACAACGGCCACTTCAGCCGAATTAACAAAATTGAATTATGCTTTTTTGGCAATAAAGAATTCGTGTCAAGTTAATATATTATCGAATCTTATCGTAGCATATACCACGTGAAAGAGCAAAAAAATTCTGAATAATCTACACTTCAGTTCATGTCAAACTGTAATGCTGTGTTGATTCCACAATGCAAAAAGTACAAAAGTAGCTTTCACTCTGATAAGACCAAAACAATACCTGAAATGAAATATTTTCTGCTACACCCAGCGTGTCATATACCAAACGAAAGAGCAAAAAATTCTGAGTATTTTGCACGTTCCCATGTTGAACAACGGCCACTTCAGCCGAATTAACCAAATTGAATTATGCTTTTTTGGCAATAAAGAATTCGTGTCAAGTTAATATATTATCGAATTCTTATCGTAGCATATACCACGTGAAAGAGCAAAAAATTCTGAATAATCTACACTTCAGTTCATGTCAAACTGTAATGCTGTGTTGATTCCACAATGCAAAAAGTACAAAAGTAGCTTTCACTCTGATAAGACCAAAACAATACCTGAAATGAAATTTTTTTCTGCTACACCCAGCGTGTCATATACCAAACGAAAGAGCAAAAAATTCTGAGTATTTTGCACGTTCCCATGTTGAACAACGGCCACTTCAGCCGAATTAACCAAATTGAATTATGCTTTTTTGGCAATAAAGAATTCGTGTCAAGTTAATATATTATCGAATCTTATCGTAGCATATACCACGTGAAAGAGCAAAAAATTCTGAATAATCTACACTTCAGTTCATGTCAAACTGTAATGCTGTGTTGATTCCACAATGCGAAAAGTACAAAAGTAGCTTTCACTCAGATAAGACCAAAACAATACCTGAAATGAAATTTTTTTCTGCTACACCCAGCGTGTCATATACCAAACGAAAGAGCAAAAAATTCTGAGTATTTTGCACGTTCCCATGTTGAACAACGGCCACTTCAGCCGAATTAACAAAATTGAATTATGCTTTTTTGGCAATAAAGAATTCGTGTCAAGTTAATATATTATCGAATCTTATCGTAGCATATACCACCTGAAAGAGCAAAAAATTCTGAATAATCTACACTTCAGTTCATGTCAAACTGTAATGCTGTGTTGATTCCACAATGCAAAAAGTACAAAAGTAGCTTTCACTCTGATAAGACCAAAACAATACCTGAAATGAAATTTTTTTCTGCTACACCCAGCGTGTCATATACCAAACGAAAGAGCAAAAAATTCTGAGTATTTTGCACGTTCCCATGTTGAACAACGGCCACTTCAGCCGAATTAACCAAATTGAATTATGCTTTTTTGGCAATAAAGAATTCGTGTCAAGTTAATATATTATCGACTCTTATCGTAGCATATACCACGTGAACGAGCAAAAAATTCTGAATAATCTACACTTCAGTTCATGTCAAACTGTAATGCTGTGTTGATTCCACAATGCAAAAAGTACAAAAGTAGCTTTCACTCTGATAAGACCAAAACAATACCTGAAATGAAATATTTTCTGCTACACCCAGCGTGTCATATACCGAACGAAAGAGCAAAAAATTCTGAGTATTTTGCACGTTCCCATGTTGAACAACGGCCACTTCAGCCGAATTAACAATATTGAATTATGCTTTTTTGGCAATAAAGAATTCGTGTCAAGTTAATATATTATCGAATCTTATCGTAGCACATACCACGTGAAAGAGCAAAAAATTCTGAATAATCTACACTTCAGTTCATGTCAAACTGTAATGCTGTGTTGATTCCACAATGCAAAAAGTACAAAAGTAGCTTTCACTCTGATAAGACCAAAACAATACCTGAAATGAAATTTTTTTCTGCTACACCCAGCGTGTCATATACCAAACGAAAGAGCAAAAAATTCTGAGTATTTTGCACGTTCCCATGTTGAACAACGGCCACTTCAGCCGAATTAACCAAATTGAATTATGCTTTTTTTGGCAATAAAGAATTCGTGTCAAGTTAATATATTATCGAATCTTATCGTAGCATATACCACGTGAAAGAGCAAAAAATTCTGAATAATCTACACTTCAGTTCATGTCAAACTGTAATGCTGTGTTGATTCCATAATGCAAAAAGTACAAAAGTAGCTTTCACTCAGATAAGACCAAAACAATACCTGAAATGAAATTTTTTTCTGCTACACCCAGCGTGTCATATACCAAACGAAAGAGCAAAAAATTCTGAGTATTTTGCACGTTCCCATGTTGAACAACGGCCACTTCAGCCGAATTAACAAAATTGAATTATGCTTTTTTGGCAATAAAGAATTCGTGTCAAGTTAATATATTATCGACTCTTATCGTAGCATATACCACGTGAAAGAGCAAAAAATTCTGAATAATCTACACTTCAGTTCATGTCAAACTGTAATGCTGTGTTGATTCCACAATGCAAAAAGTACAAAAGTAGCTTTCACTCTGATAAGACCAAAACAATACCTGAAATGAAATTTTTTTCTGCTACACCCAGCGTGTCATATACCAAACGAAAGAGCAAAAAATTCTGAGTATTTTGCACGTTCCCATGTTGAACAACGGCCACTTCAGCCGAATTAACCAAATTGAATTATGCTTTTTTGGCAATAAAGAATTCGTGTCAAGTTAATATATTATCGACTCTTATCGTAGCACATACCACGTGAAAGAGCAAAAAATTCTGAATAATCTACACTTCAGTTCATGTCAAACTGTAATGCTGTGTTGATTCCACAATGCAAAAAGTACAAAAGTAGCTTTCACTCTGATAAGACCAAAACAATACCTGAAATGAAATTTTTTTCTGCTACACCCAGCGTGTCATATACCAAACGAAAGAGCAAAAAATTCTGAGTATTTTGCACGTTCCCATGTTGAACAACGGCCACTTCAGCCGAATTAACCAAATTGAATTATGCTTTTTTGGCAATAAAGAATTCGTGTCAAGTTAATATATTATCGAATCTTATCGTAGCATATACCACGTGAAAGAGCAAAAAATTCTGAATAATCTACACTTCAGTTCATGTCAAACTGTAATGCTGTGTTGATTCCACAATGCAAAAAGTACAAAAGTAGCTTTCACTCAGATAAGACCAAAACAATACCTGAAATGAAATATTTTCTGCTACACCCAGCGTGTCATATACCAAACGAAAGAGCAAAAAATTCTGAGTATTTTGCACGTTCCCATGTTGAACAACGGCCACTTCAGCCGAATTAACAAAATTGAATTATGCTTTTTTGGCAATAAAGAATTCGTGTCAAGTTAATATATTATCGACTCTTATCGTAGCATATACCACGTGAAAGAGCAAAAAATTCTGAATAATCTACACTTCAGTTCATGTCAAACTGTAATGCTGTGTTGATTCCACAATGCAAAAAGTACAAAAGTAGCTTTCACTCAGATAAGACCAAAACAATACCTGAAATGAAATTTTTTTCTGCTACACCCAGCGTGTCATATACCAAACGAAAGAGCAAAAAATTCTGAGTATTTTGCACGTTCCCATGTTGAACAACGGCCACTTCAGCCGAATTAACAAAATTGAATTATGCATTTTTGGCAATAAAGAATTCGTGACACGTTAATATATTATCGAAACTTATCGTAGCATATACCACGTGAAAGAGCAAAAAATTCTGAATAATCTACACTTCAGTTCATGTCAAACTGTAAACTTGTGTTGATTCCACAATGCAATAAGTACAAAAGTAGCTTTCACTCTGATAAGACCAAAACAATACCTGACATGAAATATTTTCTGCTACACCCAGCGTGTCATACACCAAACGAAAGAGCAAAAAATTCTGAGTATTTTGCACGTTCCCATGTTGAACAACGGCCACTTCAGCCGAATTAACCAAATTGAATTATGCTTTTTTGGCAATAAAGAATTCGTGTCAAGTTAATATATTATCGAAACTTATCGTAGCATATACCACGTGAAAGAGCAAAAAATTCTGAATAATCTACACTTCAGTTCATGTCAAACTGTAATGCTGTGTTGATTCCACAATGCAAAAAGTACAAAAGTAGCTTTCACTCAGATAAGACCAAAACAATACCTGAAATGAAATATTTTCTGCTACACCCAGCGTGTCATATACCAAACGAAAGAGCAAAAAATTCTGAGTATTTTGCACGTTCCCATGTTGAACAACGGCCACTTCAGCCGAATTAACAAAATTGAATTATGCTTTTTTGGCAATAAAGAATTCGTGTCAAGTTAATATATTATCGACTCTTATCGCAGCATATACCACGTGAAAGAGCAAAAAATTCTGAATAATCTACACTTCAGTTCATGTCAAACTGTAATGCTGTGTTGATTCCACAATGCAAAAAGTACAAAAGTAGCTTTCACTCAGATAAGACCAAAACAATACCTGAAATGAAATTTTTTTCTGCTACACCCAGCGTGTCATATACCAAACGAAAGAGCAAAAAATTCTGAGTATTTTGCACGTTCCCATGTTGAACAACGGCCACTTCAGCCGAATTAACAAAATTGAATTATGCATTTTTGGCAATAAAGAATTCGTGACACGTTAATATATTATCGAAACTTATCGTAGCATATACCACGTGAAAGAGCAAAAAATTCTGAATAATCTACACTTCAGTTCATGTCAAACTGTAAACTTGTGTTGATTCCACAATGCAATAAGTACAAAAGTAGCTTTCACTCTGATAAGACCAAAACAATACCTGACATGAAATATTTTCTGCTACACCCAGCGTGTCATACACCAAACGAAAGAGCAAAAAATTCTGAGTATTTTGCACGTTCCCATGTTGAACAACGGCCACTTCAGCCGAATTAACCAAATTGAATTATGCTTTTTTGGCAATAAAGAATTCGTGTCAAGTTAATATATTATCGAAACTTATCGTAGCATATACCACGTGAAAGAGCAAAAAATGCTGAATAATCTACACTTCAGTTCATGTCAAACGGTAAAGTTGTTTTGATTCCACAATGCAATAAGTACAAAAGTAGCTTTCACTCTGATAAGACCAAAACAATACCTGAAATGAAAAATTTTCTGCTAAACCCAGCGTGTCATATACCAAACGAAAGAGCAAAAAATTCTGAGTATTTTGCACGTTCCCATGTTGAACAACGGCCACTTCAGCCGAATTAACAAAATTGAATTATGCTTTTTTGGCAATAAAGAATTCGTGTCAAGTTAATATATTATCGAATCTTATCGTAGCATATACCACGTGAAAGAGCAAAAAATTCTGAATAATCTACACTTCAGTTCATGTCAAACTGTAATGCTGTGTTGATTCCACAATGCAAAAAGTACAAAAGTAGCTTTCACTCTGATAAGACCAAAACAATACCTGAAATGAAATATTTTCTGCTACACCCAGCGTGTCATATACCAAACGAAAGAGCAAAAAATTCTGAGTATTTTGCACGTTCCCATGTTGAACAACGGCCACTTCAGCCGAATTAACCAAATTGAATTATGCTTTTTTGGCAATAAAGAATTCGTGTCAAGTTAATATATTATCGAATCTTATCGTAGCATATACCACGTGAAAGAGCAAAAAATTCTGAATAATCTACACTTCAATTCATGTCAAACTGCAATGCTGTGTTGATTCCACAATGCAAAAAGTACAAAAGTAGCTTTCACTCTGATAAGACCAAAACAATACCTGAAATGAAATATTTTCTGCTACACCCAGCGTGTCATATACCAAACGAAAGAGCAAAAAATTCTGAGTATTTTGCACGTTCCCATGTTGAACAACGGCCACTTCAGCCGAATTAACAAAATTGAATTATGCTTTTTTTTGGCAATAAAGAATTCGTGAATTCAAGTTAATATATTATCGAAACTTATCGTAGCATATACCACGTGAAAGAGCAAAAAATTTTGAATGATCTCCACTTCAGTTCATGTCAAACTGTAATGCTGTGTTGATTCCACAATGCAATAACTACAAAAGTAGCTTTCACTCTGATAAGACCAAAACAATACCTGACATGAAAACTTTTCTGCTAAACCCAGCGTGTCATATACCAAACGAAAGAACAAAAAATTCTTTGTATTTTGCACGTTCCCATGTTGAACAACGGCCACTTCAGCCGAATTAACAAAATTGAATTATGCTTTTTTGGCAATAAAGAATTCGTGTCAAGTTAATATATTATCGAATCTTATCGTAGCATATACCACGTGAAAGAGCAAAAAATTCTGAATAATCTACACTTCAATTCATGTCAAACTGCAATGCTGTGTTGATTCCACAATGCAAAAAGTACAAAAGTAGCTTTCACTGTGATAAGACCAAAACAATACCTGAAATGAAATATTTTCTGCTACACCCAGCGTGTCATATACCAAACGAAAGAGCAAAAAATTCTGAGTATTTTGCACGTTCCCATGTTGAACAACGGCCACTTCAGCCGAATTAACAAAATTGAATTATGCTTTTTTGGCAATAAAGAATTCGTGTCAAGTTAATATATTATCGAATCTTATCGTAGCATATACCACGTGAAAGAGCAAAAAATTCTGAATAATCTACACTTCAGTTCATGTCAAACTGTAATGCTGTGTTGATTCCACAATGCAAAAAGTACAAAAGTAGCTTTCACTCTGATAAGACCAAAACAATACCTGAAATGAAATATTTTCTGCTACACCCAGCGTGTCATATACCAAACGAAAGAGCAAAAAATTCTGAGTATTTTGCACGTTCCCATGTTGAACAACGGCCACTTCAGCCGAATTAACAAAATTGAATTATGCATTTTTGGCAATAAAGAATTCGTGTCAAGTTAATATATTATCGAAACTTATCGTAGCATATACCACGTGAAAGAGCAAAAAATTCTGAATAATCTACACCTCAGTTCATGTCAAACGGTAAACTTGTTTTGATTCCACAATGCAATAAGTACAAAAGTAGCTTTCACTCTGATAAGACCAAAACAATACCTGAAATGAAAAATTTTCTGCTAAACCCAACGTGTCATATACCAAACGAAAGAGCAAAAAATTCTGAGTATTTTGCACGTTCCCATGTTGAACAACGGCCACTTCAGCCGAATTAACAAAATTGAATTATGCATTTTTGGCAATTAAGAATCCGTGACACGTTAATATATTATCGAAACTTATCGTAGCATATACCACGTGAAAGAGCAAAAAATTCTGAATAATCTACACTTCAGTTCATGTCAAACGGTAAACTTGTTTTGATTCCACAATGCAATAAGTACAAAGTAGCTTTCACTTTGATAAGACCAAAACAATACCTGAAATGAAAAATTTTCTGCTAAACCCAGCGTGTCATATACCAAACGAAAGAGCAAAAAATTCTGAGTATTTTGCACGTTCCCATGTTGAACAACGGCCACTTCAGCCGAATTAACAAAATTGAATTATGCATTTTTGGCAATAAAGAATTCGTGAATTCAAGTTAATATATTATCGAAACTTATCGTAGCATATACCACGTGAAAGAGCAAAAAATTTTGAATGATCTCCACTTCAGTTCATGTCAAACTGTAATGCTGTGTTGATTCCACAATGCAATAACTACAAAAGTAGCTTTCACTCTGATAAGACCAAAACAATACCTGACATGAAAACTTTTCTGCTAAACCCAGCGTGTCATATACCAAACGAAAGAACAAAAAATTCTTTGTATTTTGCACGTTCCCATGTTGAACAACGGCCACTTCAGCCGAATTAACAAAATTGAATTATGCTTTTTTGGCAATAAAGAATTCGTGTCAAGTTAATATATTATCGAATCTTATCGTAGCATATACCACGTGAAAGAGCAAAAAATTCTGAATAATCTACACTTCAGTTCATGTCAAACTGTAATGCTGTGTTGATTCCACAATGCAAAAAGTACAAAAGTAGCTTTCACTCTGATAAGACCAAAACAATACCTGAAATGAAATATTTTCTGCTACACCCAGCGTGTCATATACCAAACGAAAGAGCAAAAAATTCTGAGTATCTTGCACGTTCCCATGTTGAACAACGGCCACTTCAGCCGAATTAACAAAATTGAATTATGCATTTTTGGCAATAAAGAATTCGTGACACGTTAATATATTATCGAAACTTATCGTAGCATATACCACGTGAAAGAGCAAAAAATTCTGAATAATCTACACTTCAGTTCATGTCAAACTGTAATGCTGTGTTGATTCCACAATGCAAAAAGTACAAAAGTAGCTTTCACTCTGATAAGACCAAAACAATACCTGAAATGAAATATTTTCTGCTACACCCAGCGTGTCATATACCAAACGAAAGAGCAAAAAATTCTGACAAGGGAAGCACAACTGGAAACGGAAACGATTCCGAAATTTACCTATATAGGTGGATAGGGTTGAGGGGGGGGATGCCCAAAAGTGGCTTCAAAAGTTGCACCGCTGATCTACTAATCGATATTTTCAATCGATATGTCTTTACCCATTTACGTTTAAAATATCTTAAGAGTTCCCCAACTTCATTTTCATTGTATTTTTCGTCATTTCCTATCTTTAACATGAAAATAGAACATTTTGAAAGAAGAGAAAAAAGTTTTAGGCAAAAATTGGACGCGCGTGTTAAAATATATCGATTGAAAATATCGATTAGTAGATCAGCGGTGCAACTTTTGAAACCACTTTTGGACATCTCCCACCCAACTCTATCCACCTATATAGGTAAATTTCGGAATCGTTTCCGTTTCCAGTTGAGCTTCCCTTGTGAGTATCTTGCACGTTCCCATGTTGAACAACGGCCACTTCAGCCGAATTAACAAAATTGAATTATGCTTTTTTGGCAATAAAGAATTCGTGACACGTTAATATATTATCGAAACTTATCGTAGCATATACCATGTGAAAGAGCAAAAAAATTCTGAATAATCTACACTTCAGTTCATGTCAAACTGTAATGCTGTGTTGATTCCACAATGCAATAAGTACAAAAGTAGCTCTCACTCTGATAAGACCAAAACAATACCTGGCATGAAAAATTTTCTGCTAAACCCAGCGTGTCATATACCAAACGAAAGAGCAAAAAATTCTGAGTATTTTGCACGTTCCCATGTTGAACAACGGCCACTTCAGCCGAATTAACAAAACTGAATTATGCTTTTTTGGCAATAAAGAATTCGTGTCAAGTTAATATATTATCGAAACTTATCGTAGCATATACCACGTGAAAGAGCAAAAAATTCTGAATAATCTACACTTCAGTTCATGTCAAACTGTAATGCTGTGTTGATTCCACCATGCAATAAGTACAAAAGTAGCTTTCACTCTGATAAGACCAAAACAATACCTGGCATGAAAAATTTTCTGCTAAACCCAGCGTGTCATATACCAAACGAAAGAGCAAAAAATTCTGAGTATTTTGCACGTTCCCATGTTGAACAACGGCCACTTCAGCCGAATTAACAAAATTGAATTATGCATTTTTGGCAATAAAGAATTCGTGACACGTTAATATATTATCGAAACTTATCGTAGCATATACCACGTGAAAGAGCAAAAAATTCTGAATAATCTACACTTCAGTTCATGTCAAACTGTAATGCTGTGTTGATTCCACAATGCAAAAAGTACAAAAGTAGCTTTCACTCTGATAAGACCAAAACAATACCTGAAATGAAATATTTTCTGCTACACCCAGCGTGTCATATACCAAACGAAAGAGCAAAAAATTCTGACAAGGGAAGCACAACTGGAAACGGAAACGATTCCGAAATTTACCTATATAGGTGGATAGGGTTGAGGGGGGGGGGATGCCCAAAAGTGGCTTCAAAAGTTGCACCGCTGATCTACTAATCGATATTTTCAATCGATATGTCTTTACCCATTTACGTTTAAAATGTCTTAAGAGTTCCCCAACTTCATTTTCATTGTTTTTTTCGTCATTTCCTATCTTTAACATGAAAATAGAACATTTTGAAAGAAGAGAAAAAAGTTTTAGGCAAAAATTGGACGCGCGTGTTAAAATATATCGATTGAAAATATCGATTAGTAGATCAGCGGTGCAACTTTTGAAACCACTTTTGGACATCTCCCACCCAACTCTATCCACCTATATAGGTAAATTTCGGAATCGTTTCCGTTTCCAGTTGAGCTTCCCTTGTGAGTATCTTGCACGTTCCCATGTTGAACAACGGCCACTTCAGCCGAATTAACAAAATTGAATTATGCTTTTTTGGCAATAAAGAATTCGTGACACGTTAATATATTATCGAAACTTATCGTAGCATATACCATGTGAAAGAGCAAAAAAATTCTGAATAATCTACACTTCAGTTCATGTCAAACTGTAATGCTGTGTTGATTCCACAATGCAATAAGTACAAAAGTAGCTCTCACTCTGATAAGACCAAAACAATACCTGGCATGAAAAATTTTCTGCTAAACCCAGCGTGTCATATACCAAACGAAAGAGCAAAAAATTCTGAGTATTTTGCACGTTCCCATGTTGAACAACGGCCACTTCAGCCGAATTAACAAAACTGAATTATGCTTTTTTGGCAATAAAGAATTCGTGTCAAGTTAATATATTATCGAAACTTATCGTAGCATATACCACGTGAAAGAGCAAAAAATTCTGAATAATCTACACTTCAGTTCATGTCAAACTGTAATGCTGTGTTGATTCCACAATGCAAAAAGTACAAAAGTAGCTTTCACTCTGATAAGACCAAAACAATACCTGAAATGAAATATTTTCTGCTACACCCAGCGTGTCATATACCAAACGAAAGAGCAAAAAATTCTGAGTATCTTGCACGTTCCCATGTTGAACAACGGCCACTTCAGCCGAATTAACAAAATTGAATTATGCATTTTTGGCAATAAAGAATTCGTGACACGTTAATATATTATCGAAACTTATCGTAGCATATACCATGTGAAAGAGCAAAAAAATTCTGAATAATCTACACTTCAGTTCATGTCAAACTGTAATGCTGTGTTGATTCCACCATGCAATAAGTACAAAAGTAGCTTTCACTCTGATAAGACCAAAACAATACCTGGCATGAAAAATTTTCTGCTAAACCCAGCGTGTCATATACCAAACGAAAGAGCAAAAAATTCTGAGTATTTTGCACGTTCCCATGTTGAACAACGGCCACTTCAGCCGAATTAACAAAATTGAATTATGCATTTTTGGCAATAAAGAATTCGTGACACGTTAATATATTATCGAAACTTATCGTAGCATATACCACGTGAAAGAGCAAAAAATTCTGAATAATCTACACTTCAGTTCATGTCAAACTGTAATGCTGTGTTGATTCCACAATGCAAAAAGTACAAAAGTAGCTTTCACTCTGATAAGACCAAAACAATACCTGGCATGAAAAATTTTCTGCTAAACCCAGCGTGTCATATACCAAACGAAAGAGCAAAAAATTCTGAGTATTTTGCACGTTCCCATGTTGAACAACGGCCACTTCAGCCGAATTAACAAAATTGAATTATGCATTTTTGGCAATAAAGAATTCGTGTCAAGTTAATATATTATCGAAACTTATCGTAGCATATACCACGTGAAAGAGCAAAAAATGCTGAATAATCTACACTTCAGTTCATGTCAAAAGGTAAACTTGTTTTGATTCCACAATGCAATAAGTACAAAAGTAGCTTTCACTCTGATAAGACCAAAACAATACCTGAAATGAAAAATTTTCTGCTAAACCCAGCGTGTCATATACCAAACGAAAGAGCAAAAAGTTCTGAGTATTTTGCACGTTCCCATGTTGAACAACGGCCACTTCAGCCGAATTAACAAAATTGAATTATGCATTTTTGGCAATAGAGAATTCGTGTCAAGTTAATATATTATCGAAACTTATCGTAGCATATACCACGTGAAAGAGCAAAAAATGCTGAATAATCTACACTTCAGTTCATGACAAACGGTAAACTTGTTTTGATTCCACAATGCAATAAGTACAAAAGTAGCTTTCACTTTGATAAGACCAAAACAATACCTGAAATGAAAAATTTTCTGCTAAACCCAGCGTGTCATATACCAAACGAAAGAGCAAAAAATTCTGAGTATTTTGCACGTTCCCATGTTGAACAACGGCCACTTCAGCCGAATTAACAAAATTGAATTATGCATTTTTGGCAATAAAGAATTCGTGAATTCAAGTTAATATATTATCGAAACTTATCGTAGCATATACCACGTGAAAGAGCAAAAAATTTTGAATGATCTCCACTTCAGTTCATGTCAAACTGTAATGCTGTGTTGATTCCACAATGCAATAACTACAAAAGTAGCTTTCACTCTGATAAGACCAAAACAATACCTGACATGAAAACTTTTCTGCTAAACCCAGCGTGTCATATACCAAACGAAAGAGCAAAAAATTCTTTGTATTTTGCACGTTCCCATGTTGAACAACGGCCACTTCAGCCGAATTAACAAAATTGAATTATGCTTTTTTGGCAATAAAGAATTCGTGTCAAGTTAATATATTATCGAATCTTATCGTAGCATATACCACGTGAAAGAGCAAAAAATTCTGAATAATCTACACTTCAGTTCATGTCAAACTGTAATGCTGTGTTGATTCCACAATGCAAAAAGTACAAAAGTAGCGTTCACTCTGATAAGACCAAAACAATACCTGAAATGAAATATTTTCTGCTACACCCAGCGTGTCATATACCAAACGAAAGAGCAAAAAATTCTGAGTATCTTGCACGTTCCCATGTTGAACAACGGCCACTTCAGCCGAATTAACAAAATTGAATTATGCATTTTTGGCAATAGAGAATTCGTGTCAAGTTAATATATTATCGAAACTTATCGTAGCATATACCACGTGAAAGAGCAAAAAAAATTTGAATGATCTCCACTTCAGTTCATGTCAAACTGTAATGCTGTGTTGATTCCACAATGCAATAACTACAAAAGTAGCTTTCACTCTGATAAGACCAAAACAATACCTGACATGAAAACTTTTCTGCTAAACCCAGCGTGTCATATACCAAACGAAAGAGCAAAAAATTCTGAGTATCTTGCACGTTCCCATGTTGAACAACGGCCACTTCAGCCGAATTAACAAAATTGAATTATGCATTTTTGGCAATAAAGAATTCGTGACACGTTAATATATTATCGAAACTTATCGTAGCATATACCACGTGAAAGAGCAAAAAATTCTGAATAATCTACACTTCAGTTCATGTCAAACTGTAATGCTGTGTTGATTCCACAATGCAAAAAGTACAAAAGTAGCTTTCACTCTGATAAGACCAAAACAATACCTGAAATGAAATATTTTCTGCTACACCCAGCGTGTCATATACCAAACGAAAGAGCAAAAAATTCTGAGTATCTTGCACGTTCCCATGTTGAACAACGGCCACTTCAGCCGAATTAACAAAACTGAATTATGCTTTTTTGGCAATAAAGAATTCGTGTCAAGTTAATATATTATCGAAACTTATCGTAGCATATACCACGTGAAAGAGCAAAAAATGCTGAATAATCTACACTTCAGTTCATGTCAAACGGTAAACTTGTTTTGATTCCACAATGCAATAAGTACAAAAGTAGCTTTCACTCTGATAAGACCATAACAATACCTGAAATGAAAAATTTTCTGCTAAACCCAGCGTGTCATATACCAAACGAAAGAGCAAAAAATTCTGAGTATCTTGCACGTTCCCATGTTGAACAACGGCCACTTCAGCCGAATTAACAAAATTGAATTATGCATTTTTGGCAATAAAGAATTCGTGACACGTTAATATATTATCGAAACTTATCGTAGCATATACCACGTGAAAGAGCAAAAAATTCTGAATAATCTACACTTCAGTTCATGTCAAACTGTAATGCTGTGTTGATTCCACAATGCAAAAAGTACAAAAGTATCTTTCACTCTGATAAGACCAAAACAATACCTGAAATGAAATATTTTCTGCTACACCCAGCGTGTCATATACCAAACGAAAGAGCAAAAAATTCTGAGTATCTTGCACGTTCCCATGTTGAACAACGGCCACTTCAGCCGAATTAACAAAACTGAATTATGCTTTTTTGGCAATAAAGAATTCGTGTCAAGTTAATATATTATCGAAACTTATCGTAGCATATACCACGTGAAAGAGCAAAAAATGCTGAATAATCTACACTTCAGTTCATGTCAAACGGTAAACTTGTTTTGATTCCACAATGCAATAAGTACAAAAGTAGCTTTCACTCTGATAAGACCAAAACAATACCTGAAATGAAAAATTTTCTGCTAAACCCAGCGTGTCATATACCAAACGAAAGAGCAAAAAGTTCTGAGTATTTTGCACGTTCCCATGTTGAACAACGGCCACTTCAGCCGAATTAACAAAATTGAATTATGCATTTTTGGCAATAGAGAATTCGTGTCAAGTTAATATATTATCGAAACTTATCGTAGCATATACCACGTGAAAGAGCAAAAAATTTTGAATGATCTCCACTTCAGTTCATGTCAAACTGTAATGCTGTGTTGATTCCACAATGCAATAACTACAAAAGTAGCTTTCACTCTGATAAGACCAAAACAATACCTGACATGAAAACTTTTCTGCTAAACCCAGCGTGTCATATACCAAACGAAAGAGCAAAAAATTCTTTGTATTTTGCACGTTCCCATGTTGAACAACGGCCACTTCAGCCGAATTAACAAAATTGAATTATGCTTTTTTGGCAATAAAGAATTCGTGTCAAGTTAATATATTATCGAATCTTATCGTAGCATATACCACGTGAAAGAGCAAAAAATTCTGAATAATCTACACTTCAGTTCATGTCAAACTGTAATGCTGTGTTGATTCCACAATGCAAAAAGTACAAAAGTAGCTTTCACTCTGATAAGACCAAAACAATACCTGGCATGAAATATTTTCTGCTAAACCCAGCGTGTCATATACTAAACGAAAGAGCAAAAAATTCTGAGTATTTTGCACGTTCCCATGTTGAACAACGGCCACTTCAGCCGAATTAACAAAACTGAATTATGCTTTTTTGGCAATAAAGAATTCGTGTCAAGTTAATATATTATCGAAACTTATCGTAGCATATACCACGTGAAAGAGCAAAAAATGCTGAATAATCTACACTTCAGTTCATGTCAAAAGGTAAACTTGTTTTGATTCCACAATGCAATAAGTACAAATTAGCTTTCACTCTGATAAGACCAAAACAATACCTGAAATGAAAAATTTTCTGCTAAACCCAGCGTGTCATATACCAAACGAAAGAGCAAAAAGTTCTGAGTATTTTGCACGTTCCCATGTTGAACAACGGCCACTTCAGCCGAATTAACAAAATTGAATTATGCATTTTTGGCAATAGAGAATTCGTGTCAAGTTAATATATTATCGAAACTTATCGTAGCATATACCACGTGAAAGAGCAAAAAATGCTGAATAATCTACACTTCAGTTCATGACAAACGGTAAACTTGTTTTGATTCCACAATGCAATAAGTACAAAAGTAGCTTTCACTTTGATAAGACCAAAACAATACCTGAAATGAAAAATTTTCTGCTAAACCCAGCGTGTCATATACCAAACGAAAGAGCAAAAAATTCTGAGTATTTTGCACGTTCTCATGTTGAACAACGGCCACTTCAGCCGAATTTACAAAATTGAATTATGCATTTTTGGCAATAAAGAATTCGTGAATTCAAGTTAATATATTATCGAAACTTATCGTAGCATATACCACGTGAAAGAGCAAAAAATTTTGAATGATCTCCACTTCAGTTCATGTCAAACTGTAATGCTGTGTTGATTCCACAATGCAATAACTACAAAAGTAGCTTTCACTCTGATAAGACCAAAACAATACCTGACATGAAAACTTTTCTGCTAAACCCAGCGTGTCATATACCAAACGAAAGAGCAAAAAATTCTTTGTATTTTGCACGTTCCCATGTTGAACAACGGCCACTTCAGCCGAATTAACAAAATTGAATTATGCTTTTTTGGCAATAAAGAATTCGTGTCAAGTTAATATATTATCGAATCTTATCGTAGCATATACCACGTGAAAGAGCAAAAAATTCTGAATAATCTACACTTCAGTTCATGTCAAACTGTAATGCTGTGTTGATTCCACAATGCAAAAAGTACAAAAGTAGCGTTCACTCTGATAAGACCAAACAAAACCTGAAATGAAATATTTTCTGCTACACCCAGCGTGTCATATACCAAACGAAAGAGCAAAAAATTCTGAGTATCTTGCACGTTCCCATGTTGAACAACGGCCACTTCAGCCGAATTAACAAAATTGAATTATGCATTTTTGGCAATAAAGAATTCGTGACACGTTAATATATTATCGAAACTTATCGTAGCATATACCATGTGAAAGAGCAAAAAAATTCTGAATAATCTACACTTCAGTTCATGTCAAACTGTAATGCTGTGTTGATTCCACAATGCAATAAGTACAAAAGTAGCTTTCACTCTGATAAGACCAAAACAATACCTGGCATGAAAAATTTTCTGCTAAACCCAGCGTGTCATATATCAAACGAAAGAGCAAAAAATTCTGAGTATTTTGCACGTTCCCATGTTGAACAACGGCCACTTCAGCCGAATTAACAAAACTGAATTATGCTTTTTTGGCAATAAAGAATTCGTGTCAAGTTAATATATTATCGAAACTTATCGTAGCATATACCACGTGAAAGAGCAAAAAATGCTGAATAATCTACACTTCAGTTCATGTCAAAAGGTAAACTTGTTTTGATTCCACAATGCAATAAGTACAAAAGTAGCTTTCACTCTGATAAGACCAAAACAATACCTGAAATGAAAAATTTTCTGCTAAACCCAGCGTGTCATATACCAAACGAAAGAGCAAAAAGTTCTGAGTATTTTGCACGTTCCCATGTTGAACAACGGCCACTTCAGCCGAATTAACAAAATTGAATTATGCATTTTTGGCAATAGAGAATTCGTGTCAAGTTAATATATTATCACTTCTCTCGTTGTCACTCCATACGTGATAACCATTGTTTGTCTCGTTATGTATCGGCTTTATCTGGGCTGGGACAACACGTAAACAACAACGATAAGATTGGCGCTATGCGCCAGTGTAACCGTAAACGAACATAAACATTACGTCACTATGAGATACATGAGATACGTTGAGAAACGAAGTAACCGAAAAAAGACGAAGTAATAAGAGGGATTAGGAGAAAGATGGTACAGTGAGGGTAAAATAATGGGATGGGGTTTGGTGGTTCATATAAAAACTGGAAGGAAAAAGGATACATGAGTCAATCGAAACAAAGGAAGGAAAAACAGGGATAAAGAGAATGAATGAGAAGTAAACTAGAGGGGTAGGGCTCCACCTTGTGTATCTACAGTATCTTCTAGATACGGGGCCAGGCCTGCTAGGGATCTCCATCTTCCTCGGATTTGCACGGCAGCTAGTGGGGTTCCTCTTCGAATCGACTCCATGGCTCCGCCGGCTCTCAATTGGTGTGGGGTAATCTTATCAAGTCCTGTCTGGGCGCAGAGACCTGCAAGATCCTGACGGAAAGAATCGGCTTTGAGTGGTGAATCTGAATTGGAGATTGAAGGGAAAACCCAGGGGGAAGATGGTGGAACAGATGAACGATAAAGATGGAACAGAGAGAGTGTGGGGGAATGTTCCTCTAGTGCAATGAAAGTGTGGCGCCCTTGGGCGAATTGATCGTTCTTGGCTTTGTTGACACTGACTTTGAGGAGGTCATCAGACCAATGGAGGTCTTCCCATTTGAGAGCGAGCAACTCGCTGACTCGAAGCAGCGCACCGAAACTGATCGCAGCGCCAAGGGCAGTACGAACACTGGGGAGATCATGAGGGTGGTCACAAGCATATTGTACAAACAATTCAACATGAGAACGAGGAATATTTACATGGTGAGATACATTGAAATTTCTACGGGTGGCAAAATGAAGATGGGCAAGTATCTGAGAAACTGCTTTAGGAGGGGTCGAAACGAAGTGTGAAAAGGAAGCAGAAAGGGTTTTAAGAGTAGAAAGGGCCCTTCCCTCTTGGATCTTCTTAAGGCTATAGATCACGAGGGAAGTGGGGCAGGAAGGGTCCAGTCCTCGGTCTAGGGCATACTCCTTCAGCTTAGAGAAGCTTCCCTTGTAGGCTCTCATTGTAGTGGCTGCTTTAGCTCCGTCAATGGAACTCTTCAGGACGGGCAGTAGAGTGGGTTCGACACGAAGAATGGACTCAGCCAGCTCCTTCAGGACCTCGCCTGTACTACCTGAAATTGTGAACATTCTGCGGGTTTCTCTTCTCTTTATGCCTCGTATTAGGGTTGTCGACAGGGTGGGTGGGTGGGATATCCCCAGATATACCAAACGAAAGAGCAAAAAGTTCTGAGTATTTTGCACGTTCCCATGTTGAACAACGGCCACTTCAGCCGAATTAACAAAATTGAATTATGCATTTTTGGCAATAGAGAATTCGTGTCAAGTTAATATATTATCACTTCTCTCGTTGTCACTCCATACGTGATAACCATTGTTTGTCTCGTTATGTATCGGCTTTATCTGGGCTGGGACAACACGTAAACAACAACGATAAGATTGGCGCTATGCGCCAGTGTAACCGTAAACGAACATAAACATTACGTCACTATGAGATACATGAGATACGTTGAGAAACGAAGTAACCGAAAAAAGACGAAGTAATAAGAGGGATTAGGAGAAAGATGGTACAGTGAGGGTAAAATAATGGGATGGGGTTTGGTGGTTCATATAAAAACTGGAAGGAAAAAGGATACATGAGTCAATCGAAACAAAGGAAGGAAAAACAGGGATAAAGAGAATGAATGAGAAGTAAACTAGAGGGGTAGGGCTCCACCTTGTGTATCTACAGTATCTTCTAGATACGGGGCCAGGCCTGCTAGGGATCTCCATCTTCCTCGGATTTGCACGGCAGCTAGTGGGGTTCCTCTTCGAATCGACTCCATGGCTCCGCCGGCTCTCAATTGGTGTGGGGTAATCTTATCAAGTCCTGTCTGGGCGCAGAGACCTGCAAGATCCTGACGGAAAGAATCGGCTTTGAGTGGTGAATCTGAATTGGAGATTGAAGGGAAAACCCAGGGGGAAGATGGTGGAACAGATGAACGATAAAGATGGAACAGAGAGAGTGTGGGGGAATGTTCCTCTAGTGCAATGAAAGTGTGGCGCCCTTGGGCGAATTGATCGTTCTTGGCTTTGTTGACACTGACTTTGAGGAGGTCATCAGACCAATGGAGGTCTTCCCATTTGAGAGCGAGCAACTCGCTGACTCGAAGCAGCGCACCGAAACTGATCGCAGCGCCAAGGGCAGTACGAACACTGGGGAGATCATGAGGGTGGTCACAAGCATATTGTACAAACAATTCAACATGAGAACGAGGAATATTTACATGGTGAGATACATTGAAATTTCTACGGGTGGCAAAATGAAGATGGGCAAGTATCTGAGAAACTGCTTTAGGAGGGGTCGAAACGAAGTGTGAAAAGGAAGCAGAAAGGGTTTTAAGAGTAGAAAGGGCCCTTCCCTCTTGGATCTTCTTAAGGCTATAGATCACGAGGGAAGTGGGGCAGGAAGGGTCCAGTCCTCGGTCTAGGGCATACTCCTTCAGCTTAGAGAAGCTTCCCTTGTAGGCTCTCATTGTAGTGGCTGCTTTAGCTCCGTCAATGGAACTCTTCAGGACGGGCAGTAGAGTGGGTTCGACACGAAGAATGGACTCAGCCAGCTCCTTCAGGACCTCGCCTGTACTACCTGAAATTGTGAACATTCTGCGGGTTTCTCTTCTCTTTATGCCTCGTATTAGGGTTGTCGACAGGGTGGGTGGGTGGGATATCCCCAGATATACCAAACGAAAGAGCAAAAAGTTCTGAGTATTTTGCACGTTCCCATGTTGAACAACGGCCACTTCAGCCGAATTAACAAAATTGAATTATGCATTTTTGGCAATAGAGAATTCGTGTCAAGTTAATATATTATCGAAACTTATCGTAGCATATACCACGTGAAAGAGCAAAAAATGCTGAATAATCTACACTTCAGTTCATGACAAACGGTAAACTTGTTTTGATTCCACAATGCAATAAGTACAAAAGTAGCTTTCACTTTGATAAGACCAAAACAATACCTGAAATGAAAAATTTTCTGCTAAACCCAGCGTGTCATATACCAAACGAAAGAGCAAAAAATTCTGAGTATTTTGCACGTTCCCATGTTGAACAACGGCCACTTCAGCCGAATTAACAAAATTGAATTATGCATTTTTGGCAATAAAGAATTCGTGAATTCAAGTTAATATATTATCGAAACTTATCGTAGCATATACCACGTGAAAGAGCAAAAAATTTTGAATGATCTCCACTTCAGTTCATGTCAAACTGTAATGCTGTGTTGATTCCACAATGCAATAACTACAAAAGTAGCTTTCACTCTGATAAGACCAAAACAATACCTGACATGAAAACTTTTCTGCTAAACCCAGCGTGTCATATACCAAACGAAAGAGCAAAAAATTCTTTGTATTTTGCACGTTCCCATGTTGAACAACGGCCACTTCAGCCGAATTAACAAAATTGAATTATGCTTTTTTGGCAATAAAGAATTCGTGTCAAGTTAATATATTATCGAATCTTATCGTAGCATATACCACGTGAAAAAGCAAAAAATTCTGAATAATCTACACTTCAGTTCATGTCAAACTGTAATGCTGTGTTGATTCCACAATGCAAAAAGTACAAAAGTAGCGTTCACTCTGATAAGACCAAAACAATACCTGAAATGAAATATTTTCTGCTACACCCAGCGTGTCATATACCAAACGAAAGAGCAAAAAATTCTGAGTATCTTGCACGTTCCCATGTTGAACAACGGCCACTTCAGCCGAATTAACAAAATTGAATTATGCATTTTTGGCAATAAAGAATTCGTGACACGTTAATATATTATCGAAACTTATCGTAGCATATACCATGTGAAAGAGCAAAAAAATTCTGAATAATCTACACTTCAGTTCATGTCAAACTGTAATGCTGTGTTGATTCCACAATGCAATAAGTACAAAAGTAGCTTTCACTCTGATAAGACCAAAACAATACCTGGCATGAAAAATTTTCTGCTAAACCCAGCGTGTCATATACCAAACGAAAGAGCAAAAAATTCTGAGTATTTTGCACGTTCCCATGTTGAACAACGGCCACTTCAGCCGAATTAACAAAACTGAATTATGCTTTTTTGGCAATAAAGAATTCGTGTCAAGTTAATATATTATCGAAACTTATCGTAGCATATACCACGTGAAAGAGCAAAAAATGCTGAATAATCTACACTTCAGTTCATGTCAAAAGGTAAACTTGTTTTGATTCCACAATGCAATAAGTACAAAAGTAGCTTTCACTCTGATAAGACCAAAACAATACCTGAAATGAAAAATTTTCTGCTAAACCCAGCGTGTCATATACCAAACGAAAGAGCAAAAAGTTCTGAGTATTTTGCACGTTCCCATGTTGAACAACGGCCACTTCAGCCGAATTAACAAAATTGAATTATGCATTTTTGGCAATAAAGAATTCGTGAATTCAAGTTAATATATTATCGAAACTTATCGTAGCATATACCACGTGAAAGAGCAAAAAATTTTGAATGATCTCCACTTCAGTTCATGTCAAACTGTAATGCTGTGTTGATTCCACAATGCAATAACTACAAAAGTAGCTTTCACTCTGATAAGACCAAAACAATACCTGACATGAAAACTTTTCTGCTAAACCCAGCGTGTCATATACCAAACGAAAGAGCAAAAAATTCTTTGTATTTTGCACGTTCCCATGTTGAACAACGGCCACTTCAGCCGAATTAACAAAATTGAATTATGCTTTTTTGGCAATAAAGAATTCGTGTCAAGTTAATATATTATCGAATCTTATCGTAGCATATACCACGTGAAAAAGCAAAAAATTCTGAATAATCTACACTTCAGTTCATGTCAAACTGTAATGCTGTGTTGATTCCACAATGCAAAAAGTACAAAAGTAGCGTTCACTCTGATAAGACCAAAACAATACCTGAAATGAAATATTTTCTGCTACACCCAGCGTGTCATATACCAAACGAAAGAGCAAAAAATTCTGAGTATCTTGCACGTTCCCATGTTGAACAACGGCCACTTCAGCCGAATTAACAAAATTGAATTATGCATTTTTGGCAATAAAGAATTCGTGACACGTTAATATATTATCGAAACTTATCGTAGCATATACCATGTGAAAGAGCAAAAAAATTCTGAATAATCTACACTTCAGTTCATGTCAAACTGTAATGCTGTGTTGATTCCACAATGCAATAAGTACAAAAGTAGCTTTCACTCTGATAAGACCAAAACAATACCTGGCATGAAAAATTTTCTGCTAAACCCAGCGTGTCATATACCAAACGAAAGAGCAAAAAATTCTGAGTATTTTGCACGTTCCCATGTTGAACAACGGCCACTTCAGCCGAATTAACAAAACTGAATTATGCTTTTTTGGCAATAAAGAATTCGTGTCAAGTTAATATATTATCGAAACTTATCGTAGCATATACCACGTGAAAGAGCAAAAAATGCTGAATAATCTACACTTCAGTTCATGTCAAAAGGTAAACTTGTTTTGATTCCACAATGCAATAAGTACAAAAGTAGCTTTCACTCTGATAAGACCAAAACAATACCTGAAATGAAAAATTTTCTGCTAAACCCAGCGTGTCATATACCAAACGAAAGAGCAAAAAGTTCTGAGTATTTTGCACGTTCCCATGTTGAACAACGGCCACTTCAGCCGAATTAACAAAATTGAATTATGCATTTTTGGCAATAGAGAATTCGTGTCAAGTTAATATATTATCGAAACTTATCGTAGCATATACCACGTGAAAGAGCAAAAAAAATTTGAATGATCTCCACTTCAGTTCATGTCAAACTGTAATGCTGTGTTGATTCCACAATGCAATAACTACAAAAGTAGCTTTCACTCTGATAAGACCAAAACAATACCTGACATGAAAACTTTTCTGCTAAACCCAGCGTGTCATATACCAAACGAAAGAGCAAAAAATTCTGAGTATCTTGCACGTTCCCATGTTGAACAACGGCCACTTCAGCCGAATTAACAAAATTGAATTATGCATTTTTGGCAATAAAGAATTCGTGACACGTTAATATATTATCGAAACTTATCGTAGCATATACCACGTGAAAGAGCAAAAAATTCTGAATAATCTACACTTCAGTTCATGTCAAACTGTAATGCTGTGTTGATTCCACAATGCAAAAAGTACAAAAGTAGCTTTCACTCTGATAAGACCAAAACAATACCTGAAATGAAATATTTTCTGCTACACCCAGCGTGTCATATACCAAACGAAAGAGCAAAAAATTCTGAGTATCTTGCACGTTCCCATGTTGAACAACGGCCACTTCAGCCGAATTAACAAAACTGAATTATGCTTTTTTGGCAATAAAGAATTCGTGTCAAGTTAATATATTATCGAAACTTATCGTAGCATATACCACGTGAAAGAGCAAAAAATGCTGAATAATCTACACTTCAGTTCATGTCAAACGGTAAACTTGTTTTGATTCCACAATGCAATAAGTACAAAAGTAGCTTTCACTCTGATAAGACCAAAACAATACCTGAAATGAAAAATTTTCTGCTAAACCCAGCGTGTCATATACCAAACGAAAGAGCAAAAAGTTCTGAGTATTTTGCACGTTCCCATGTTGAACAACGGCCACTTCAGCCGAATTAACAAAATTGAATTATGCATTTTTGGCAATAGAGAATTCGTGTCAAGTTAATATATTATCGAAACTTATCGTAGCATATACCACGTGAAAGAGCAAAAAATGCTGAATAATCTACACTTCAGTTCATGTCAAACGGTAAACTTGTTTTGATTCCACAATGCAATAAGTACAAAAGTAGCTTTCACTCTGATAAGACCAAAACAATACCTGACATGAAAACTTTTCTGCTAAACCCAGCGTGTCATATACCAAACGAAAGAGCAAAAAATTCTGAGTATCTTGCACGTTCCCATGTTGAACAACGGCCACTTCAGCCGAATTAACAAAATTGAATTATGCATTTTTGGCAATAAAGAATTCGTGACACGTTAATATATTATCGAAACTTATCGTAGCATATACCACGTGAAAGAGCAAAAAATTTTGAATGATCTCCACTTCAGTTCATGTCAAACTGTAATGCTGTGTTGATTCCACAATGCAATAACTACAAAAGTAGCTTTCACTCTGATAAGACCAAAACAATACCTGACATGAAAACTTTTCTGCTAAACCCAGCGTGTCATATACCAAACGAAAGAGCAAAAAATTCTTTGTATTTTGCACGTTCCCATGTTGAACAACGGCCACTTCAGCCGAATTAACAAAATTGAATTATGCTTTTTTGGCAATAAAGAATTCGTGTCAAGTTAATATATTATCGAATCTTATCGTAGCATATACCACGTGAAAGAGCAAAAAATTCTGAATAATCTACACTTCAGTTCATGTCAAACTGTAATGCTGTGTTGATTCCACAATGCAAAAAGTACAAAAGTAGCTTTCACTCTGATAAGACCAAAACAATACCTGAAATGAAATATTTTCTGCTACACCCAGCGTGTCATATACCAAACGAAAGAGCAAAAAATTCTGAATATCTTGCACGTTCCCATGTTGAACAACGGCCACCTCAGCCGAATTAACAAAATTGAATTATGCATTTTTGGCAATAAAGAATTCGTGACACGTTAATATATTATCGAAACTTATCGTAGCATATACCACGTGAAAGAGCAAAAAATTCTGAATAATCTACACTTCAGTTCATGTCAAACTGTAATGCTGTGTTGATTCCACAATGCAAAAAGTACAAAAGTAGCTTTCACTCTGATAAGACCAAAACAATACCTGAAATGAAATATTTTCTGCTACACCCAGCGTGTCATATACCAAACGAAAGAGCAAAAAATTCTGAGTATCTTGCACGTTCCCATGTTGAACAACGGCCACTTCAGCCGAATTAACAAAATTGAATTATGCATTTTTGGCAATCAAGAATTCGTGACACGTTAATATATTATCGAAACTTATCGTAGCATATACCATGTGAAAGAGCAAAAAAATTCTGAATAATCTACACTTCAGTTCATGTCAAACTGTAATGCTGTGTTGATTCCACAATGCAATAAGTACAAAAGTAGCTTTCACTCTGATAAGACCAAAACAATACCTGAAATGAAAAATTTTCTGCTAAACCCAGCGTGTCATATACCAAACGAAAGAGCAAAAAATTCTGAGTATTTTGCACGTTCCCATGTTGAACAACGGCCACTTCAGCCGAATTAACAAAATTGAATTATGCATTTTTGGCAATAAAGAATTCGTGTCAAGTTAATATATTATCGAAACTTATCGTAGCATATACCACGTGAAAGAGCAAAAAATTTTGAATGATCTCCACTTCAGTTCATGTCAAACTGTAATGCTGTGTTGATTCCACAATGCAATAACTACAAAAGTAGCTTTCACTCTGATAAGAACAAAACAATACCTGACATGAAAAATTTTCTGCTAAACCCAGCGTGTCTGTTTTGAAAAGAACCCAGCGTGTCTGTTTTATCAAAACGATGCTGTTTTGATAAGTCATGATAGTAGGCAAGTTCAGGTAATGGTCCATCAATTAGAAGGGGCTCTGAGTAAAGTGGGTTTGAGCATTAATGGGTCAAAAACTTTTGCTATGGCGTCTAATCCTGGTAGAAGAGACGTTGTTGTTGGGGGAAATAAAGTTAAAATAGTTCAAAAATGTGTTTACTTGGGGCAGGAGGTAACATTGGATAATGGGAGATTCAATGGGGAAATAGATAGAAGAATAAGGGCTGGTATCTTCTCTTTTAATCAATATAGGGCTTTTTTCTCAAATCGCAAAATTCCAATGCACAATAAAAAACGGTTGTTTGAGGGAACGGTCTTACCTGCTATGATGTATGCTTCAGAAACCTGGTGTTTGACCTCTCGCCAGGAAAATAAAATCGCTGTGGCACAGCGCAGACTAGAGCGTTGCATGTTAGGAATATCATTACTCGATAGAAAGACGAATGACTGGGTGAGAGCACGGACCGGGCTGACGGACTTCGTCCAGTGCTACAGATTGAGACGGTGGCGATGGGCTGCCCGCTTATCTTCACTTGATCCTGACAGATGGTCGAGAAGAGTGTTGGAATGGCACCCACAAGGGCCAAAACGATCAAGAGGAAGACCGGAATTGAGATGGAAGGATCAATTTGTGAAGATTGTCGGGCCAGGCTTTATGAACGTTGCCAGAAACACGGATCAATGGAACCATATCATGTCACTACAGATCCGGTGACCCACCGCTTAGTTGATCTCGATAAAGTGTTTAAATGTAAATGTAAATGTCATATACCAAACGAAAGAGCAAAAAATTCTGAGTATTTTGCACGTTCCCATGTTGAACAACGGCCACTTCAGCCGAATTAACAAAATTGAATTATGCTTTTTTGGCAATAAAGAATTCGTGTCAAGTTAATATATTATCGAAACTTATCGTAGCATATACCACGCGAAAAAGCAAAAAATGCTGAATAACCTACACTTCAGTTCATGTCAAACGGTAAACTTGTTTTGATTCCACAATGCAATAAGTACAAAAGTAGCTTTCACTCTGATAAGACCAAAACAATACCTGAAATGAAAAATTTTCTGCTAAACCCAGCGTGTCATATACCAAACGAAAGAGCAAAAAATTCTGAGTATTTTGCACGTTCCCATGTTGAACAACGGCCACTTCAGCCGAATTAACAAAATTGAATTATGCATTTTTGGCAATAAAGAATTCGTGTCAAGTTAATATATTATCGAAACTTATCGTAGCATATACCACGTGAAAGAGCAAAAAATTTTGAATGATCTCCACTTCAGTTCATGTCAAACTGTAATGCTGTGTTGATTCCACAATGCAATAACTACAAAAGTAGCTTTCACTCTGATAAGACCAAAACAATACCTGACATGACAAATTTTCTGCTAAACCCAGCGTGTCATATACCAAACGAAAGAGCAAAAAATTCTTTGTATTTTGCACGTTCCCATGTTGAACAACGGCCACTTCAGCCGAATTAACAAAATTGAATTATGCTTTTTTGGCAATAAAGAATTCGTGTCAAGTTAATATATTATCGAATCTTATCGTAGCATATACCACGTGAAAGAGCAAAAAATTCTGAATAATCTACACTTCAGTTCATGTCAAACTGTAATGCTGTGTTGATTCCACAATGCAAAAAGTACAAAAGTAGCTTTCACTCTGATAAGACCAAAACAATACCTGAAATGAAATATTTTCTGCTACACCCAGCGTGTCATATACCAAACGAAAGAGCAAAAAATTCTGAGTATCTTGCACGTTCCCATGTTGAACAACGGCCACTTCAGCCGAATTAACAAAATTGAATTATGCATTTTTGGCAATAAAGAATTCGTGACACGTTAATATATTATCGAAACTTATCGTAGCATATACCACGTGAAAGAGCAAAAAATTCTGAATAATCTACACTTCAGTTCATGTCAAACTGTAATGCTGTGTTGATTCCACAATGCAAAAAGTACAAAAGTAGCTTTCACTCTGATAAGACCAAAACAATACCTGAAATGAAATATTTTCTGCTACACCCAGCGTGTCATATACCAAACGAAAGAGCAAAAAATTCTGAGTATCTTGCACGTTCCCATGTTGAACAACGGCCACTTCAGCCGAATTAACAAAATTGAATTATGCATTTTTGGCAATCAAGAATTCGTGACACGTTAATATATTATCGAAACTTATCGTAGCATATACCATGTGAAAGAGCAAAAAAATTCTGAATAATCTACACTTCAGTTCATGTCAAACTGTAATGCTGTGTTGATTCCACAATGCAATAACTACAAAAGTAGCTTTCACTCTGATAAGAACAAAACAATACCTGACATGAAAAATTTTCTGCTAAACCCAGCGTGTCATATACCAAACGAAAGAGCAAAAAATTCTGAGTATTTTGCACGTTCCCATGTTGAACAACGCCCACTTCAGCCGAATTAACAAAATTGAATTATGCTTTTTTGGCAATAAAGAATTCGTGTCAAGTTAATATATTATCGAAACTTATCGTAGCATATACCACGCGAAAAAGCAAAAAATGCTGAATAACCTACACTTCAGTTCATGTCAAACGGTAAACTTGTTTTGATTCCACAATGCAATAAGTACAAAAGTAGCTTTCACTCTGATAAGACCAAAACAATACCTGAAATGAAAAATTTTCTGCTAAACCCAGCGTGTCATATACCAAACGAAAGAGCAAAAAATTCTGAGTATTTTGCACGTTCCCATGTTGAACAACGGCCACTTCAGCCGAATTAACAAAACTGAATTATGCTTTTTTGGCAATAAAGAATTCGTGTCAAGTTAATATATTATCGAAACTTATCGTAGCATATACCACGTGAAAGAGCAAAAAATGCTGAATAATCTACACTTCAGTTCATGTCAAACGGTAAACTTGTTTTGATTCCACAATGCAATAAGTACAAAAGTAGCTTTCACTCTGATAAGACCAAAACAATACCTGAAATGAAAAATTTTCTGCTAAACCCAGCGTGTCATATACCAAACGAAAGAGCAAAAAATTCTGAGTATTTCGCACGTTCTCATGTTGAACAACGGCCACTTCAGCCGAATTAACAAAATTGAATTATGCATTTTCGGCAATAAAGAATTCGTGTCAAGTTAATATATTATCGAAACTTATCGTAGCATATACCACGTGAAAGAGCAAAAAATGCTGAATAATCTACACTTCAGTTCATGTCAAACGGTAAACTTGTTTTGATTCCACAATGCAATAAGTACAAAAGTAGCTTTCACTCTGATAAGACCAAAACAATACCTGAAATGAAAAATTTTCTGCTAAACCCAGCGTGTCATATACCAAACGAAAGAGCAAAAAATTCTGAGTATTTCGCACGTTCCCATGTTGAACAACGGCCACTTCAGCCGAATTAACAAAATTGAATTATGCATTTTCGGCAATAAAGAATTCGTGTCAAGTTAATATATTATCGAAACTTATCGTAGCATATACCACGTGAAAGAGCAAAAAATTCTGAATAATCTACACTTCAGTTCATGTCAAACGGTAAACTTGTATTGATTCCACAATGCAATAAGTACAAAAGTAGCTTTCACTCTGATAAGACCAAAACAATACCTGAAATGAAAAATTTTCTGCTAAACCCAGCGTGTCATATACCAAACGAAAGAGCAAAAAAATCTGAGTATTTTGCACGTTCCCATGTTGAACAACGGCCACTTCAGCCGAATTAACAAAACTGAATTATGCTTTTTTGGCAATAAAGAATTCGTGTCAAGTTAATATATTATCGAAACTTATCGTAGCATATACCACGTGAAAGAGCAAAAAATGCTGAATAATCTACACTTCAGTTCATGTCAAACGGTAAACTTGTTTTGATTCCACAATGCAATAAGTACAAAAGTAGCTTTCACTCTGATAAGACCAAAACAATACCTGAAATGAAAAATTTTCTGCTAAACCCAGCGTGTCATATACCAAACGAAAGAGCAAAAAATTCTGAGTATTTTGCACGTTCCCATGTTGAACAACGGCCACTTCAGCCGAATTAACAAAATTGAATTATGCATTTTTGGCAATAAAGAATTCGTGTCAAGTTAATATATTATCGAAACTTATCGTAGCATATACCACGTGAAAGAGCAAAAAATTTTGAATGATCTCCACTTCAGTTCATGTCAAACTGTAATGCTGTGTTGATTCCACAATCTCCACTTCAGTTCATGTCAAACTGTAATGCTGTGTTGATTCCACAATGCAATAACTACAAAAGTAGCTTTCACTCTGATAAGACCAAAACAATACCTGAAATGAAAAATTTTCTGCTAAACCCAGCGTGTCGTATACCAAACGAAAGAGCAAAAAATTCTGAGTATCTTGCACGTTCCCATGTTGAACAACGGCCACTTCAGCCGAATTAACAAAATTGAATTATGCATTTTTGGCAATAAAGAATTCGTGACACGTTAATATATTATCGAAACTTATCGTAGCATATACCACGTGAAAGAGCAAAAAAATTTGAATGATCTCCACTTCAGTTCATGTCAAACTGTAATGCTGTGTTGATTCCACAATGCAATAACTACAAAAGTAGCTTTCACTCTGATAAGAACAAAACAACACCTGACATGAAAAATTTTCTGCTAAACCCAGCGTGTCATATACCAAACGAAAGAGCAAAAAATTCTGAGTATTTTGCACGTTCCCATGTTGAACAACGGCCACTTCAGCCGAATTAACAAAATTGAATTATGCTTTTTTGGCAATAAAGAATTCGTGTCAAGTTAATATATTATCGAAACTTATGGTAGCATATACCACGTGAAAGAGCAAAAAATGCTGAATAATCTACACTTCAGTTCATGTAAAACGGTAAACTTGTTTTGATTCCACAATGCAATAAGTACAAAAGTAGCTTTCACTCTGATAAGACCAAAACAATACCTGAAATGAAAAATTTTCTGCTAAACCCAGCGTGTCATATACCAAACGAAAGAGCAAAAAATTCTGAGTATTTTGCACGTTCCCATGTTGAACAACGGCCACTTCAGCCGAATTAACAAAATTGAATTATGCATTTTTGGCAATAAAGAATTCGTGACACGTTAATATATTATCGAAACTTATCGTAGCATATACCACGTGAAAGAGCAAAAAATTCTGAATAATCTACACTTCAGTTCATGTCAAACGGTAAACTTGTATTGATTCCACAATGCAATAAGTACAAAAGTAGCTTTCACTCTGATAAGACCAAAACAATACCTGAAATGAAAAATTTTCTGCTAAACCCAGCGTGTCGTATACCAAACGAAAGAGCAAAAAATTCTGAGTATCTTGCACGTTCCCATGTTGAACAACGGCCACTTCAGCCGAATTAACAAAATTGAATTATGCATTTTTGGCAATAAAGAATTCGTGACACGTTAATATATTATCGAAACTTATCGTAGCATATACCACGTGAAAGAGCAAAAAATTCTGAATAATCTACACTTCAGTTCATGTCAAACGGTAAACTTGTATTGATTCCACAATGCAATAAGTACAAAAGTAGCTTTCACTCTGATAAGACCAAAACAATACCTGAAATGAAAAATTTTCTGCTAAACCCAGCGTGTCGTATACCAAACGAAAGAGCAAAAAAATTCTGAGTATCTTGCACGTTCCCATGTTGAACAACGGCCACTTCAGCCGAATTAACAAAATTGAATTATGCATTTTTGGCAATAAAGAATTCGTGACACGTTAATATATTATCGAAACTTATCGTAGCATATACCACGTGAAAGAGCAAAAAATTTTGAATGATCTCCACTTCAGTTCATGTCAAACTGTAATGCTGTGTTGATTCCACAATCTCCACTTCAGTTCATGTCAAACTGTAATGCTGTGTTGATTCCACAATGCAATAACTACAAAAGTAGCTTTCACTCTGATAAGACCAAAACAATACCTGAAATGAAAAATTTTCTGCTAAACCCAGCGTGTCATATACCAAACGAAAGAGCAAAAAATTCTGAGTATTTTGCACGTTCCCATGTTGAACAACGGCCACTTCAGCCGAATTAACAAAATTGAATTATGCATTTTTGGCAATAAAGAATTCGTGTCAAGTTAATATATTATCGAAACTTATCGTAGCATATACCACGTGAAAGAGCAAAAAATTTTGAATGATCTCCACTTCAGTTCATGTCAAACTGTAATGCTGTGTTGATTCCACAATCTCCACTTCAGTTCATGTCAAACTGTAATGCTGTGTTGATTCCACAATGCAATAACTACAAAAGTAGCTTTCACTCTGATAAGAACAAAACAACACCTGACATGAAAAATTTTCTGCTAAACCCAGCGTGTCATATACCAAACGAAAGAGCAAAAAATTCTGAGTATCTTGCACGTTCCCATGTTGAACAACGGCCACTTCAGCCGAATTAACAAAATTGAATTATGCATTTTTGGCAATAAAGAATTCGTGACACGTTAATATATTATCGAAACTTATCGTAGCATATACCACGTGAAAGAGCAAAAAATTCTGAATAATCTACACTTCAGTTCATGTCAAACGGTAAACTTGTATTGATTCCACAATGCAATAAGTACAAAAGTAGCTTTCACTCTGATAAGACCAAAACAATACCTGAAATAAAAAATTTTCTGCTAAACCCAGCGTGTCGTATACCAAACGAAAGAGCAAAAAATTCTGAGTATCTTGCACGTTCCCATGTTGAACAACGGCCACTTCAGCCGAATTAACAAAATTGAATTATGCATTTTTGGCAATAAAGAATTCGTGACACGTTAATATATTATCGAAACTTATCGTAGCATATACCACGTGAAAGAGCAAAAAATTTTGAATGATCTCCACTTCAGTTCATGTCAAACTGTAATGCTGTGTTGATTCCACAATGCAATAACTACAAAAGTAGCTTTCACTCTGATAAGACCAAAACAATACCTGACATGAAAAATTTTCTGCTAAACCCAGCGTGTCATATACCAAACGAAAGAGCAAAAAATTCTGAGTATTTTGCACGTTCTCATGTTGAACAACGGCCACTTCAGCCGAATTAACAAAATTGAATTATGCTTTTTTGGCAATAAAGAATTCGTGTCAAGTTAATATATTATCGAATCTTATCGTAGCATATACCACGTGAAAGAGCAAAAAATTCTGAATAATCTACACTTCAGTTCATGTCAAACTGTAATGCTGTGTTGATTCCACAATGCAAAAAGTACAAAAGTAGCTTTCACTCTGATAAGACCAAAACAATACCTGAAATGAAATATTTTCTGCTACACCCAGCGTGTCATATACCAAACGAAAGAGCAAAAAATTCTGAGTATCTTGCACGTTCCCATGTTGAACAACGGCCACTTCAGCCGAATTAACAAAATTGAATTATGCATTTTTGGCAATAAAGAATTCGTGACACGTTAATATATTATCGAAACTTATCGTAGCATATACCATGTGAAAGAGCAAAAAAATTCTGAATAATCTACACTTCAGTTCATGTCAAACTGTAATGCTGTGTTGATTCCACAATGCAATAAGTACAAAAGTAGCTTTCACTCTGATAAGACCAAAACAATACCTGGCATGAAAAATTTTCTGCTAAAACCAGCGTGTCATATACCAAACGAAAGAGCAAAAAATTCTGAGTATTTTGCACGTTCCCATGTTGAACAACGGCCACTTCAGCCGAATTAACAAAACTGAATTATGCTTTTTTGGCAATAAAGAATTCGTGTCAAGTTAATATATTATCGAAACTTATCGTAGCATATACCACGTGAAAGAGCAAAAAATGCTGAATAATCTACACTTCAGTTCATGTCAAACGGTAAACTTGTTTTGATTCCACAATGCAATAAGTACAAAAGTAGCTTTCACTCTGATAAGACCAAAACAATACCTGAAATGAAAAATTTTCTGCTAAACCCAGCGTGTCATATACCAAACAAAAGAGCAAATAATTCTGAGTATTTTGCACGTTCCCATGTTGAACAACGGCCACTTCAGCCGAATTAACAAAATTGAATTATGCATTTTTGGCAATTAAGAATCCGTGACACGTTAATATATTATCGAAACTTATCGTAGCATATACCACGTGAAAGAGCAAAAAATTCTGAATAATCTACACTTCAGTTCATGTCAAACGGTAAACTTGTATTGATTCCACAATGCAATAAGTACAAAAGTAGCTTTCACTCTGATAAGACCAAAACAATACCTGAAATGAAAAATTTTCTGCTAAACCCAGCGTGTCATATACCAAACAAAAGAGCAAAAAATTCTGAGTATTTTGCACGTTCCCATGTTGAACAACGGCCACTTCAGCCGAATTAACAAAATTGAATTATGCATTTTTGGCAATTAAGAATCCGTGACACGTTAATATATTATCGAAACTTATCGTAGCATATACCACGTGAAAGAGCAAAAAATTCTGAATAATCTACACTTCAGTTCATGTCAAACGGTAAACTTGTATTGATTCCACAATGCAATAAGTACAAAAGTAGCTTTCACTCTGATAAGACCAAAACAATACCTGAAATGAAAAATTTTCTGCTAAACCCAGCGTGTCATATACCAAACGAAAGAGCAAAAAATTCTGAGTATTTTGCACGTTCCCATGTTGAACAACGGCCACTTCAGCCGAATTAACAAAATTGAATTATGCTTTTTTGGCAATAAAGAATTCGTGTCAAGTTAATATATTATCGAATCTTATCGTAGCATATACCACGTGAAAGAGCAAAAAATTCTGAATAATCTACACTTCAGTTCATGTCAAACTGTAATGCTGTGTTGATTCCACAATGCAAAAAGTACAAAAGTAGCTTTCACTCTGATAAGACCAAAACAATACCTGAAATGAAATATTTTCTGCTACACCCAGCGTGTCATATACCAAACGAAAGAGCAAAAAATTCTGAGTATCTTGCACGTTCCCATGTTGAACAACGGCCACTTCAGCCGAATTAACAAAATTGAATTATGCATTTTTGGCAATTAAGAATCCGTGACACGTTAATATATTATCGAAACTTATCGTAGCATATACCACGTGAAAGAGCAAAAAATTCTGAATAATCTACACTTCAGTTCATGTCAAACGGTAAACTTGTATTGATTCCACAATGCAATAAGTACAAAAGTAGCTTTCACTCTGATAAGACCAAAACAATACCTGAAATGAAAAATTTTCTGCTAAACCCAGCGTGTCATATACCAAACGAAAGAGCAAAAAATTCTGAGTATTTTGCACGTTCCCATGTTGAACAACGGCCACTTCAGCCGAATTAACAAAATTGAATTATGCTTTTTTGGCAATAAAGAATTCGTGTCAAGTTAATATATTATCGAATCTTATCGTAGCATATACCACGTGAAAGAGCAAAAAATTCTGAATAATCTACACTTCAGTTCATGTCAAACTGTAATGCTGTGTTGATTCCACAATGCAAAAAGTACAAAAGTAGCTTTCACTCTGATAAGACCAAAACAATACCTGAAATGAAATATTTTCTGCTACACCCAGCGTGTCATATACCAAACGAAAGAGCAAAAAATTCTGAGTATCTTGCACGTTCCCATGTTGAACAACGGCCACTTCAGCCGAATTAACAAAATTGAATTATGCATTTTTGGCAATAAAGAATTCGTGACACGTTAATATATTATCGAAACTTATCGTAGCATATACCATGTGAAAGAGCAAAAAAATTCTGAATAATCTACACTTCAGTTCATGTCAAACTGTAATGCTGTGTTGATTCCACAATGCAATAAGTACAAAAGTAGCTTTCACTCTGATAAGACCAAAACAATACCTGGCATGAAAAATTTTCTGCTAAAACCAGCGTGTCATATACCAAACGAAAGAGCAAAAAATTCTGAGTATTTTGCACGTTCCCATGTTGAACAACGGCCACTTCAGCCGAATTAACAAAATTGAATTATGCTTTTTTGGCAATAAAGAATTCGTGTCAAGTTAATATATTATCGAATCTTATCGTAGCATATACCACGTGAAAGAGCAAAAAATTCTGAATAATCTACACTTCAGTTCATGTCAAACTGTAATGCTGTGTTGATTCCACAATGCAAAAAGTACAAAAGTAGCTTTCACTCTGATAAGACCAAAACAATACCTGAAATGAAATATTTTCTGCTACACCCAGCGTGTCATATACCAAACGAAAGAGCAAAAAATTCTGAGTATCTTGCACGTTCCCATGTTGAACAACGGCCACTTCAGCCGAATTAACAAAATTGAATTATGCATTTTTGGCAATTAAGAATCCGTGACACGTTAATATATTATCGAAACTTATCGTAGCATATACCACGTGAAAGAGCAAAAAATTCTGAATAATCTACACTTCAGTTCATGTCAAACGGTAAACTTGTATTGATTCCACAATGCAATAAGTACAAAAGTAGCTTTCACTCTGATAAGACCAAAACAATACCTGAAATGAAAAATTTTCTGCTAAACCCAGCGTGTCATATACCAAACGAAAGAGCAAAAAATTCTGAGTATTTTGCACGTTCCCATGTTGAACAACGGCCACTTCAGCCGAATTAACAAAATTGAATTATGCTTTTTTGGCAATAAAGAATTCGTGTCAAGTTAATATATTATCGAATCTTATCGTAGCATATACCACGTGAAAGAGCAAAAAATTCTGAATAATCTACACTTCAGTTCATGTCAAACTGTAATGCTGTGTTGATTCCACAATGCAAAAAGTACAAAAGTAGCTTTCACTCTGATAAGACCAAAACAATACCTGAAATGAAATATTTTCTGCTACACCCAGCGTGTCATATACCAAACGAAAGAGCAAAAAATTCTGAGTATCTTGCACGTTCCCATGTTGAACAACGGCCACTTCAGCCGAATTAACAAAATTGAATTATGCATTTTTGGCAATAAAGAATTCGTGACACGTTAATATATTATCGAAACTTATCGTAGCATATACCATGTGAAAGAGCAAAAAAATTCTGAATAATCTACACTTCAGTTCATGTCAAACTGTAATGCTGTGTTGATTCCACAATGCAATAAGTACAAAAGTAGCTTTCACTCTGATAAGACCAAAACAATACCTGGCATGAAAAATTTTCTGCTAAAACCAGCGTGTCATATACCAAACGAAAGAGCAAAAAATTCTGAGTATTTTGCACGTTCCCATGTTGAACAACGGCCACTTCAGCCGAATTAACAAAACTGAATTATGCTTTTTTGGCAATAAAGAATTCGTGTCAAGTTAATATATTATCGAAACTTATCGTAGCATATACCACGTGAAAGAGCAAAAAATGCTGAATAATCTACACTTCAGTTCAAGTCAAACGGTAAACTTGTATTGATTCCACAATGCAATAAGTACAAAAGTAGCTTTCACTCTGATAAGACCAAAACAATACCTGAAATGAAAAATTTTCTGCTAAACCCAGCGTGTCATATACCAAACAAAAGAGCAAAAATTCTGAGTATTTTGCACGTTCCCATGTTGAACAACGGCCACTTCAGCCGAATTAACAAAATTGAATTATGCATTTTTGGCAATTAAGAATCCGTGACACGTTAATATATTATCGAAACTTATCGTAGCATATACCACGTGAAAGAGCAAAAAATTCTGAATAATCTACACTTCAGTTCATGTCAAACGGTAAACTTGTATTGATTCCACAATGCAATAAGTACAAAAGTAGCTTTCACTCTGATAAGACCAAAACAATACCTGAAATGAAAAATTTTCTGCTAAACCCAGCGTGTCATATACCAAACGAAAGAGCAAAAAATTCTGAGTATTTTGCACGTTCCCATGTTGAACAACGGCCACTTCAGCCGAATTAACAAAATTGAATTATGCTTTTTTGGCAATAAAGAATTCGTGTCAAGTTAATATATTATCGAAACTTATCGTAGCATATACCACGTGAAAGAGCAAAAAATGCTGAATAATCTACACTTCAGTTCAAGTCAAACGGTAAACTTGTATTGATTCCACAATGCAATAAGTACAAAAGTAGCTTTCACTCTGATAAGACCAAAACAATACCTGAAATGAAAAATTTTCTGCTAAACCCAGCGTGTCATATACCAAACAAAAGAGCAAAAATTCTGAGTATTTTGCACGTTCCCATGTTGAACAACGGCCACTTCAGCCGAATTAACAAAATTGAATTATGCATTTTTGGCAATTAAGAATCCGTGACACGTTAATATATTATCGAAACTTATCGTAGCATATACCACGTGAAAGAGCAAAAAATTCTGAATAATCTACACTTCAGTTCATGTCAAACGGTAAACTTGTATTGATTCCACAATGCAATAAGTACAAAAGTAGCTTTCACTCTGATAAGACCAAAACAATACCTGAAATGAAAAATTTTCTGCTAAACCCAGCGTGTCATATACCAAACGAAAGAGCAAAAAATTCTGAGTATTTTGCACGTTCCCATGTTGAACAACGGCCACTTCAGCCGAATTAACAAAATTGAATTATGCTTTTTTGGCAATAAAGAATTCGTGTCAAGTTAATATATTATCGAATCTTATCGTAGCATATACCACGTGAAAGAGCAAAAAATTCTGAATAATCTACACTTCAGTTCATGTCAAACTGTAATGCTGTGTTGATTCCACAATGCAAAAAGTACAAAAGTAGCTTTCACTCTGATAAGACCAAAACAATACCTGAAATGAAATATTTTCTGCTACACCCAGCGTGTCATATACCAAACGAAAGAGCAAAAAATTCTGAGTATCTTGCACGTTCCCATGTTGAACAACGGCCACTTCAGCCGAATTAACAAAATTGAATTATGCATTTTTGGCAATAAAGAATTCGTGACACGTTAATATATTATCGAAACTTATCGTAGCATATACCATGTGAAAGAGCAAAAAAATTCTGAATAATCTACACTTCATTTCATGTCAAACTGTAATGCTGTGTTGATTCCACAATGCAATAAGTACAAAAGTAGCTTTCACTCTGATAAGACCAAAACAATACCTGGCATGAAAAATTTTCTGCTAAAACCAGCGTGTCATATACCAAACGAAAGAGCAAAAAATTCTGAGTATTTTGCACGTTCCCATGTTGAACAACGGCCACTTCAGCCGAATTAACAAAACTGAATTATGCTTTTTTGGCAATAAAGAATTCGTGTCAAGTTAATATATTATCGAATCTTATCGTAGCATATACCACGTGAAAGAGCAAAAAATGCTGAATAATCTACACTTCAGTTCATGTCAAACGGTAAACTTGTATTGATTCCACAATGCAATAAGTACAAAAGTAGCTTTCACTCTGATAAGACCAAAACAATACCTGAAATGAAAAATTTTCTGCTAAACCCAGCGTGTCATATACCAAACAAAAGAGCAAAAATTCTGAGTATTTTGCACGTTCCCATGTTGAACAACGGCCACTTCAGCCGAATTAACAAAATTGAATTATGCATTTTTGGCAATTAAGAATCCGTGACACGTTAATATATTATCGAAACTTATCGTAGCATATACCACGTGAAAGAGCAAAAAATTCTGAATAATCTACACTTCAGTTCATGTCAAACGGTAAACTTGTTTTGATTCCACAATGCAATAAGTACAAAAGTAGCTTTCACTCTGATAAGACCAAAACAATACCTGACATGAAAACTTTTCTGCTAAACCCAGCGTGTCGTATACCAAACGAAAGAGCAAAAAATTCTGAGTATCTTGCACGTTCCCATGTTGAACAACGGCCACTTCAGCCGAATTAACAAAATTGAATTATGCATTTTTGGCAATAAAGAATTCGTGACACGTTAATATATTATCGAAACTTATCGTAGCATATACCATGTGAAAGAGCAAAAAAATTCTGAATAATCTACACTTCATTTCATGTCAAACTGTAATGCTGTGTTGATTCCACAATGCAATAAGTACAAAAGTAGCTTTCACTCTGATAAGACCAAAACAATACCTGGCATGAAAAATTTTCTGCTAAAACCAGCGTGTCATATACCAAACGAAAGAGCAAAAAATTCTGAGTATTTTGCACGTTCCCATGTTGAACAACGGCCACTTCAGCCGAATTAACAAAACTGAATTATGCTTTTTTGGCAATAAAGAATTCGTGTCAAGTTAATATATTATCGAATCTTATCGTAGCATATACCACGTGAAAGAGCAAAAAATGCTGAATAATCTACACTTCAGTTCATGTCAAACGGTAAACTTGTATTGATTCCACAATGCAATAAGTACAAAAGTAGCTTTCACTCTGATAAGACCAAAACAATACCTGAAATGAAAAATTTTCTGCTAAACCCAGCGTGTCATATACCAAACAAAAGAGCAAAAATTCTGAGTATTTTGCACGTTCCCATGTTGAACAACGGCCACTTCAGCCGAATTAACAAAATTGAATTATGCATTTTTGGCAATTAAGAATCCGTGACACGTTAATATATTATCGAAACTTATCGTAGCATATACCACGTGAAAGAGCAAAAAATTCTGAATAATCTACACTTCAGTTCATGTCAAACGGTAAACTTGTTTTGATTCCACAATGCAATAAGTACAAAAGTAGCTTTCACTCTGATAAGACCAAAACAATACCTGACATGAAAACTTTTCTGCTAAACCCAGCGTGTCGTATACCAAACGAAAGAGCAAAAAATTCTGAGTATCTTGCACGTTCCCATGTTGAACAACGGCCACTTCAGCCGAATTAACAAAATTGAATTATGCATTTTTGGCAATAAAGAATTCGTGACACGTTAATATATTATCGAAACTTATCGTAGTATATACCACGTGAAAGAGCAAAAAATTCTGAATAATCTACACTTCAGTTCATGTCAAACGGTAAACTTGTTTTGATTCCACAATGCAATAAGTACAAAAGTAGCTTTCACTCTGATAAGACCAAAACAATACCTGAAATGAAATATTTTCTGCTACACCCAGCGTGTCATATACCAAACGAAAGAGCAAAAAATTCTGAGTATTTCGCACGTTCCCATGTTGAACAACGGCCACTTCAGCCGAATTAACAAAATTGAATTATGCATTTTTGGCAATAAAGAATTCGTGACACGTTAATATATTATCGAAACTTATCGTAGCATATACCACGTGAAAGAGCAAAAAATTCTGAATAATCTACACTTCAGTTCATGTCAAACGGTAAACTTGTTTTGATTCCACAATGCAATAAGTACAAAAGTAGCTTTCACTCTGATAAGACCAAAACAATACCTGACATGAAAACTTTTCTGCTAAACCCAGCGTGTCATATACCAAACGAAAGAGCAAAAAATTCTGAGTATTTTGCACGTTCCCATGTTGAACAACGGCCACTTCAGCCGAATTAACAAAATTGAATTATGCATTTTTGGCAATAAAGAATTCGTGTCAAGTTAATATATTATCGAAACTTATCGTAGCATATACCACGTGAAAGAGCAAAAAATTCTGAATAATCTACACTTCAGTTCATGTCAAACTGTAAACTTGTGTTGAATCCACAATGCAATAAGTACAAAAGTAGCTTTCACTCTGATAAGACCAAACAATACCTGACATGAAAAATTTTCTGCTAAACCCAGCGTGTCATATACCAAACGAAAGAGCAACACTCTGGTATTTTGCCACTTAAAGTCTACTTAAACTACGTCACAGACTTTAAGTATACTTTAAGTAAACTTTAAGTGAAAGAACATTTGACGAAATGCATTACAGTATACCACACCACTTTAAGTAGACTTACGTCTCACTTTAAGTTTACTTAAAGTCTACTTAAAGTGGGAAAGTTTAAGTAGACTTTAAGTGGCAAAATACCAGAGCAAATTCTTAGAGGCACATTTACGACCTCTCGCGCGACGGTTAGTAGTGATGAGGTCATCAAAACATTAGTGCGTAATTTTAGCTACTCTTTTTCTACTCCTTTTGAGTTTGCTCGGCTATAAGTAATCGAAATTTGCAAATCTGAATATTTTTGGAATCTAGAAGCAAAGGGCTATTCAACAAGCCTGAAATTGAATGTCAAAGAAAACTTTTAAATTTGATCGAATTCTCATGTTATGCATTCCAGCACTTCCGATAAGACGGATAGGAAGACCATTATAATATCATTTATGATTATCATGTTATTAAAGTCATTCGAACCACGATTAAAACTCTTCCTAGTCGTCATTTAACCTCTTGCATAGTGTTAGACTCCGCCCACAATCCTCATAAACAACCAAGCGGCGTCTCTAATCTTCTTTGACATCCAATTTTAGGCTTGTTGGATAGCCCTTGTCTTGTAGATTCCAAAAATATATAGATTTGCACATTTTGATTACTTAGAGCCGAGAAAAAACAAAAAGAGTAGAAAAAGAGTAATTTTGCTACTCAACCGTGACCCCAACGCACGGCTGCCACAGGGGACAGAAGAGTAGCATAGAGAGTGGAAAAGATTACGCACTAGTTGGAGAGAGAGAATAATTAGTGACTAGTGACTGGTTCTCGCCACCCTAGTTCCCATGTTGAACAACTGTCACTACGACCAAAGAACAAAAATATCTTTCAGTACTCTGTGAATTTTTGTCACAAAACAATTCGTGACTTATTGTTTTTCTGTGAAACGTATTTTCGCGTGTGTTATCTAAAGTAATTTTGCTACTCAACCGTGACCCCAACGCACGGCTGCCACAGGGGACAGAAGAGTAGCATAGAGAGTGGAAAAGATTACGCACTAGTTGGAGAGAGAGAATAATTAGTGACTAGTGACTGGTTCTCGCCACCCTAGTTCCCATGTTGAACAACTGTCACTACGACCAAAGAACAAAAATATCTTTCAGTACTCTGTGAATTTTTGTCACAAAACAATTCGTGACTTATTGTTTTTCTGTGAAACGTATTTTCGCGTGTGTTATCTAAAAATTTCTTTCGGAAACGTTCAAGCGAAAATTGTAATGTTATTATAAAAAATCATTCAGCAGTGAATAAAAGATAACAGTCATCCAAAAACATATTAGCGAAAAACGTGAAGCTTCGAATCCTAGAAGTTTAATGTTCACGTTAAGGAACAACAACCCTATATACATGATTGTTGTTGATCGTTATTAGGGCATCATAGGTCAGAAGAAAGACCGGTCAGATAAAAAAATAGAAAAAAAAATTCAAATGTTGATTTTTATATAATTTTTTTACTTTGTACAGCATTTATTTTTTTTTTCCGGAATTTTGTTTTGGAAAATTTCCGGTCGGAAAATTTTACGCTCAAGCCTGTATGCAATTGCAATTCATTGTCCACATTATTTCTAGAAATCATCATCTTAGGGAGCGGTCATTTTTCACAAGGTGAGGTTATGTTTGTTATTTGGCCATTTATAATTATCGATTGATTGGTTCAGAATGCTTCCGATTATTATCATATTTTGTATCTCAACTGTTATGATGATTCTTCTTCTCATCTTAACAATTTGTTGTTTCCGACAGTATCGAGCAGTTGGTGTGATGATTGAAGATGTGGTGAGGATTACTGTAACCTTGGTGTGATGATTGAAGATATGGTGAGGATTACTGTAGTCTTGGTGTGATGACTGAAGATGTGGTTAGGATTACTGTAACCTTGGTGTGGCGACTGAAGATGTGGTGAGGATTACTGTAACCTTGATGTGATGATTGAAGATGTGGTTAGGATTACTGTAGAATTGGTGTGATGATTGAACTTGTGGTGCAGATTACTGTAGCCTTACATATTTGTCAACTACAGTAAAATAATTAAAGATTTAATGAGACAAGTATTGATGTTTATGCAGTAGATAATACAAATATTTTAGAAATTGACGGACGATAAAGAGAAAGTACCAGCAGTCGCAGGAAAGCCAGTTGGTGATCGGTCAAAGAAAAAGGAGCAAGCTAAGAAAACTCCTAAGTATGTATAAGGAGAAACAATGATGAACTCATAAAAGGAATAAATTTTCAACGATAATGACAGATAAATGATTTTCTATGAAATTTCCTACAATTATGTAAAGTATGTACATCGAACAAGCAAAAGAAAATAATGCGTGGTGTAAAAAGGCACTGCGTTACGTCTGTCTTTTCTCAGAATTGTGGTGCAAAATATTACGGTAGTTTTACTCAAACATTTCCACGTCGTTTTCTTTTTTTGCTTTACATTTCGTTCTAGTTTTATCATTATCCTTTGTTATTAGTTAAATATATCGAATATAATACAGTGAATTATATAACATTGGGGCGGCACATCGGTGTCGATTTCTTTTGGTGCATTTATCTCAAATTTATTGTCTTGTTTGTCACTTCTATTTCCTTGTTAACATAGGTAGTAATGGCGGACGATGAACGTGCCGCTAACCTCATGCTGAAATGCATCGACGAGGGTCGCGTCGATGTGTTGTGCAGCATCCTATCACAATTAAGTCCGTATTTCATTACTTTTTGTCGCATGTAAAATAAGATCTTTCTATATTTCGTTATCATTATTTAATACAGACACATTCAGAAGACAAGCCCGACTTCCATGAACAAGCTGACATAATCTGCTGCAAAGATGGCACACTGCTGCATCATGCTGTTGCTCTAGGTTTGTTGATTTATTTATTATAATAGTTTTCAAGAGAAATAAAGTGTATTAAAGTGAAATATTTAGTATGACTGCTTAGTATACTTCATGCGAGTTTGTCATTTATTATTTTCAGATTCGATTGATTCTGTAAATGCACTTCTCGCTAACGGAGTCAATCCTTGTGTCCAATCTGATGGAGGCAAGACACCATATCAAGTTAGTACCTTCTTCCTTTCTTCTCACTTACCTTTATAATATTTGTTCTTCACTTTTATTCTTGCTATATACAGTTATTTCTAACAACACAATATTTTATTGTTAATATAAGTATAGAATTTAATCATATTATCGTTTTAGTGTTGTAAATCAGACGCTGTGAGGAACGCTTTTGTGCAGGAGCTACTGAAAGCTATCACACTTTCCAAGTAAATAATCTATTGTATTGATATTCTATTCCAATTAATAAGTTCTGTGGTAGTTACATATTTTATTTGTTCCACCTTTTTAACGGAAACTTGAAAACGTTACCTTAAATGATGATAACTACTTAATTGTTTGAAGTATGTACTATCCGTGGTACACGATTGATCAGTTTACTGATCAGATTCCACTCGACTAATGGTTTGACATTGTATTCAATATAATTGTTTCAGCAATGGTCGTCTCTGTCAATTGATATCATCTGGAATTCCTGTTGATTCTGTTGACTCTCCATCATCTAAGAATACTCTACTCAATTGGGCTTCCGACTTCTCTACCGTTGATATCGTCAGGTATTACTAAATTATTAAAACAATCAATAGATTTTATCAAATGTTTGCATTATTCTCCCAGTTCTACTATTATATGTGTGAAGTAATAGGATTATATGTTGTATAGTTAGGAGGCGATAATGTGTAGCTAACAATACGTACTGTGTCCAGAGCCGGTTTGAAGTGGAGATAATAATTATAGTTTTTGTCGGGCTAAAAAGCTTGAATCATTTTGCGATCGGTGGATTATGAAGATTAAGAATAAACATAAAAATGAATATCTTTCCATATTTAGTACGTGATCTATTCAGAACCCTATGTGACTCTGGTGCATCGGTGAATCTTCCAAATTCCAAAGGAGAGACTCCACTGTTAACTGCTGTTAAGAGAGGCGATGAGGCAATAGTTCGACAGCTACTCTCACATGGAGCTGATACTAAGGCCAAGAGTGCCAAGGTAATCAATAATGTTATTGATTAGTTTTGGAGATATACAACAATGTAGTTTATTTGCAGGACTATATAGTATAGTATCCAACTCTGTCTTGTTGGTTACTTTTTGATTCAACATTTTGATTGAATATATTTACAGGGTGAAGATGCATTCGAGATAGCAACGAAGAAGGGTGGATCTCTACTGCAGCTTCTCAGTGCTGATACGTATGTTGATTACTTGTGATTTAGCATATCCCTGTAACCCGAATTCACCTGGTGATTTCACGCCACAATTAACTTTCAGTATTTTGGAAGCTCGTTTCAATTCCATGCACTGTATATTCCAATAATTATTTATTTGAGTGTAACCCGTGGTATCCGTCGAACAGCCTCTGTCGAATCGATAGAATTTGATCGAACTTCACTCATCTCTTGTGAGACTTCCACAGCTGCTCTCTTCAATGATAGGTACGGTATCGAACTATCGATTGATCGTTTTCATATTCAATTATCGATTTTAGATCAGCGGAGTTCAAGTCGGGTAAGCCAGAAAGCTGGGCGGATATGTTATGGCCACAGCCGAAGTTGATCAGAGTGAACACAGCAGCGAGACCATTCCAGTTACCTAAAGATACGAGGTAAGGGGATTAGATCATCACTATCAATGTGCCCAAAGACTGTTCTCTAATATATCAGATGTAGCACGAATGTACCTGGTTAGGATGTAATATTTTTTAGGAACTTTGGGGACAATATTATTCACCAGTAATCACTACAGTTTTATTCATACTTTTCCATACCCTCCTAATGCATATATGACTCATTTTCTGTCACTTGATATGAAAATAAGCTAAAAATGCCGATTTTTAAACGAAAAATAACAAATTTTCTAAATGGACCCACAATATTTCGAATATCGACCTACTATATAAAAATAACTGCGAGGGTAACGAAAATGTATAGTTTTATTGTTAACTTATCCGTATATCATTCTTCTATTCCATCCATGTTGATTTCTGTATTCTTTCAGATTGAAGATCTACTTTGATGATTCCTCTGATGGTTGTCCTCGTCGACTCATGCAGGCTATTCAGATATCCGCCCCTCTTCTGTCGAGTGTCGGACTAGAGATTGACTATCGGGGACATAAGGTATTGATTATTGATTGATCCATCCAAGAGAATATTGGTAAATGAAGATTATTTTGTTGACATATCAATAGCTATCGTATGCTGTTGGTTTTGTGTTTTGAATTTGCCATCTATATGACTTGTTTCAACTTCTTCTGATTCACTTTTAGATTATGTATAATAAATTTTGAATAATTACAGACAGCTGATCACGACAAAGAGGATGCTTCTCTCGAGGGACGGATTACTGTAGGTGTATTCGATGATAAGAGAACGAGTGGATCATACTGTTTAGCCATCGAAGCTAGTGGAATCGAGATTACGGTATGTTCAGATATCGGTTTCATATACAATAATGAAATTATCTTCGTCGTTATTAATGAAATGCGCTTTGTGCTTTATCATTTGGTTGGAACATGAAATGATCGGTTTGACAATGGATGATTGCCTATGAAAACTGTATTATTTATTGATTTTGTTGTCTTTAGGCCAGTGACTACGCAGGAGTACGGTATGCGATGGCGACTCTCGTGCAGATTGTACGACTTCATCGATTCGCATCTCGTCAGGTATACTGTAGTCAACAAAGTATTGATTGATTGAAATTAATATTGTTCGTATCCAGCTACATGCATCAAACCAGGGCTGGGACAAAAAATTATTTCGACCAAAAAATTTTTTGTTTGGGTCTAACAAAAAAAATTTCTCACCAAACAAAAAAAACCAAAAAAAAAACAAGGAAATTATTTTCTCCCACTTTTCCGAGAAAATTTTAACTTTATCTCGTGTTGGTCTTCCTTTAAATAACAACTACTCTTAATTGAGAGTCAACATTCTTAAAATTAACAACTAAATCAAAGATAGAAGCTTAATTCGCTATTTATTCGTTATCGGCAGAATTTTATTGATTGGTCAAAGAAAGGAAATCTGGAAATTTTGGTGCGCTATTATCATGAAGAACGTGGGAACAATTATGTGACATTCTGTATTCAATTAGATACGAGAGACGAAAGCGTAGCTTAGTTGTTAGTAGTCAGCGCTGGTAGCCGCGCCACACATTTTCGATTACCGTTTACATTTTTCTATATATTCATCTTTGAAATTCGAAAAGGCGCGTTGTCCCTGGAATTTCCTTGGTGCAAAAACGAACTTTCAGCTCGGATTACGGTATTCCGGGAGCATCTATAATTTTTTTAGGCGTTCAGTTTGAGCACGAAAAAACTTAGGGTCTCCTTCTTTAACACTGTTTCGTAATATTACACTCCCCAAAATTATCTTGCGGTAAAAAATTACCAACAAAACTGATCACAAACTAACTTTTCAAGCAAATTTGTGTTAATTTTCTATATCCGTATTTTTTTGTTATTTTTTGGTTTTTGCAGAAAAACCAAACAAAAAAATACCAAACAAAAAATTCTCAAAAACCCAAAAAAAACCAAAAAACAAAAAAAAATACCAAACAAAAAATCCCAGCCCTGCATCAAACCAATTGAATAATGCAAAATAAAATTCAAATTGTTTTAGGATCGTACATTTTCTACCGCACAACAGAATGGTTATGCAGCCAATCATCAGAATGGAAATACTTTTGATGGCGATCAGGTATTGTGGTGTGTTTGTGGTGCACCGAGTGCGGCTTGACTTTCTGTCATTTCCTCATAGTTAATACTTTCCTATATTGCAGATCTCATCACTTCCGGGTATTCTTACCACAGGTGATATTCCGTCACTGACAGTGAGAGATGATCCTGATCGTACATTCCGTGCCATCTATCAGGACTTCTCTGGATGTAGAATATTGAATACGGAGACGGTATGTTGATTTGTGTCTTTGCATATGTGAATTGAGTGAAACGTGTATCTGACGGGATAGAATCCCCTTTGTGATTATTCAGCTAATCGTTGTACAATAGCGTAATATCGATCAATATATAACTTAACCTTTTTTGGTTCTGAGATATAGGATGATAAGTAGTAAAGAGTTTAGTTAATGTAACGGCATAATGATTATTATTATGTTGTAGTTACTCCAACTTGCGACACGTCTGAGCTACTGCAAGGCCAATTATCTGTTTGTCAACTTTGAGGTTGGATAATGAACTCTTTCATTTGCATCCTGTTGAATTCATGTGTACTTGAAGATTGTCCGAAATTGTTTATTGATTTGATTTTGTTAGAATATACAAATAATTTTAACCTTGTAGGTACGCACAACTGATCGATATCAACTACCGTACACCAATCGCGATCTGTTCCATATGTCACAAGTGTGCGACGAGCTCTTCGTTACTGTAGGTCACCCTATATTCTTCTATTTATTGATTTATCTGAGGTAGTTACTGATTATTTTATTCCAGCTCGTTCCTTCACTCGATCTCCAATCCAACTACATTGAACCACTTGCATGTAGAACGATCATTGATCATTTTCTGGATGATTTTCCTCTATCAAGAGCAGCTCATTTTGGACCCAATATCGCTAGTATTCTTGTTGCTAATCGGTAAGCAATCGGTCATAGCACAGTCTTTCCTCATATTCCTTTATGATTCTGTGACTATTATTTTTACTATTGGCAAACTAGTTGAATACATTTATTATACCTATCTTCAACCGAATGCTTTTTTTTCAATGGTCCGTGATTCAATCCATTTTTTTGTTAAATAAGCGACTTATAATTAATAATAAGATGATGTTCTACGATAATCTTATTTCAGTCAAGTGTTAGCCTCAGTTCAACGTCGTGTCAAGCGTATCTTCCTATCTGTTGATGTTGATGAGAAGAATGCAGCTATGGTATGTACTCTATTGTTGGTGATGCTCGTGATGTTGATGAACCTGGTGAATACACGTTTCACTCATGATAGAAAGTAGAGAAGACAGGGACGATTGGATTTCTCTCTATTTCGGTTTTCAATAGACTATTTCAGTTATCTCGTGTTCCTCCGTATGTGACCCTATGTGTGGAGGGTAGATTCCCATTTGAAGTGGAGAGATTACTCAATGCGAGAGTGTCACTCGTATTACGATTCTCTACAGGTATCGTTCATTCGAATATAAAATAGTCATCCAATGGACACTTCATGGTGGAACCTCCATTGGTTGATTATTGTGTGTAATGGGGAGACATTTCGAGAAGTTGCTTCGTGTAGTTCATTCTAATTTGGATGAATTACAAGAACGTAGAGTTATTGATTTCATACGTGGGCACCACTGCCGCTAGCTGAAATAGAGCCCCGATTTTTGGCACCCGACCACCCGATTTTCCAAAAAAATCACTCAAAATGATGTATAAATGCTCCATTTTATGCTTCCGACCCCCGATTTTTGCGTCCGACCCCCCGATTTTCATTTCCAGCGGCAATGCCCGCCCACGTATGATTGATTTTTTACTGATTATTGTAAAATGTATTTAAACAATCAGGAGATGACGGTTATCTGTGCGCCGCACCCGATTCGACCGCTAAGAAGGCACTTCTAGCAGCTAAACTTGGAGAGAAGAGTACTGTAGTTGGTGAGTACTGTATATTTTTGTAGTTTATCTTTGAGAGATAAATGAAGTGCACACCCGTTGAATTCATCTTTCTGATCTCTGTGATCATTTGAGTTTTAACTGATGCTCAAAGCAATATTTTCGTAAAATGTATCTTTATAGATAAATAAATTATTATTATATTTCTTATGAGGTTTGCGTAATGATATGATCTCTAAGTTTGTTCCATTTGAGGTACAATGGTATGTGAACTATCAACAGGAGTAGAGATTGTTCCTCCCTCATTATCATATGTTCCCCTTCTTGCTGCTGTTGGAGTCAGCTGGAATTGCTCCGTTGATATGAGACGGTCAGTCTATTTGTTTGTTTTTTATTACTTAAAATATATAATAATTAAGAATTAATCTCACTGTGTGTGATCCGTTGGTATCTTATGTGGTGTTAATTTCTTGTAAATGGAATTGGAAATTGTAGAAAGGGTGTTAATTTTGTCCTCTTGTAAATAGCTTTGTAAAAAGCAAATTTCTCGGTTCCCTGAATAGTTAGAGACTTGGAACTTGGTTTTTGGGTTATGCATCGTTACATTTGTCTTACGTGCCTACGCCGTAACCCCCTCCGTCGCGCCGGAGATGCGGAGGAAGGGGTTACGGCGTAGGCACGTAAGACAAATGTAACATTGCATTAGAAACCACAAAAAAAGCTTATAAACGAAGTTTCAAGTCTTTAGCTCCACTACGAACGGAGATATGTCTATTTTTACATGCATGTTCGAGTATTTCCGGAAAATCGTGTAAAAAACAAATATCTCTGTTCTTTGTAGAGCTAGAGACTTGAAACTTCGTTTATAAGTTTTTTTCTTTTTTTTTTACCCAAAAACCAAGTTTCAAGTCTCTAACTCATACGTGGGCACCACTGCCGCTAGCGGCAATACACCCCCGATTTTTGGCACCCGACCCCCCGATTTTCCGAAAAAAAATCACTCAAAATGACGTATAAATGCTCCATTTTTGCTTCCGACCCCCCGATTTTCATTTCCTGCGGCAATGCTCGCCCACGAATGCTAACTAGTCAGGGAACCGAGATATTTGCTTTTTACAATGCTATTTACAAGAGGGCAAAATTAACACCCTTTTTACAATTTCCAATTCCATTTACAAGAAATTAACACCACATTATGAATATTGATTAATTCCTATTTCAGTTTCGCCTTCCTTCTACCACGTATCACTGCTCATCACGTGCTCCTTGATGGGTAAGTGTCGAATTGATCTTTGATCTTTGGACGATCATCTTCCCACATATATGACTCGTTTTCAGTGCAATGGTGGGACTGTTCGAACAGGCATCAACCCTCGGCAGAGTGGAACATCAACTGACTAGATTCTCATGTGGAACATGGAGACCAGGACAAGAGGCTGGCGATTTTGATGTATGATAGTTTGGATTATTTTTAAGGTCAATAAGTCATCACAAGAAGTGTGCAGAAACAATTTCATAGACGTTAAAAGCCATTAGTGAGACATGGTTGTTCTTGATTTTAATCTTTTGTCATATTTTGTCCCGTTGATTTGATGTTTTACGAATGTGCAAGTATGGTTGATCAAGTACGATTTTCCAATTGCTGATAGATTACACTGAATGTGAATGATTATCTCTGCATTTCCAGCTAGCTGCAACGACTGCAGCCCTCTCTGTGTCTCCATCAGGGAACAATATGGCAGTATCACCTCTAACATCAAAGAGATCGACTAATTCAATCAATGGAACAACTACCGTACTCTCATCATCTTCCCCTCAGGACGCACGTCTTCCTCCAATCTCTGTATTTGTCGAGATTATCCTCAATCCGGAGAATCTTGCATTGGAGCGACTCACTCCTGTCATATTCAAGGTTCATTTAATTTATTTATTAATAAAACTCCGATTAAGTGTGTAAGAAATGTTTCCATGGTTTTAATGGAAGTACGTTGCATAAATCGTGCGGGTGTTCAAACCGATCTCTATTATTCGATGATATTCTTTCTGTTTTCTTATCAATACTAAGTTCTTTTCAGAAAGCCAGAATCGAGTTACGTCGTTCACTCAAAGCATTGGATGATGCTAGGAGGTATTTAATTTTATTCCAACTCTATTAAGTTTGAAATTATTTTAATAACTTTACGTTGTGTTTTCTGATTTCTGACATTCTCCATTTTAAATTGACAGGATAAAGATTCCATCATTTAATCAATAAACGGATTTAGATCTCTTCCATACAACTTTGAGCTTGCTCTAGTACTCGCGGAGATAAAACTAGTGACGGAACTGCTCGTACTCGCTAGTAGGTATGTACGGATGGCTTTCATTCAAGTCATCTTTTTGCTTATATGATTTGTGTGAAACGTGAAACTTGAGGGATTGTGTGACATGTAGTCTGTAGTCCGGAATTAAGATATCATTCGTACTTGATAATTGTCGATTTTCAGAATCGGCCAATCACTGTGCATGCACGGTGGTAGTTTCATGACGTCAAACAACAACAATGGATCACCAAATGAGGCTGATAGGAAGAGGTATGTCGATGTTGTTATAAGAATTCCATGACTGCAATGTATTGCAGCTTAGTGGTTCGTGTTAGGTATATGGGAGTTATGAAACATTAATGCACACGGCTGTTAACATAAAGATGTATTTCTCGAACATAGTAGCAAATACGAATTGATCTCGTCATATTGTTAAATGTGCCAATCAAATGTTTAATTACAGAAGTGACACGGGTATACCCTATTCTCCTGGTCGTGTGGGCGTCGGTCATCTACCATTGGCAATAAGGACTGATCTGGCTAATAGGTAACAACTATCTTATCTATTTTAGGTTACAAAATGACCTGATTTATTGTTTTGAATTATCGAGAGTATTTTCCTAATTTCTCTTTATAACTGATTGTGAGTAAGTGAAGTAAAATAATGTTCTACACATAGTTACATTTAGTCTTCTGGAGATTCGTGCTCAATTCCAACACGTATGGTTATCTCGATCTATTCCATCCACTCTACCCAATGCACTCAAGATATTCGATAACTTATTCAGGTAGACTTTCCATTTCCATTGCTCTAGAACTACTTTTACTTTTCATTACTTTGTATACGTTAGTTGAGTAACAAGTATTCACCGGGTGTATTTCAATCAAATATGATATTTCATCTTTCAGAGCGCTGCTACCTCCAGATCTACAGGAATACGGCAAGCAACTACTGTAAGCGGTGTGATTATCACAAAGATCAAAGATTATCCCGTCACTGTTGTAATATAACCTATCTGGGCATGAGCAGTATTATTATTGTAAATATCTTTTTTTCTAATTGTAAGCTTTCAATCTAGATTGGTATGTAAAGAAAGATATTGTAGAATCGTGATAACTAGATAGTATAACCAGATTACTGTATCTTTCTATTCCTGAAAAGACTATTTATTGTGATAATGTATAGATAGATGGCTTATACAGCATATAGTATTTTAATATTATTATATTTATTAATTGAGCTAACAAATAATGGCTAGTAATTTCGTCGACACTAGTGCAGTTATGAGTTCCTTATGTTGCAATTTAACCCCCCCCCCCCAAATCATGAGCCTTACTTTATTCCACTGTCACCTGTGTTAAAGCGCAATTTATCGATTCTCGATTAATCGATCAATAATCTGAGATATCCTATACCTTCTGTGATAGACTCATGTAAACTTTTATTGTCATGATAATGTAGGAGACATCTACACGAAGTGTAGTTCGACTACGGTAGCTGTCTTTTCCTAAATAGCGTCTGATTTGCTTTTTCACTTGGTTTCATCACTTTTATTGCTATTATATATGCCTTTTGTAAGTGATTCATTCATTGGGAATGGGAATGTATCATATGTATGCTGGAGTGTCTTGTTTATTCATTTACTTGTCCGTTTCACACTTATGTGATATGCAATCACTTTGAGCTGTATAAAGACTTTTTTTTTGCAAAACTATATTTGTCAAAATCTATCGTTTATTGGTTGAGAATCACCAAGAATGAATATTTGAAATCACATAAAACGAATTCTTTTTCGTTCTATTTCCTCAAGACTCGGTTAGCAGCCTCTCATAGTTTCCTGATTCTAACATTGGTAAGCTGATAACTAATATATCATGGTTATGTCCAAACTAATTCGCTCTTTAGTGCATTTACTCTACTTTATCCCCTTGTCTACTTTGCTGAGATGTTTGTTGAACACTTTGTTATGGTCTTATATTCTGATTGTACTATTGAATCTCGGTTAACCCATGTAATATCATTTAGTTTCCCAAAGAAATGTTGAAATATCTATTGACATGATTGCAGTAGTACTACCGTAACCTTTCGTAGATATGGGACAATTTGAAACGCAGAAGGCCCTTCTCGTTGAGCACATTCAGGGTGTCAACAGGTTTGTACTCTATTTGTATTTCAGTTTATTGATTTTTTCTCATCTGTTTTCCTACCGTATCGGTACGGTGATCTTTGATCTTTCTCTCATACAGTATCGTTTTAGATACAATCCGGAGAACGTGAATGAACTGCAGCGTTGTGTGGCCTCAATGGCCTCGGAGAACAAATACGACAGAGATATTGCATTGACTACACTCAAGTTGTATCAGCTCAATCCTGATAAGTTAGTAGTTCGTTTGTTTGAAGGATTTGGGTATAGAATAACGATGAATTATGACAATAACTCTAATCAATCAATAATTCAGGTACGATGAGTCTACCGTTCGTCTAATTCTTCTCAAGACCCTTACCGTACTCCCCGGATCTGACTTTGCTCTGGCGAAGTGTCTCATCGATGCCAATCGTATCAATTCTACCGTAAGAAATGTTTAAATTTATTGTCTTATGAATACAATATCATAACATTGTTGTTTATACCCTTCTATCCATCATACCCATTCTGTATGGACTTTAATGATTGATGTATGAATAGTATTATCGATTGTAGGATCTCAAACTCGCTCTCAATCTTGGTTCCGTCCTTGAATCCTGTGATTTCGCTGTCTTCTGGCGTCTGATGAAGGGTGAATACACTGCCGATGACAAGTAAGTATTGTAGTTTGAACTAGCTTAATCTTTGATCTTTCCAGATTCAAGAACCCAGCAGAGATTCCCAAGCTCGTCAAACAGATTTCCGGTTTCGAAGAGGCCGTCCGTATCTGTAAGTATAGTATTTTGCTTTTCTTTTATATTTATTATTTAGTAAAGGATTCATATTCACGAAATCCCTTTTATTTCTATGTTTAGCCCATCAAACGTTCAGCTCTCATTACTGTTTACTGTACTGACTATTCATTGACTTCAGATGCCTGTCGTGTCATCTCTGCCACCTTCCAGAACATTGAACGAACTCAACTTGTCCGTCTGCTCGGAGGAGCTCCTGGTGAGTATATGAACACTTTATGTAGTTTGATCTTTGATCTTTGTATTTCAGACGCTAAAGTAGCTGAGTACGCTAAGCGATTCGGATGGGAAGCGAAGGAGGGCGGAGCTGTATTCTTCTGTGCCAATCATGATTCAACAATTAAGAGCAGAAATATCGATGAGAAACTCGCTTTCTCAAGTATGTATTGATCTTTGATCTTTAGAGAGTCATTAGGTTATAGTTTCGGGAACTAATTAGTTGAGATTGCTCGTTTGTTATTGCGGTTAGCGTGCAAATAGGAATTGTGTTGTTGACAGAGATGTAATGTGTTGTTGAGTGTATGGTGTGGTTGTTCCATAACATCCCATAGATTATCTATGCTCTAGAAGTTTCTACTCGAACATAGGTTTCATTAGGATATGTTAGGTCTAGAGAGAACATTCTCGAACCTACATATTGGAGAAACTTTATTTTCGTAAATACGTTTAATTAATTCCTTTGCAGATGTAGCAGAGGTGTTGTCACACATGCCCATGCAGACTGTACTTGAGTGAATGGAGATGGTGCATCGATGACGACGTTTCACATTATACACCACACACCACTACCGTAATCCACACCGTCATCATTCCTCGTTTAGTTTTGTTAACTCTTCTTTCACGTTTCCGATGATTTCAATCTCAGTTTTCTTAATAAGTTATCGATTTCAGTACACAACATTCTCGTTCTAGGACTATCCATGTTGTCACCTGATTTGACTATTTCCGTTTCTGTTGTTGGCTTGCGATGTTGATTGATAAATTGCCCCGATTTATCCCTATTTGCGAAAAAAGACACAACTTGTGATATCTGATTTATTAAGAGGCCTGTTCCCTAAGACTCGATCATATTTGACCACCCCCGGACACGTGAGCTAGCAATGAGAACTGGGAGTCCATACTTGGGTGTTAGGAGTGTTATGGGCCCTTATTACACAAAACAGCTGAAATTTCCTGTTTGTGCCCTCAGGCTATTAGAAAAAATAATTTCAAAAAAAAACTTTTAAAAATCATAATTTTTCAAATTGTTGATATGAAGTTTAAATGTCATGTGCGATGCGTCTAGGGTGCATAGACCTTGCTAATTCGCTGTTAGCATCGAATGTGCGTTGATTCCTAAACCACTTTTTTGACTCAAAATTTTGGTTTTTTCGGACAAATCATCGATTTTTGTAGCCGCTGACAATCATTTCCGACAAGGTATTGTAGCCTAAGCAATTCTGCATCGATCTCACTTAAAACTAGGTTCTTCCCGTTAGACCATTTTGGCGAATTTTTCGCTCGAACTTCCGTCATCAATGGTTTTCCCGAACAAATGCTGTATTTTCCAAACGATTGGTGCGGAATTGTGGTCTACTCAAAGTTTAGAGGTGAGACGAGTAAAATGACACAAGAAGCCCATCACTTGGATCACTTTGAAAATTTCGATTTTCATGACCCCGGGGTCATGGTCTGAAAATTTCAAAATTTCTCAAGTTTCAAATGTTTTCATTTATGTGGCTTATTGTGTAGTACTTATGATGTGAATAATATTCAGCCAATACTCAATGGCTGATCTCTCCTTTCAACCATTTTTTCGAAAATTTTCATTCTGATTGCGTGCGAAAAATCAGAATTGTGTTTGAATCGGTTTCCAACTTGCTTTCTGTAACATCCTATCTAAGTACTTTGCAATGTATATAATCAAAATGAAAATCGTGAATTTCGGAAAATTCATATTTTTTTACTATGACCCCGGGGTCATGGAAATCGATTTTTCAAAAGTGAACCGAATGCCGGGATTTCAGTTCTACTATGTTTACTCATCATGAAACTTCACATTGTCATTGTCATTAGCTCATTGTCGCAGCATTCGAGTCGACAAACTGCAATATTTCAGAAATTTGCCGAAAAAGTAGGCACTCAAATTGAATTTTTTGAATTTTCGAAAATAAACGATTTTCATATTGATTATGTACATTGTAAAGTCCTATTACGGAATGTTACAGAAAGCAAGTTGGAAACTGATTCAAGCACAATTCTGATTTTTCGCACGCAATCAGAATGAAAATTTTCGAAAAAATGGTTGAAAGGAGAGATCAGCCATTGAGTATTGGCTGAATATTATTCACATCATAAGTACTACACAATAAGCCACATAAATGAAAACATTTCAAACTTGAGAAATTTTGAAATTTTCGGACCATGACCCAGGGGTCATGAAAATCGAAATTTTCAAAGTGATCCAAGTGATGGGCTTCTTGTGTTATTTTACTCGTCTCACCTCTAAACTTTGAGTAGACCACAATTCCGCACCAATCGTTTGGAAAATACAGCATTTGTTCGGGATAACCATCGATGACGGATGTTCGAGCGAAAAATTTGGTAAAATGGTCTAACGGGAAGAACCTAGTTTTAAGTGAAATCGATGCAGAATTGCGTAGGCTACAATACCTTGTCGGAAATGTTTGTCAGCGGCTGCAAAAAGGGATCATTTGTCCGAAAAAATCAAAATTTTGAGTCAAAAAAGTGGTTTAGGAATCAACGCACATTCGATGCTAACTGCGAATTAGCAAGGCCTGTGCACCCTAGACGCATCGCACATGACATTTAAACTTCATATCAACAATTTGAAAAATTATGATTTTTAAAAGTTTTTTTTGAAATTAATTTTTCTAATAGCCTGAGGGCACAAACAGGAAATTTCAGCTGTTTTGTGTAATAAGGGCCCATGACACTGCTAACACCCAAGTATGGACTCCCAGTTCTCATTGCTAGCTCACGTGTCCGGGGGGTGGTCGAGTCTTAACGGCCGTCTCTCTTAATTTATTATGAACGTTAACTACAATCAAGATCAACTTGGCATGGTAAATTGCTTGTTAAACAATGAGAGTTAAAGCATGCGGAATGTATGAGGATCAAAGATCAAAGATTAATCAGTTTTCAGGTCCAATGGGTTCAAGGATAGGCTCCTTGTTTGATTCCGACTCGGACTTGTTATTGTTATCGATTTCCTTTTTCTTCTCTACCGTAATCTCAAGCTGTCTTGTCTCGGGACGCGGAGTGGCGCCGATTTCGAGGAGGCCCTGAAACAATGTGAATTAAGCCCATTTGAGAGACAAGTGGATATCGATTAGATTAATCAATGATAGAATTTACCGTACCTCTTCATTGATCTTGGAATAAACACTTGATAGATCGACGGAATCATTCAAAGTGAAAGATCTCTTGAAAGATGCTGAATATGAACCATCAGAAGTCGACTGATTGCCTTCTACAGTAACCAATCGTCCAGATAGTGAAACCTGAATTATTGATTGGTAAAAAAGGTGAATAAATATCAATATAAGAAACGAACATACCTTAATATCCTCAGGTTTGAAGTTTCCAATATCGAAAGTGACTTTATTCAAGTCATCAGACTTCTTCACTTGTTTTGTATTACAAGATGTTTTGTTAGCACACTGGGCACCAGGGCAGCTGGAATTGAGTCGACTAGAATAAGCAAACGTGAAACTAGAACCCTAAAGATCAAAGATCAACTTGGTACTTACCGTCTCTTAGGAGAGCTTTCAACGTAGAATACAAGAGGTTCATCATCGTAGAGATATGAATATGGATGGTTGATGAATGATAGAACCATAATGAGAGAGTGTATGAATATGAGAGAGTGCAGATACAGAAGTAACTTGTAGATTTCCAGTCATTGTTAGTGCTTCAATATATGTGAAATCGCAAGAAACGTCGAGAAATCGCGCGAATCGTCTATTCTCTCTTGTTGTCTAACCTACTCTCTCGTGTCGCATACTCTCTCGTCTACTCTCGTCGTCTGGCACTCTCCACATGAGTCACACTCTCTCGTTGTTTACGCGTTCTTCGCGACTTTTCGCGAAGCTTCGACGCGCTCTACTTCTCTGCTGTCTCTCATGTTCCCATGTTCTCTCTCGTTTGTTTCTAAACGCACGTTGTTTTCTAGAATCTTCGGGGCTTATTCGTATATAAGGAGACTTGGAGAGTGATGGATATCCATTACTGTTTTTATCAACAATACGTGCAATCATGTCTCTTCTTCCTTTCGAACGCAACATGTTTCGTGCATTCAACGACGTAAGTTATCTTTACCATTCTGTATTCTAGCTTTCTTTTGATCGTGAACTTAACTCTGTTTCTTTTTCAGATGTTCGAGCCTTTCTATCAGCCGTACTGGCGCATGGTCCCGAGTGAGAATGCCTTCAATCTCGGTTCTGCCCTCGGAGAGGTCGGTTTTTCGATTAGTTTTTGCGTAGTTGGGAGGAAATCCTCACCGTGGTCGCTGTTTTTGCCCTAATGTGTTTTTACATTTCAGGTGCAGAACACGGGTGAGAAGTTCGCAGTCTCCGTGGATGTTTCTCATTTCAAACCTGATGAAGTCAAGGTGAATTTGGTTGGAAATGAACTTACTATCGAGGGTCATCATGAGGAAAAGACCGATAAGCATGGCTCGATCCAGAGGTAAGCATTTTGGTCTTCAATCTTTGTAATTTTGGTTGAGGTTATTGTGTTTTGGTTTTTTGTCTTTATACTTTGATCTATGATTACTGTATTCTGATCTTTGATCTTTTCAGATCGTTCGTTCGCAAGTACACGGTTCCTCAGGACACTAACCTTGAGGCTATTCGTTCATCTCTTTCTGATCAGGGACATCTAACAATCGAGGCTCCTAAGAAGACTGCTTCTATTGAACAAGCTCGTGCTATTCCCATTACACGTGGCTAAATCTCTAACGTAATCATGACCTACCGTATTCTCTATATATGGTTATCTATTTTCTGTAAATAATCCCCTTGTACGTTAATTTTCTCAGTAATTCTATCTCGTCCCCTCTAGAAGTTTCTTGAACATTCCTTATTGTCTAGAATACATGTAATTGTTTCAGTCAATCCCACGTTGTATTTCGTCTTCTGCAAAATAAATCTTCTTAGCTTTATTTAGCTTGTTATACAAAACAATGAGAAATTTAAAGGAGAAGTGGTTGGGGTGGCTTTGTATGATTCATGAATGCTGTTTAGAAAAAGGTCCACGGTTGTTGTCGAGGTAGAACTTGGCTTGTTCTCTATTAGTATCGCAGAGAATTTGGGGAACATTGCACATCTTACCGCTGTTAGTCTGACGCCTTTTCATGGTCAATGGCAAGCCATTCAACGGCAAAATAATTGGAATTCTCGCTATTTTTCTATTTGTCAGGTCAGGGATGGACCTCGAAAAATTGATGTGATTCGATTATGCGGATTGATCTTTGATCTCTGGAACGTGAGACGTAATAATTATGAGAGCGGATATATACATACAACAAAAAATCGATTGGGAATACCTAAATCTTCTTGCACAGTGATCTACATGTTTTCTTGATTCTCTGTTTGTCTGCTGTCTCTCACTGTCGCGTACTCTCTCGCGCTTGTTTATCGGAGCAATCTTCTGGAACCTTCTATGCCTGCACGTATATAAGGAGAGGTCTATCTTCGTTCTAAATATAGTTTGTTATTTCATCAACAACCGTAAATATGTCTCTTCTTCCTTTCGAACGCAATCTTCTTCGTGCTTTCAACGACGTGAGTTAGCTCTATTCGCATTATCTACCGTAGTCTTCCGGGTTACTGTAACTTTGATTTTAGATGATGTTCGAGCCTCCATACCATCGCCATCCCGCATATTGGCGCCATGTTGCGGATGACAATTCCCTCAGAATCGGTTCTGCCCTCGGGGAGGTAAGCTGTTTTATTGATTACCTCTCTGATTGCTGTTGTTTATCAATTTTCCTCATCTCTATGCAATCTTGCCGCCAAATGTGCATATGTCATTTATACCGTGATCTATCAATTGTGTTCATTGCAGGTACAGAACACGGCTGAGAAGTTCGCAGTCTCCGTAGATGTTTCCCATTTCCAACCCGATGAAGTCAAAGTGAATTTGGTTGGAAATGAACTTACTATCGAGGGTCGTCACGAAGAGAAGACTGACAAACATGGAACAATTCAGAGGTTTGACCTTTTGTTCGTTATTATCTGCGGAACTCTTTGTTGTTCGAGGTGTCTTCTAGAAAGTTCTATTACTCTCCTTCTATTTTGTCGTGCTAAACGCACATTCTGGGAACTTAGAACCATTTACACAACCTCGAAAATTTTGCAAGAGCAGGCGTACGAATAAATTTTCATAAACCGTAGGAAGAATTGTAGTTTGATCTTTGATCTTTGTAGATCCTTCGTTCGCAAGTACACTGTTCCTGAGGACACCAACCTCGAGGCTATTCGTTCATCTCTTTCTGACCATGGACATCTATCGATTGAGGCTCCTAAGAAGACTACTGCTATCAATCAGCCTCGTGCTATTCCCATCACCCGTGGATGAGGATACCGTAACCACCATTTACCGTAACCATGACCAACCGTATTCTCTATGCGGCATAGTAAGCCCGACTACATGTGTAATGTAATAAGTATCTCAAACATACTCCATAATTTCATTCCGTGTTTTTGCCTTTATTCTATTATTATGAATTTTCTGTGTACAATAAATGCTTGTAGTTTTAATCCGCTCATCGATGATAGAATACACTCGAGTGCGGGAAAACATGAAATGATCTTTGATCTCTTGACGTGGGCAGATTCTTGTTGTTAGAAATTACGTGCAGTCTGAAGAAGTTATACGCATTGAGTTGTCAGTCCTACGACAACATTACATTATTAAAATACAATCTTTAGTTCATTAATTCAGAAGCTTTCCTTATTCGAATCGGTTTCTCCTCTATCAAAGACTTATGCCGAAGACCGTTTCATTACACTTCTCTCAATTTCCTATTTTAGTCTTCTTTTAGTTTACATACGTCTACATTCTATAGGTTTGCCTACACAGTTTAGGTTATGTTTACGAAAAAAGTGAACTTTCTCTTGAAATGATTCATTGTTTTTGTTAGTGATTGAGACGCATAGAATGAAGAAGTCTTCGCATCACAAGAAATCTATGAACGAACCACCATTCAAGAACGAAAAGCTGAAGATAAAGACCGAAGTCGCTACGCCTTCTGGCGCCCATCTCAAGCCCAAAAAGATGCGCAGATCAAAATACAAGAAGAAGCAAAAGGGAGATGGATCGAGATACATCCATGATTACGGAGAATACGATCCAACCAAACCTGTTACATTTCACAAGTATATCAAATTTCAGAACGGTTCGTTTTTAGGTATACTGTAGTTTGATTTTCAGATTTATTGATTTTCACATCTATTGATTTTCAGAAGGCACTGTATGTTTCTGGTATTTTCTGCTCTATCTTCTATTCGATCCAACAAAGAAGGATGTGATTGAGTGGACTGGACGTGGAAAAGAATTCAAGTGATCACAATCTAGTGTGTAGTGCGGATACGGTATCTGTCGTTTCAGAGTTCTCGACCGAGACAGAGTAGCTTTGATCTGGGGAATGGTGAATTCGAGAAAGGTGCCGGTGAGTGATCAAGCGGCTACAGTACCCCGAGTGACACCAAGGTTTAGAGTGCTATTCATTCGATTTGGAGGACTATGAGAAAATGTTACAAACAGGGAATTATTATGCCAGTGAACACTAGGAAATTGGTATACGCTTTTGTGACTGAGGTTGGTAGAGCCTTTAAAGTTACTACCTAGAACTTTTACAAGTTAAGATAGCTCCACATGTGGGTTTCACTAATGACCAAGTCGATCGATATATAGAATATCATTCTGTTGTAAGTATTGAATTATTGATTTTCCCAAATTTATTGATCTACCATCAACTCTTGCAGAACAAGACCGAGCAATCGATTAATTTTGCTGAGATAGTTAAACTACCTCCTATTGAGAACAATATCTGTAGGAGACTTGGGAAACATCATAAGGCAGCTCCTTCTAGTATAATAAATACTACAACATCACTTCCTTCGGACACTCATCAATCTGTCACATACACAATACTACCCAAAATAGAAAATTCTAGTTTATCCGACTGTAGTGATAGTTCCTACTACTATTCAGAACCACACTTTACTATATCCAATACAGAATGTTCAACGGATTTTTCATCTTATTTCGATTTTGATAATGTTGTGCCGAGTTTTTTCAGCGACTCTGTTCTAGACCCGAATATTTATTTATTCTAGATCGAATATGTCTCATTTTTGTACATTCTCATAATAAATATTTTAAAGAATACGATACGGGGTGTGTTAAAACATAATATAGTAATGCATTCAACGTAGAATATTACTTATTAGATAAATATTTTGGTTAAATCATTATCATAAATTAAGTTAGTTCATGATAACAAATATACGTGTCTGCTGGGCTGATTGTAAAACTGTAGGGTGTCCCTAAATAACGGCCGCGGCCACGGTCACGGCCCCTTCCCTAAATGATGATAGAGATGGAGACGACGTGAGCCTACCATCCTTTTGTGCGCCTACATCTTGATATATTGCATCTCTCTGTTTATGTTGCATTTCTCTCTCTTCTAGCCGTTTCTCAACTTTATTCATATTCTTCTGCTCCGCATTCAATAATAATTCAGAGGTCGTATCCATGAAGCGTTACAAACAATTTGTCGATAAAGGTGACGTCACGAGAGTAGACGTATACTTTATGTCAACTTTTACGCTTTACGCCATGGATACGGCCCCAGACGATGTGCGCAATGTGGCCACGACTGTCTTTTGGCCCACGAGACAGTGTGGCCTGTGTGCAGAGTGGTCTCAATTTGTTTACGTAATCATTTAAATCATTTCAAATCCATTTCAGAGGTCGGCACGACACCTATCGCCTACCTACCGCCTACCTGCCGAGGAGCAATGTCGTCTAGAAAGCTATCGTCACTGCCTAGATGACATCAGATGGTGGACTCAGGGTCCTGAAGCTTCTTTGAAGGTACGAGCCCTCTTTAGATTCTCTTTCCTGTTATGTTTTGTTCAAGTCGCGAGAAGATGAAAATTTTGTGGAGAATTTGTCGATTCTTTTTTCATGACTTGAACAGAACCTATGTTAGAATACGCTTCACCTTCGTTACATCATTGTCTTTGACTTTGCCTTTGTCTTTTCCAACGTCACTCTTCACTGCTCACTGATCTGTCTCGCTGACAGAAACCGAAATTTCATACAAAGTGATCGTTCACAAAGCTCAAATCCTTTAATTTCGTAATTTGCTGTTTTGCAGGACGAATCGTCGCTTTCGTCTTCGGAAGCTCGTCGTTCTTGCCGTTGATGGTCTGCTCGACGTGTTCTTCAGAAGTTGGACGCCGCCTGCCTCCGACGGCCGCGTTTTGTCGGCGTATTCCAGCACTGGATGGAACTCTTTTTCCGAAAAAAATAAAGAATTTGGGGTTGTTAATGTTTGACATCTGTGTCTAAGCCCGCGAAGTTAAATGGGCGGGGTCAGCATCGCTATATAAATAAGGTTCGCACGAAATGGGCGGAGTCATGCATCGCTTTATAAGTACGGGAGAGGATGAGTATATGTAGTTCATTTGAAATGTCTTGTAATAGGGACCCATGGTCTAGTGGATAGTAGATAGAACTGTTAATCGAATCGGTTGGTCGGCAGGGAATCTTGTAATCAATAAATAGTCACATTTCATGTCTTAAATGTTAGATTTATCTTCTTTTAACAGAAAATAACAAGCGAATTTCAACAACTAAGAATAATGTCGAAAACCGTTATTTTCGCCCATTGTTCGAAAAATTGTATACAACGATCAAAGATCATACTTCAGCAATAGAGTAGCAACTTTTGTGGGCATCTCTAACATACAATAGTCACATTTCAAGAGCTATACGCTTTTAAGACTTTGGCAGATTTGACATGTTACTGTAATCATCCGGTATTGATTTTGCATGCGCTCTTTCTGTTGCTGCATCAATATACATTGAAAATCATACATAAATAGCATTTAGGATATTTTTACAATTTTAGGGAAAAAAGTTAGTTTGTGATTCATGATCACTATGTGGGACCTCTGACATACACTACACGTTATCATAGGGAGAGAGCGTAAATGCATCAAGAAAAAATGGCAAAAAGAGATGGTTTCTGTTGCGCGATGTCTTCTTTTACTAATCCTTCTCGGGGGTTCGAACTTCCCTGCCGACCAACCGATCGGATTAACAGTTCTATCTACTATCCACTAGACCATGGGTCCCTATTACAAGACATTTCAAATGAACTACATATACTCATCCTCTCCCGTACTTATAAAGCGATGCATGACTCCGCCCATTTCGTGCGAACCTTATTTATATAGCGATGCTGACCCCGCCCATTTAACTTCGCGGGCTTAGACACAGATGTCAAACATTAACAACCCCAAATTCTTTATTTTTTCGGAAAAAGAGTTCCATCCAGTGCTGGAATACGCCGACAAAACGCGGCCGTCGGAGGCAGGCGGCGTCCAACTTCTGAAGAACACGTCGAGCAGACCATCAACGGCAAGAACGACGAGCTTCCGAAGACGAAAGCGACGATTCGTCCTGCAAAACAGCAAATTACGAAATTAAAGGATTTGAGCTTTGTGAACGATCACTTTGTATGAAATTTCGGTTTCTGTCAGCGAGACAGATCAGTGAGCAGTGAAGAGTGACGTTGGAAAAGACAAAGGCAAAGTCAAAGACAATGATGTAACGAAGGTGAAGCGTATTCTAACATAGGTTCTGTTCAAGTCATGAAAAAAGAATCGACAAATTCTCCACAAAATTTTCATCTTCTCGCGACTTGAACAAAACATAACAGGAAAGAGAATCTAAAGAGGGCTCGTACCTTCAAAGAAGCTTCAGGACCCTGAGTCCACCATCTGATGTCATCTAGGCAGTGACGATAGCTTTCTAGACGACATTGCTCCTCGGCAGGTAGGCGGTAGGTAGGCGATAGGTGTCGTGCCGACCTCTGAAATGGATTTGAAATGATTTAAATGATTACGTAAACAAATTGAGACCACTCTGCACACAGGCCACACTGTCTCGTGGGCCAAAAGACAGTCGTGGCCACATTGCGCACATCGTCTGGGGCCGTATCCATGGCGTAAAGCGTAAAAGTTGACATAAAGTATACGTCTACTCTCGTGACGTCACCTTTATCGACAAATTGTTTGTAACGCTTCATGGATACGACCTCTGAATTATTATTGAATGCGGAGCAGAAGAATATGAATAAAGTTGAGAAACGGCTAGAAGAGAGAGAAATGCAACATAAACAGAGAGATGCAATATATCAAGATGTAGGCGCACAAAAGGATGGTAGGCTCACATCCCTTCCTTCCATCTCTCTCATAAACATTATCGATTGATGGTCTACCCTCTTCCTTAGTGATCGATGGGTATGATAATGGATGTAAGAGAGATAGAGGAGAGAGAGGAAAGGAAGAATGACTGATAATAAACGAACGACAGAAGATACATACATAAATGAGCTTTGAAAAGGAGAGATTGAAAGGATGACTGAAAACTGCAAATGTAGGAAACAAAGTGAGGACACGTAGTATGTTTGAATATGATATTGGATCATATGCAAATGGCAATACAATAGAATGTCTAGACAACAACAACGATAACATATGCAAATAGACGAAGACAAATCCAAAATTGATTGGTGACTAGGTATACCGATATATCCATTCGATAATTACGTTAGATAAAGGTAGAGTGATGGAGCGAGACAGGAGTGCAGGGAAAGACAGAGATAGGTACTTAAAGAGGAAGAAGGAGAGGGCGAATTAACTACGAAAGTAACATGAAAAAGCATAGTGGAACGTGATGACAACTGAAAATGGCGGGAAAATCATATAGAGAATGCAGGGAACAGTCAGCTTGAGGAAGAGACATAAGAAGATTCATCGATCGCTGTATGAGAGACGGTATGACTGATCTACCACTTCGTCTCCATCTCTATCATCATTTAGGCACGGCCATCCAAGGGGTCGCTCCAAAAATGGTCATGGCAAATTGCCAAATTTTGAAAATTTTCCGTGTGAGAATTCACTGGCGCGCATTTCAAACATAATTTTCAAAAAAAATTTTTGGAACAGTGTGATTCCTTTCGTTAGTTCTTGATGGTTTTCAGTTTTTAGAAACTTTTTTATTAATATAATTTATTAATTTAGTTTAATATAGTGATATGATTCACTTTGGCTCTATTTCTTCTTCCTGTTTTTGTTATTTCGTTCACGTTAAATCTTTTTAATTGACATTATTCTGAAGAATTAGAATATTTTATTATAAAACAATTTAGAAAATAACAGAATAATATTAATCACCGTTTTATAAATGCAAAAATAAATAAATATTAAATTTTCATATCCCCGCCAAAAAATGAGAACTGTGTAGCAGCCCCAATAGCGTGCGCTAACTGACCAAAACTTGGCAATTTGCCAAATTCTACGGAACCACCTTCTAGTGGAGGAGCGAGCGACTTTTCTTAAGGGCTTGAATGGCCGTGTTTAGGGAAGGGGCCGTGACCGTGGCCGCGGCCGTTATTTAGGGACACCCTAAAACGGTATCAGAAATCGTCAAACTTCTTCCTATTCCACGGTTTCTTGCGTCCATTCATGAATTCATTCTTTCCTTAAAGAATTCCTTCATTGTAAATACTATTTTCATTTTTTGGTGCCCAGCTGTGCCCTGGATTCAATCCCAGATCAGATATGGCTGGAACGGAGGAACTAGAGAAGCACTTACGTGGCCACTTCGAGAAAGCTGAATGGTAAAATTTTACAACGTATAACGTAAACCACCCTAACTGAACTCTAAACCGTTCTTTATTCAATATAGTTGGCTATTAGTGTCGCTATTATGGTCGAATCACTCAGCAATTACCTTCATGATATCGGGTTGTTTTTGACAGTCTTCCCTTATCTTATATCCCTTAATTATTGCTTCATTGTTGTCTTACAAGGGAATCCCCGGAGGCCACACTCACCGATCTTGACAAAATTTTTACTTGTGGTGAAGCTCATATAGGGATGAGGTTTAGCGGTGTCGGGAGCTGCTTATCAATTTTTTGAAATTTTAAAATTCATTTTAAAGATCTAACAAAAAAATGGGCGGTGCGCATAGTGTGCACATAGAGATTACACACCGCTCATTATCGCAAGTTCATTTTGACAGTGAAACAGATGTGTCGGTGGTGTAGTGTTAAGTTTCATGCTTTGAGGTCGGTAGGTAGTATGTTCAATCTCTTCTGCGTTTTACTCTTTTGCAAATACTTGTAAAAATCACAAGCAATTTTTTTGTCAGCACATTCAAAATTGATTTTTAAAAAAATATTTGAATATTTATTTACATTGTGTATAGTAAAATTTATCAAACAATAAAAAAGGAATTTTAACAATAGTGATATTCTGCAATAAAATGATTGAAATAAAATTTTAGATCACACAATGCACATTTAATGAATGGGAGATTTAAACAGTTAGGAGTTGAACAGCAATGAGAAAGAGAAGAGGTGAACAGTGCCTGCACGAAGGGTTAAAGTGAAACCAGGGAGGACAACAGACATAATTGCATTTACATCACGGAATTTTTTCGAATTTTTCGAAATAAAAATTTAAAAAATTCGTTTTTGAATTTTTATGAAAATCCTTTTTCCGCAAATCCCTGATCATGAGCGATCATTCTATGTTTAAAAAAACATGCCAAACGAGACATTTTATTTTTAAACATTGAAAACAAATAGAAAACAAAACAAAACATAATAAAATAATAATAATTGAGTGATCTAAAATTTTATTTCAATCATTTTATTGCAGAATATCACTATTGTTAAAATTCCTTTTTTATTGTTTGATAAATTTTACTATACACAATGTAAATAAATATTCAAATATTTTTTTAAAAATCAATTTTGAATGTGCTGAAAAATTGCTTGTGATTTTACAAGTATTTGCAAAAGAGTAAAACGGAGAAGAGATTGAACATACTACCTACCGACCTCAAAGCATGAAACTTAACACTACACCACCGACATATCTGTTTCACTGTCAAAATGAACTTGCGATAATGAGCGGTGTGTAATCTCTATGTGCACACTGTGCGCACCGCCCATTTTTTTGTTCGATCTTTAAAATGAATTTTAAAATTTCAAAAAAATGATAAGCAGCTCCCGACACCGCTAAACCTCATCCCTATATGAGCTTCACCACAAGTAAAAATTTTGTCAAGATCGGTGAGTGTGGCCTCCGGGGATTCCCTTGTTAGATATTATACAATTCGGTTATGTTTTTGTTGTTTACAGTTCTTTCTTGGATGAATGGTCTGGTGGACTCTCAACGCTGACTTCTCCTCAATGTTTCGAGGCGATTATTCGTTTCTTGTGGATTATCAAACCATCCCTCAAGTAGGTTCACTGTGTTGTTATAATCTATAGTTAACTAATAATTACGGCTCTAGCCGATAGTATTACTCTGATTTAAGCAGTAGTTGTTCTCCGGATAGCAGATTTGACACTAAAAACTCTTAGGCCTTCCATGCCTACACGTGTTAAAAGGCGTTCTCCGTAAGAGCGGAGGGGGCATGGCACAATGATTCAAAATCATCCGAGGCGACTCATAATTGATGGTTGGAGTCCCTAGGGGCCGTATACACTTCAGTCGAAAAATTGACCAAAATTATCGATTTTTGATCTACCAAAAGTCGAAAAATCAAAGTGTGATTTCCACAGCATGTTACATACCATTCGATAGAGGATCGAAAGTTATATACGAATGCCAAGTCTCATAAGATTTCATAGATCCATGTTCGAGAAATACCCGATTTTCCGAATTTTGACAAGATTTTTTTGTTTTGATCTCATGGCTTACTATGTTACCATTATTTCCAGGGACTGAATTTTTCGACATGTTATGTAAAAATGAATGGGCTATCCGAATATCACTCTTATTTGTACCAAAAACCAGCCAGGCATAGTGATATCGCCAGTCATAGTGGTCAGTTTTAACGCCCAAACCCCGACGCGGGTTCGAATCCGGGCACAGACATGAATTTTTGCAAATTTTTATTCGGCTCAAATTTGACTTTAAATTATACTTTCATGTGTTTTACCTTGTTTTCATTAATTTATTGTATGAAATAACCATCAATATTATCATAAATACTAAAAAATCGTATAACTTATTTAATATCGCCAAAAAGTCATGGGACAGGCGAAAATAACGGTTTTTCGACAGTGTCATTTCTTTAAAATGCAGTATTTTCTTCCTTGTGATAGAGAATTCCCATCCGATTTGCACACTTGGTTCTCTCATTTTCTCATTGTCCCATACGCCAATTACCTTATAATAAACAATATTCGGCATGCTTATCGTGGCGGGAGACAGCCATGCCAACTCAAGGAAATTTTAATACCTAACATTTAATACTCCTCTTGTAGGTGTAGGTGCCAAAATGATGCTAGAAGCGAGTGATGTTTATATACATTATGGTAGTCATTAGAGGTGACGAAACGAAACGGATGGCGGAACTTCGGTTGAGATAATGGGATTATCTCCCCCCAGCCGAAACTCGAAACATGCTAATCGCCTCCAGCCGGCTCGAGAGTGATTCTCGCCCGTTCCCGTTCGTTCAAATGTGATTTTGAGTGCGTTTTTTTTTGCGGGGAAAACAACCAAATCGATCACAATTTATAGTTTGCGTGTTTTTAAACCCTACCCCCGCCCCACATCTTCACTTATTTTTCTATTTTTTTAAACTTATTTTTCAACCTGAACGAGCCGGAGCAGACTGTCTCACTGGGTGAATTTGCATGAAGCCGAAACGAGAGTCGATGAGAGGTCGTTTCGCCCCGGTTTCGCTAGGGTAATTAGCATTTGCAGAAACTAGACTCATTTCTCGCCCGTTTCGAGAGGCGTTCCTGTTTTCGACTCACCACCTCTAGTAGTCATAGCTCCCTCAGGGCATTAAAAAAATTTGTTGGAAGAACGGATTTTGAGACCCTACCGTTCAGAGGGAACGTGTTCTAACATTATGGTTCTTCCGCAGGCAGATTATCAAATAATGATTTCGCTGAGTTTGATTTGATTGTGATTCTGTTCAGACCCGCAGCAAACTTTCTTATGAGGTCTACTGGACTTCAGCGTCTACGCTTAGACTTAGACCCGACCCCGAGTAGAGGTTCACTGTCTAGAACCTATGGCCGAAACAGTGTTCCTCTAATTAGTATTGAGTACATTTGCATGACTTGTATATTCATTATTTGCTCTTTCAATTTACAAGGGAATGGTCTCAGCTCGCGGAAAGCAAACATGATGCAATTTCGCATAGGGATAGCTGAAGGTATTGTAACATCATTGGTAAAGTCCAAAAATCCTGGCGTGCAATAGCCGGGCCAGAAAATCTTTCCAAAGTTTGGTCACATTTGTAAAACCTCCACCTCAATTCGATTTTTCATTTAGATACCGAAGATACTGACCACTATGCCACCGCTCCACTTGATATCTTCATTCTGGGAACATAATATATTATATATGAGCAGAAAAACCGTTTTGAGGCGAACTTTCATAAACGACCAAACTTTGGACCTATTTTCTGGCTCGGCTATTGAACGCCAGGATTTTTGGACTTCACCAATGATCTTACAATACGTTTAGCTATGACTATGCAAAATTTCATCCAGTTTGCTTTCCGCGAGCTGAGACCATTCCCTTGTTAGGCTTTTTCTTTTGCAGTGGTTTCGTCCCAACGTTTGTATTGATGAAATCTTTCATTTTAAAGCTCCGATATATGCTGAAAATGTTCACAAAAGTATTTACTCTATTGCTGAACTTTGGTCTGTGATCTTTGAACTTTGATCTTTGTCAACAATTTTTCAAACAATTTACGATTACCGAGATTTGAAGAGTTCAAGCGTAGATTGATCTTATTTTATCACAAGAAAGAAAATACTGCATTTTAAAGAAGTGACACTGTCGAAAAACCTTTATTTTCGCTCGTCCCATGACTTTTTCCCGATATTAAATAAGTTATACGATTTTTTTAATATTTCTGATAATTTTGATGGTTATTTCATACAATAAATTAATGAAAACAAGGTAAAACACATGAAAGTATAATTTAAAGTCAAATTTGAGCCGAATAAAAATTTGCAAAAATTCATGTCTGTGCCCGGATTCGAACCCGCGTCGGGGTTTGGGCGTTAAAACTGACCACTATGGCTGGCGATATCACTATGCCTGGCTGGTTTTTGGTACAAATAAGTGTGATATTCGGATAGCCCATTCATTTTTACATAACATGTCGAAAAATTCAGTCCCTGGAAATAATGGTAACATAGTAAGCCATGAGATCAAAACAAAAAAATCTTGCAAAAATTCGGAAAATCGGGTATTTCTCGAACATGGATCTATGAAATCTTATGAGACTTGGCATTCGTATATAACTTTCGATCCTCTATCGAATGGTATGTAACATGCTGTGGAAATCACACTTTGATTTTTCGACTTTTGGTAGATCAAAAATCGATAATTTTGGTCAATTTTTTGACTGAAGTGTATACGGCCCCTAGGGACTCCAACCATCAATTATGAGTCGCCTCGGATGATTTTGAAGCATTGTGCCATGCCCCCGATGCCGCCCCTCCGCTGTAAGGGAGAATGCGTTTTAATTTATATCACTGCTTACAGACAATCGTTATCTTCACATCTTCTTCCACCCTCTGCCACTGCTCGATTTCGTGTTGCAACTAATGCTGTTGAAGCTCTCAAGGTTATCTTTCTAGTAAACGTATCTATCAAAATTTATATTTTTATCGTTTTCCGATATGATTCGAGTACTTTTTTGTCATTCTATTTGTTTCTTATATAAACACGCGTATAGCATCTCTAGAGCGTAGACACTATACCTCGTTCATCAGCTTGAATCAATCGATAATCGTTCAATATTCAGGAGGTCGGTGTGCGTGAGCGTATCGGATTCCAGAATCTTCTATACGGTAATGGTAAAGATCTATCAGGAGTGTTCATTGAACTTGTTCGACTCATTCCAATCGAAGGAGATATCGATCATATTGAAGAAATCAGTCAGTTTTATTTTCTTTTCATCATTGCTCGACTTTGACTTTCATCTGTGCATGCTTTGTAAAAACATTACCTTCTCATTTATCATTCTCCGCATCTCCAAGACATTATAAGAGAGGAATCGCGAGAAAATCGACCGTTTCGGAGGGTCCGCGGACATAGAAAATTCGACCCCCTGAAAAATTCAGAATAAGTACTTTGAACGATGCTCTATCGAACTGCGTTTTCCGAATTTGCATATCTGCTCTCATTTTCGAGTAGCGGTAGGTCAAAGTTGGCAGGTACGGTTTTTTTGGCTCGAGTGTGCGTCAGAAAAATGATCATAACTCCGTTCAAAATAATGATAGACACTTTTTCAAAAAAAACATCGAAAGAGGAGATCTTGCGCAACATTTACCAGTTGATGACGTCATTTTTCGACCATGCGCCGGTGCTGGGCGGTCGGTTTTATGAAAAAGTGACGTAACTTTCCTAATCGGAAAAAGTGCACTTTTCTTCTATGCGCGTTTTGTTGCACCCATATGTGTCTAAAAATGACCCAAGTTTCAGAGGATTTCCGAATTGGAAAAAAAAAAAGCGTTGATTTTAGTGACGCGACCTCGGCTTATTCCTTTATTTAGTGACGCGACCTCGGCTTATTCCTTTATCAAGAAACAGCAAAGGAGCTAAAATGACTCAAAAACATCCGAAAAAACATTGCGAGCTCAAAATACCCATATATGACAGTTATATGAAACACAAAATCACCAAGTTCCGAAAAAATTGGAAAAAACCGTATTTTGCTTTTCCACGTGGAAAAAACGTTTCAGTAATGTTAATTAATCTTTATAATATTTCTTATAATGTTTTTGAACATTTATATTTTTGGAAGTGAAGGCCTACCTGCTCTTAGAGCCGAGATATCCGCCATCGAAATTACACGCGCGCGCCCCAACTCCGCGCGACTGCTCATCATCCGCTCTCTCACTCCCACACGCTCTTTCGTGAACAGACAGGGAGAGAAAAAAAGGAGAAGGGAGACTAACATCTGACAACTACCCGAAATGGAGATGTTAGAAAACTCTGAGCGAACAGAGTTGCATTTGAACAACAAAGAACGAGTGTGAGCCCCCCCCCCCCCCCCAAACCTTCCTCGCTCTCTCTCTCTCTCTCTCTCTCTCTCTCTCTCTCTCTCTCTCTCTCTCTCTCTCTCTCTCTCTTCAAGGAATGATGAAGTACAATGTCAAAACTAATGTTAGATAAGATACATTTATTAGAGAAATCAGTCATAATTGAAAACAATTAACATTGAAATAACATATTACAAAGAGAAATGGATGACAAACGGATGTTTTAAGGATGTTTTTAGTTTAGTGATCGAATGAGACAGAGACAAATTATATGTGTGGTGGATTAACAATAATTTATAGTAGATTCCTAGCAGTGCTAGGGGGATCCATAAATTGTTTTACTTGCGAGCGTTTTATACTTATGTGCGGGAAGAGCATTTCGCTTGCGCGCCCATCCGCCTCTATTACCCTTTGAGAAGAGATGTTTTTTTTCATCGTACCAATCCTGATTGATCGTTGACCTGCCTTACCTCCATTCTTCAACATGGTTGTGGTTCCACTCATTGTGACACTACTTCTCCTGGGTGTCATTCCTGCTAGGAGAAGGATCCACGAACTTCTGTTCCAAGGGGCGGTGGGAGAGAGTGAGCTTACCGACCGTTCGCGATGAAGAAAATGAACGTGAATGAAGAGATGAAGAGAGAAGAGATGTGTTGCCATAAAATGAACGTTTTCCAGCTCAGAATGACTCAAAACAACTTGTTTCATCATTCTTAGCACGAAAAATACCGTGGAACACGTTTTTTGTGTCTGTAAAAATCAGCAAAAGATTTGGATCGAACCGGGGTTCGAACCCGCTCAGTGTTTTTAGAGTGGTACCTCTTTACCTCGACGTCTCGAATGATTTTGCTTATTTTATTTATTTATTTATCGTAGTTCGCTCAGAGTTTTCTAACATCTCCATTTCGTGTAGTTGTCAGATGTTAGTCTCCCTTCTCCTTTTTTTCTCTCCCTGTCTGTTCACGAAAGAGCGTGTGGGAGTGAGAGAGCGGATGATGAGCAGTCGCGCGGAGTTGGGGCGCGCGCGTGTAATTTCGATGGCGGATATCTCGGCTCTAAGAGCAGGTAGGCCTTCACTTCCAAAAATATAAATGTTCAAAAACATTATAAGAAATATTATAAAGATTAATTAACATTACTGAAACGTTTTTTCCACGTGGAAAAGCAAAATACGGTTTTTTCCAATTTTTTCGGAACTTGGTGATTTTGTGTTTCATATAACTGTCATATATGGGTATTTTGAGCTCGCAATGTTTTTTCGGATGTTTTTGAGTCATTTTAGCTCCTTTGCTGTTTCTTGATAAAGGAATAAGCCGAGGTCGCGTCACTAAATAAAGGAATAAGCCGAGGTCGCGTCACTAAAATCAACGCTTTTTTTTTTTCCAATTCGGAAATCCTCTGAAACTTGGGTCATTTTTAGACACATATGGGTGCAACAAAACGCGCATAGAAGAAAAGTGCACTTTTTCCGATTAGGAAAGTTACGTCACTTTTTCATAAAACCGACCGCCCAGCACCGGCGCATGGTCGAAAAATGACGTCATCAACTGGTAAATGTTGCGCAAGATCTCCTCTTTCGATGCTTTTTTTGAAAAAGTGTCTATCATTATTTTGAACGGAGTTATGATCATTTTTCTGACGCACACTCGAGCCAAAAAAACCGTACCTGCCAACTTTGACCTACCGCTACTCGAAAATGAGAGCAGATATGCAAATTCGGAAAACGCAGTTCGATAGAGCATCGTTCAAAGTACTTATTCTGAATTTTTCAGGGGGTCGAATTTTCTATGTCCGGGGGGTGGTCGAACCTCTGGCGATTCCTCTCATAATGTATTGTTGAAAGTCAAATTTAAATACAAAAGTATTGAGGAGTGGGAGATAGTCTTTTACTGTTAGATACTTCAATTTCTCATAGTTTCTCATTTTCGGTTTCTACGATGATCTTCTCAATCGTTCTCGTTCCATCATTTCTCCTGATTCTCTTTGGGTCCCTGAATTCTGTCGTCTGCTCAAATTAAAACATGATGGACGGTATTGGTGTCCGAATGAGGTACTCATTTATACTCTAATCGATATCGATTTATAAAACTGACAATGAGCAACTGACTGAGAAAGTTACAGTAATCTTCAATTTAATCAATATCTTAATGAGATATACACCATAATTTCACTGATTCGTTTTCTGAATTATCGATTGATTTCTTTAGAATGAATCTGAATTGTATGATCTATCTTCCGTTCGTCGATCTCTTCAATCGATTATTGATTGTCCAAATGAACGAAGAGAACTCGCAGCTGCTCTTTTGTCTATTGAAATGGAACATGATGATGTAAGTCCGTAATATTTAACTTTCTATCCATCTACTTGTTGATTTTGTGTTTCACCCTTGACACATGTTGTACTTGTAATGTTCATCACAATGGTTTATAATGATATGCTTCATTCAACAAATATTTTTTTTATTTATCCAGTTATTGATCGATTTATTTGCAGATTCCTCAACCGATTGAAAAACCACCTCTTCTTGCGAAGCCAACCCTGCCACCGAAACCAAGGTTTGTGTTTTATATTCATTACAGTGCTTATTTATTTGCAGTAGTCTATTAAAACTGTATCCAATTGAATCAATTATAATATTCCGTATATTCCAATCGATTTAAGATACAATACTCCTACCCTTTTTTTATTTTCAGTCTGAAGCCCACTTCACTAACATCACCTACTTTAATAGAAGATAAAGTGTCTGAAGAAGATGAAGAGAAGAAAAGAGAAAGAGAAGAAATGGAGAGATTATTGGATGAAGCAATGAGTACATTGAGAGTGACTGAAGATCAATATGAACAGGTTATTGATTAATTATTAATTGATTAGTACTATTTATCGATTTATCATGTTGATCTATCGATCTCAAAGACAATCTATGCTATTGATAATGATAATCTTTATACTTCTGATTATGTTGATCTTAAAAATCTCATGTAATATTCTAACGATGTGTTGAAAGAGAACACAATGAGTAGCGTATAGTATGGATGATCGATAAATTATGTTTGAGGATTAAAATAAGCCCAAATTGCAGTTATCCCAAAGTGAGCGTAGTTTGGACAATGAACTATTCTCGTATACAAATGAATTGGAAAGATTTGATGATAAACTAATGGTTGTCTTAGAAGATCCTGAAGCTGCAAAGGCTAAGATTGAGGTATGGATTTTATGGTAAACAACCTTTTGGGTTTGGCCAAAAACTTGGTGAAGAGCGCCAGGTGAATCCGTGTTACTGTTTATATTAACTTGCTCAATCTTCTACTCAATTTTATCCACTTCCATTACAGAAGTTCTTGAATGATCGAGATGATCGTGTACATGCATTGGAGACACGATGGGAAGGAATGAAAAGGGAGAAAATGGATGAATTGAATCGATTGAGAGAACAAACAAAGAATACGGTAGGTCGGATTACTGTATTATAGTTAGTGTTGGATAATGTGAATGCTATGATGGATTTTGATGAATAATTGATGTAAATAATGACTAATAAGTCATAAGAGGTTGAAAGAGAAAGCATCGAGCTCTGGAGTACTTTTGTTGTTTTCATAAACTCGATCAAATGTGATTAGCTAAATGACGGATATCCGATGGTTATATTTGATTGAGTCGTATTTGAGTAGTTTATGTATTGTTTGGTCATACTTGAATGAAGACGATGATCTAAAATGATATGATTGACAGGCCTCAACGATGACGATATCAGAGAGAATTCATCGTCTTCGTGAAGAGATTGCACATCTGAAGCAGACGAAGGAAGTATATGCAAGAAGAGAAGAGAAATTGGTGAGATTATTGTATATTGTGATACTGTAAGGAGATAATGTTGTAATATTGATATATTATCATAAATATTATAACGAAGGAACAATAGGCGCATAGTCGTTTTGTGATATTGATATATTATCGTAAAATACTAGCAGTGCTAGGGGGATCCATAAATTGTTTTACTTCCGAGCGTTTTATTTCAGTAGAATTACGCTAGCGCGGATGGGTGCTGCGCACCCATCCGCTCAGCAACTGATCAGTTGGTCACTTTCACTCTTTTTCATGTCCCATTGATACATTTTCCAGCTCAAAAGGAGTCAAAATAACTTGTTTCATCATTATTAGCACGAAAAAATACCTTGGAACACGTTTTCTGTGTCTGTAAAAATCAGCAAAAGTTTTGGATCGAACCGGGGTTCGAACCCGCTCGGTGTTTTTAGAGTAGTACCTTTTTACCTCGACGCCATGGGTTCATTTTATTTCTGAATATAGTCATATTATGCCTCAATCGACGCGCAAAGAGTGGGGCTACAACTTTCTTTGCCATATAAAACGCCTAAAACAAATTTAAAAATAAATTTAACCAAGAAAACTGGCAAAATCGTGTTTTCGTACCTTTTCGGCGATTTTTCGCGGTACAAAGAGGTCGTGCGGAGGTGAAGAGACATTGATTTTCTAAATCAATTTTTCAAGCGCTACAACATGAGCGTAGTTTGGTTGAATAAAAAAGGTGCGAAATTTGAGTTTTTTTGAAAAAGTTAAAAATCGACCATTGTTCGCGACCGCACACCTCCGCGAATACTAAACCAAATGAGATGGGTCCAAAAGTAAAAAGTTGCGTCTCATCGAGTTCTACAATTTAGTTTCAGGAGCCGGGACGCAAAAATTAAGTTGAAAAGGTGAAAATTGCGAAAAACCTAGTTTCCCGTTTTCTTCCGAAGCCTATTTCGTCATCACGCAGGGAGCTTTGGGGTATGGCATTAGCACCAAAAGATGCGCCGTAAAAAGTTGTTTAATATAAGTCTTAATCTCGAAAATCGTCTGTCCAGTTTTTGAGTTGTGATAAAATGCAAATATGATTTTCGCCTTTTTTTGCTCTCCGCCAACTTTGAGCGCAATTTACCGGCAACTCGTGTTTAGGAAAAATCGGCAAAAATATGATCTCGATAGCCCCAAGTCTTGTGATCAGTTTCATACTCCAACTTGCAATTTTTGATACACTTGGCACCAAGTTGCGCGCCAAAAAGTGCAAAAAACCCGAGAGCCGGCGTTTCACCTAAAAGACGGCTCCGGATCGGCTCGGGACCAGTGCCATTCGATCCGGCGTGGTCGAAAACCCCAGTAGCCGGAATCTGGTATAATCGGCACAACGTCTTGACAAAAGAAATTTCAAAAAACCTACCGCGGTAAATCGGTCGAATTGCGATCTTTTATATAGGGGTTAACTAGCAGTGCTAGGGGGATCCATAAAATGTTTTACTTGTGAGCGTTTCATTATTATACTTGAAGCACGGGAGGAGCATTGCGCTAGCGCGGAAGGGTGCTGCGCACCCTTCCGCATAGACTGCTCGAGTCGCCAAGTATGGACACTTTTCTCTTGTTTTCTGACTTATTAGACGATTTGTCGAAAAAATATATGAAAAAACGACAACATAAAACTATTTACTTTGAATTTTGAACAGCAAAATTACTTGGAAGCAGTTGTCGTGAGCTTTTGATTGTTTGGGGGGGACACCCCCCCCCCAACCCCCCCATTTTCTGTATTGCATGACACGAAACACATTCGTGGACTCGTCAATAAGCTTTCTGACATTTTCCGGATGTCTTAGGATCAATGTTTGTCTCAATATTATCTAAAAATTTCGTTGAACTGAATGAATGTCGCTACAGATATCAATTGAAGCGAGGTAAGAGTTAAGAGTCATGCATGACAAGTTTCCTGCTCAGAATGACTCAAAACAAGTTGTTTCATCATTCTTAACACGAAAAACCACCTTAGAACACTTTATTTCAGTCAGGAAAAATCAGCAAAAGTTTTGGATCGAACCGGGGTTCGAACCCGCTCGGTGTTTTCAGAGTAGTACCTCTTTACCTCGACGCCATGGGTTCATTTTATTTCTGAATATAGTCATATTATACACCAATCGACGCGCAAAGAGTCGCGCTACAACTTTCTTTGCCATGCAAAACGCCTAAAACAATTTTAAAAATAAATTTAACCAAGAAAACTGGCAAAATCGTGTTTTCGCACCTTTTCGGCGATTTTTCGCGGTACAAAGAGGTCGTGCGGAGGTGAAGTGACATGTTTTTTCTAAATCAGTTTTTCAAGCGCTACAACATGAGCATAGTTAGGTTGAATAAAAAAGGTGCGAAATTTGAGTATTTTGAAAATGTTAAAAATCGACCATTTTTCGCGACCGCACAACTCCGCGAATACTAAACCAAATGAGTTGGGTCCAAAAGCAAAAAGATGCGGCACGTCGAGTGGTACAATTTACTTTCAAGAGCCGGGACGCGAAAATTACGTTGAATAGGTGAAAATTGCGAAAAACCTACTTTCCGGATTTCTTCCCAGGCCTATTTCGTCATCACCAAAAACTTTTTATGGCACGACACTAGTACCATAAGATGCGCCGTAAAAAGTTGCTTAATATAAGTCTTAACCAGAAAAAGTTATGGGCGATTTTTCGAGTAATCAAATTATGCGCGCCCGAATTTTGCCTTTTTTTGCTCTAATTCAACTTTGAACGCTAATTTCACGGCAACCCGTGTTTGGGAAAAATCGGCAAAAATAAAAATTAGATTGCCCCAAGTCTTGTGATCATTTTCGTATACCAACTTGCAATTTTCGATATACTTGACACCAAGTTGTGCGCCAAAATGTGCAAAAAACCCGAGAGCCGGCGTTTCACCTAAAAGACGGCTCCGGATCGGCTCGGGACCAGTGCCATTCGATCCGGCGTGGTCGAAAACCCCAGTAGCCGGAATCTGGTATAATCGGCACAACATCCTGATAGAACAAATTTCAAAAAACCTATCCCGGTAAATTGGTCTAATTGCGATCTTTTATATAGGGGTTAACTAGCAGTGCTAGGGGGATCCATAAATTGTTTTACTTGAGAGCGTTTTATACTTTTAGCGCGGGAGGAGCATTTCGCTAGCGCGGAAGGGTGCTGCGCACCCTTCCGCATAGACTGCCCGAGTCGCCCAGTATGGACACTTTTCTCTTGTTTTCTGACATATTAGACGATTTGTCGAAAAAATATATGAAAAACGACACCACAAAACCATTTGCTTTGAATTTTGAACGGAAAAATTACTTGGAAGAAGTGAGCTTTTGATTGTTTGGGGGGGACACCCCCCCAACCCCCCATTTTCTATATTGTTTGACACGAAACACATTTGTGGACTCGTTCATAAGCTTTCCGACATTTTGCGGATGTTTTAGGATCAATGTTTTTCTCAATATTATCGAAAAATTTCGTTGACCTGAATGAATGTCGCTACAGATATCAATTGAAGCGAGGTAAGAGTTAAGAGTCATGTATGACATGTTTTCCTGCTCAGAATGGCTCAGAACAACCTGTTTCATCATTCTTAGCACATAAAATTACCCCAGAACACTTTATTTCGCTCGGTAAAAATCAGCAAAAGTTTTGGATCGAACCGGGGTTCGAACCCGCTCGGTGTTTTCAGAGTAGTACCTCTTTACCTCGACGCCATGGGTTCATTTTATTTCTGAATATAGTCATATTATACACCAATCGACGCGCAAAGAGTAGGACTACAACTTTCCTTGCCATATAAAACGCCTAAAACAATTTTAAAAATAAATTTAGCCAAGAAAACTGGCAAAATCGTGTTTTTGCACCTTTTCGGCGATTTTTCGCGGTGCAAAGAGGTCGTGCGGAGGTGAAGAGACATAGTTTTTCTAAATCAGTTTTTCAAGCGCTACAACATGAGCATAGTTAGGTTGAATAAAAAAGGTGCGAAATTTGAGTTTTTTGAAAAAGTTAAAAATTGACCCTTTTTCGCGACCGCACAGCTCGGCGAGTATTGCCCGAAATGAGTTGGGTCAAAAAGCAAAAAGATGCGGCACTTCGAGTTGTACAATTTACTTTCAGGAGCCGGGACGCGAAAATTACTTTGAATGGGTGAAAATTGCGAAAACCCTACTTTACGGATTTTTTCAGAAGCCTATTTCGTCATAATCCCGGGGGACAAGGCGCGTGGCGTTAGCACCAAAAGATGCGCCGTAAAAAGTTGTTTAATATAAGTCTTAAACTCAAAAAGTTATAGAGCCGATTTCGAGCAATCAAATTATGCGCGCCCGATTTTTGCATTTTTTTGCTCTCTTCCAACTTCGAACGTTAATCTCGCGGCAACCCGTGATCACGAAAAATCGGCAAAAATAAGAATTAGATTGCCCCAAGTCTTGTGGTCATTTTGATATACCAACTTTTAATTTTTGATACATTTAGTATCAAGTTTGGCGCCAAAAAGTGCAAAAAACCCGAGAGCCGGCGTTTCACCTAAAAGACGGCTCCGGATCGGCTCGGGACCAGTGCCATTCGATCCGGCGTGGTCGAAAACCCCAGTAGCCGGAATCTGGTATAATCGGCACAACATCCTGATAGAACAAATTTCAAAAAACCTATCCCAGTAAATTGATCGAATTGCGATCTTTTATATAGGGGTTAATATCGGCCGATTAGTTGCATAGTCGAAGTAAATATATAGTAAAGAAAGGCAAATAAATATTTGTTTTTTTTTTTCAGTCTAAAAGAGTGGAACGAATGGATGATTCTACATCTACCAGAATCAATAGACATTCGTATGTCAAGAAACTATTCGATGTCACTAACAATATAAAGAAACAAAGGGAAGAAATGCAAAAGGCTCTCGGGTTTTTTCTAGCAGTGCTAGGGGGATCCATAAAATGTTTTACTTGTGAGCGTTTCATTATTATACTTGAAGCACGGGAGGAGCATTGCGCTAGCGCGGAAGGGTGCTGCGCACCCTTCCGCATAGACTGCTCGAGTCGCCAAGTATGGACACTTTTCTCTTGTTTTCTGACTTATTAGACGATTTGTCGAAAAAATATATGAAAAAACGACAACATAAAACTATTTACTTTGAATTTTGAACAGCAAAATTACTTGGAAGCAGTTGTCGTGAGCTTTTGATTGTTTGGGGGGGACACCCCCCCCCCAACCCCCCCCATTTTCTGTATTGCATGACACGAAACACATTCGTGGACTCGTCAATAAGCTTTCTGACATTTTCCGGATGTCTTAGGATCAATGTTTGTCTCAATATTATCTAAAAATTTCGTTGAACTGAATGAATGTCGCTACAGATATCAATTGAAGCGAGGTAAGAGTTAAGAGTCATGCATGACAAGTTTCCTGCTCAGAATGACTCAAAACAAGTTGTTTCATCATTCTTAACACGAAAAACCACCTTAGAACACTTTATTTCAGTCAGGAAAAATCAGCAAAAGTTTTGGATCGAACCGGGGTTCGAACCCGCTCGGTGTTTTCAGAGTAGTACCTCTTTACCTCGACGCCATGGGTTCATTTTATTTCTGAATATAGTCATATTATACACCAATCGACGCGCAAAGAGTCGCGCTACAACTTTCTTTGCCATGCAAAACGCCTAAAACAATTTTAAAAATAAATTTAACCAAGAAAACTGGCAAAATCGTGTTTTCGCACCTTTTCGGCGATTTTTCGCGGTACAAAGAGGTCGTGCGGAGGTGAAGTGACATGTTTTTTCTAAATCAGTTTTTCAAGCGCTACAACATGAGCATAGTTAGGTTGAATAAAAAAGGTGCGAAATTTGAGTATTTTGAAAATGTTAAAAATCGACCATTTTTCGCGACCGCACAACTCCGCGAATACTAAACCAAATGAGTTGGGTCCAAAAGCAAAAAGATGCGGCACGTCGAGTGGTACAATTTACTTTCAAGAGCCGGGACGCGAAAATTACGTTGAATAGGTGAAAATTGCGAAAAACCTACTTTCCGGATTTCTTCCCAGGCCTATTTCGTCATCACCAAAAACTTTTTATGGCACGACACTAGTACCATAAGATGCGCCGTAAAAAGTTGCTTAATATAAGTCTTAACCAGAAAAAGTTATGGGCGATTTTTCGAGTAATCAAATTATGCGCGCCCGAATTTTGCCTTTTTTTGCTCTAATTCAACTTTGAACGCTAATTTCACGGCAACCCGTGTTTGGGAAAAATCGGCAAAAATAAAAATTAGATTGCCCCAAGTCTTGTGATCATTTTCGTATACCAACTTGCAATTTTCGATATACTTGACACCAAGTTGTGCGCCAAAATGTGCAAAAAACCCGAGAGCCGGCGTTTCACCTAAAAGACGGCTCCGGATCGGCTCGGGACCAGTGCCATTCGATCCGGCGTGGTCGAAAACCCCAGTAGCCGGAATCTGGTATAATCGGCACAACATCCTGATAGAACAAATTTCAAAAAACCTATCCCGGTAAATTGGTCTAATTGCGATCTTTTATATAGGGGTTAATATCGGCCGATTAGTTGCATAGTCGAAGTAAATATATAGTAAAGAAAGGCAAATAAATATTTGTTTTTTTTTTTCAGTCTAAAAGAGTGGAACGAATGGATGATTCTACATCTACCAGAATCAATAGACATTCGTATGTCAAGAAACTATTCGATGTCACTAACAATATAAAGAAACAAAGGGAAGAAATGCAAAAGGTTTGTTATTCAATCATTTATTTTGGTTTTAGTTTGCTATGCTTTGTGGATGGTAGTATCATGGTACGGTATAGTACGATAGCAAGATTCGCATAGATCTCACTCGGAACACACTCTGAAATATTGATTTATTGATTGAATTTGTAGGTTTGGAAGATCACGGATGGTATAATGAAGGATATCAAATGGACTGAACAAGCTGCAACGAGAACATTTGATCTACTTGAAGATATACTGTATAAGGTTAGTGTATTGATTTATTGATTGATTTTACTGTAGCTAGGATGGATACGGTAGTTAGAAATTGTTAGTGATGTATCTATCTAATATATTGATTGAATTACGAAGATCGACAATTACTTTAATGGGTGTTTGTCTACTTAATCTCATGTCTACATGATTGATATATCATTATATATTTTGATTTAGATAATTTGAGCGAAATGTCTATAATATGGTTTCGATATGACAATGTTACATGACAAATTAGATCATCGATTGATTTGCCAATTCCATTCCAGGAAATCGATCGTTCGCCTAAAGATGAAAGATTGTACAAGAACTTTGTGACAATGTTTAATCAGTGTCAATTGATAATTCGAACGATTGAGAATATTGGACATTCAAAACAAAGAAAGGAACAATTGATTGATAAGGTAAATATATCGTACCAACGTTAATCTGTGTAGTAATTTGGTCGACCTTCAATTGTTTTGTGGAAATGATAAATCAAAAGATGGTTATTTCACATGATATAGATGAATTAATTGATTGTTTGTTCAGGTAGACATCGCCTCCCAAGGTTCATTCGATAGTCATCTCGAACCAATGATGGAAGATCTAATAGCTATTCAAGAAGAAAATGCAAGATTGGAAGAAATACTCAAACAAACTTGAATCATCTCTCACCCTCTTCATTGATTTATTGTACCTTTACATGATTTTCATTATTCTTAGAATTTTATACTGGATATAAGCATAGTTCTCTTCACTTCACTATATTCTTTCGTTGGAATTGAACAGAGAAATAGTGTGTTAAATGAGGATACCGAGATTGTTAATTGTTTTCACACTCAATTTACTATCCCTATCATGACCCTTCTACGTAATCTTCCCTCATTTATTAGTTTCTAATCATCCATCTTCTAATATCAGGTAGTTTGATTATTTTGAGACCATTTTCATATTGTCTTAATTTGGTTCATATTTTGAATCGTAGTTCCGGTTGTAATATTCTTTCAATATGTATTAAGAGAGATGGCCGCTAAGACTCGACCACCCCCGGACACGTGCGCTAGCAATGGGAACTGGGGGTCCATACTTGGGTGTTAGGAGTGTCACCGGCCCTTATTACACAAAACAGTAGCAATTTCCTGTTTGTGCCCTTAGGCTATTAAAAAAATAATTTTAATAAAAAAACGTTAAAAAATCGTAATTTTTCAAATTGTTGAGATGAAGTCCAAATATCATTTGCGATGCGTCTAGGGTACACAGAGGTTGCTAATTCACTATTAGCATCGAATGTGCGTTCATTCCTAAACCACTTTTTTTACTCAAAATTAAGGTTTTTTCGGACAAATCATCGCTTGTTGTAGATTGCTGCAAAGATTTCCGACCAGGTATTGTAGCCTAAGCAATTCTGACTTGATTTCACTTAAAACCGGGTTCTTCCCATTAGACCATCTTGCCGAAATTTCCGCTCTAATTTCCTTCATCGATGGTTTTTCCGAACAAATGTATTTTCCAAACGTATTTTCCAAACGAGTTGTGCGGAATTGCGCTCTTCACAAAGTTTCGAGGTGAGACCAGTAAAATGACACAAGAAGTCCTTCACTTGGATCAATTTGAAAATTTCGATTTTCACGACCCGGGGGTCATGGTCCGAAAATTTCAAAATTTCTCAAGTTTGAAATGTTTTCATTTATGCGGCTTATTGTGAAGTACTAATGATGTGAATAATATTCAGCCAATGCTCAATAGCTGATCTCTCCTTTCAACCTTTTTTCGAAAATTTTCATTCTGATTGCGTGCGAAAAATCAGAATTGTGCTTGAATCAGTTTCCAACTTGTTTTCTGTAACATTCTGTAATAGTACTTTGTAATGTACATAATCAATATGAAAATCGTTCAATTTCGAAAATTCAAAAAAAATCAATTTCAGTGCCTACTTTCACTGCAAATTTCTAAAATATTGCAGTTTTTCGACTCGAATGCTGCCAATGAGCAAATGACAATGACATTGTGAAGTTTCATGATGAGTGAAACATAGTAGAACTGGAATCCCGTCATTCGGCTCACTTTTGAAAAATCGATTTCCATGACCCCGGGGTCATGGCAAAAAAAAATGAATTTTCGAAATTGAACGATTTTCATATTGATCGTGTACATTGTAAAGTACTATGACAGAATGTTACAGAAAGTAAGTTGGAAACTGATTCAAGCACAATTCTGATTTTTCGCACGCAATCAGAATGAAAATTTTCGAAAAAAATGGTTGAAAGGATAGATCAGCCATTGAGCATTGGTTGAATATTATTCACATCATTAGTACTTCACAATAAGCCCCATAAATGAAAACATTTCAAACTTGAAAAATTTTGAAATTTTCAGAACACGATTTTCATGACCCCCGGGTCATGAAAATCGAAATTTTCAAATTGATACAAGTGATGGGCTTCTTGTGTCATTTTACTCGACTCACCTCTAAACTTTGAGCAGACCACAATTCCGCACCAATCGTTTGGAAAATACGTTTGGAAAATACATTTGTTCGGGAAAACCATCGATGACTGAAATTCGATCAAAAATTTCGGCAAGATGGTCTAACGGGAAGAACCCGGTTTTAAGTGAAATCAAGTCGGAATTGCTTAGGCTACAATACCTGGTTGGAAATCTTTGCAGCAATCTACAACAAGCGATAATTTGTCCGAAAAAATCAAAATTTTGAGTCAAAAAAGTGGTTTAGGAATCAACGCACATTTGATGCTAATAGTGAATTAGCAACCTCTGTGCACCCTAGACGCATCGCAAATGATATTTAGACTTCATCTCAACAATTTGAAAAATTACGATTTTTTAACGTTTTTTTATTAAAATTATTTTTTTAATAGCCTAGGGGCACAAACAGGAAATTTCTGCTGTTTTGTGTAATAAGGGCCGGTGGCACTCCTAACACCCAAGTATGGATCCCCATTTCTCATTGCTAGCGCACGTGTCCGGGGGTTTTCGAATATGATCTAGTCTTAGGGAACATGCCTCTTAATATATTACTCTGTTCATATCTGTATGTACACTTGTCACTTACATTTTTCACACTTTTCATGGATAATTCTCAATTCTTTTTATTTCTTTTTCATTTCAAGTATTTTTGTTCTATATTCTATAACATAGCAATAGTAAGAATAATTTATCATATTGTTGATTCCACTCATTATACGCGTATCCATCTCTTGAAATTGATAAAGATTACTGTATTGATCGAAAAAAAGATTATAAATAGTACTTTCATGAAATATCACTGGCCTAGCAGTGATAACCCGCAGGACTTCGTGTGCCTTGAATAACGGGTTGTACCTTTACCTTTTACCTTTTACTTTCATGAAAAGATATTAATCGAGAATAATGAACATAAAGACTCCCTCAATTACAGTCACCAAAAGAAACTACTGTAGAATATTAGATGGAGTGACTATCTTGGCTCTCGCATATAGTATTGATTCCAAGACAGGAAGTGGTTCCGTTTGAGTGTTAGATCAGTGATAGAGTGGCCAGATAAGCAGACTAGATCGATGGGTAGAGACGCAGAGAGTCATCGCGCGCACTGAACTCGAAATAGCACCACTGTTGAAACGGGTGGCGGGCGGTGATAACTACACGAAATGAGTGAAACATATTTTTTTTTACATTAATTAATTTTGAACAATTACAATTTTCCTATAATATAAACAACTCTCGTAGAACCAATTTCAAACATAAAAAAACTGACTGAAATAAAATATAAATTAAAAAAGTAACAATTTTTGATTAAATAAAAACGCTAAATGAATCTAATAATTTTCGAGCTCATAACAAAGTTTAAATATCAACGAACTCTTCCTTGTTCTCGAAAAGAAAGCTCGAACGAATACTTATGATAACCTGCTAAATAACTGGAAAAATCACTTGGCGCAGACAAGGACAGCCACACTACCTGAGAAAAATTAGAATGGCTAATTAAGTTAGGGTAATTTAAACAGATGTGCGTGCATACAAGATGGCTCTTTGTGCAAAAATTAATATTTTAACGATTCTGTAATACTTTAAATTGACAATTAATAACAGTATGATCAAGACAGATTCTATAACTACAGTAATATCTCTATCCGATCTCATTGTCAGTCGTAATATCCTACGTCCCCCACTCATTGCGATAATGAGCGTCTGAAACGGGGACGCAGGTACTAAACCCCTGGTCGTGTAAACCAAATACTAAAGAGGGGATAAAGGTATTATTTATCTACAAGTACAATAAACCAGAAATAAACTCCTCCTGACCTTCGATACCTAGGCATGGGGCTAGAAAGTAGGGGTTTTAATAGATAAGAAAACAAAATAACAAAAAGGACTAAGATACATAAACAAAGCGACCTCTCCCCATCCTCGCCTGAACTCTCTCTAAAGGGAGGTAGTCCAAAGACCACGCCTCTGAAGATGGAATGAGAGAGGTAGAGAAAGATCAGTCAAAAGAAGGGAGATGACTAATAGTGTGAAAGGGAATGAAAAGACGGGGATGTAACGTCTTACAACTTAACGGGCTTGAGCTCCCGCGAAAGAATAAGAGTGATTGGTTTGGGATGTGATTTGAAGAAATATGATGTACAGAGATTAGATAATATGGTAGAAGAAAGTATTGAATAGGTTGGATTCCTGCCTACTTCTACATCACTGAGAAAGGTTGCTCTTTTGATTATTTTTTTTTAAATCTTTTTTTTTAATCTTCATTCCATTACGAGAGGGATTTGACTGTCTCCTGAAGTAGTGGAGAGTGACAGTGGGAGATCAGTCATTCTTCTAGAATCTTTCATGTCGAGATGAAATCCAAGTAGGGAGAAGAATGACGAAGGGAAGGTGATTCATTGAGCCTGTATAGAGTGAAAGGCTGATAGAGTCCATGTCGTGGACGATGAGATGATCATGATGATGATGAAGAAATGCAGTGAATGAAGAAATCAAGAATGGATACTCACTGTAGTGACAGGAGGTTGAAGATCATCATAGTTTGTCGATGAATTGTGTTGGGGAATTCGTAATGGAGCAATGAAGATATGCCTCATTCTTTTGGCATATTAATTTGGCAACTCAGTTAATAGTTTCAGTCAGGAATCCAAGGTTTCAAAAGAGTGGATTGAGGAATTTCTAATCTCTGTACGAACTTGAAATTGGGAATAAAACAAGAAAAGAAGAAACGAGAGTAATTGGGTGATAACGAAACGAAATTAATTGGTTGTGGATGCTTGTTGCATATGGGAGGAAAGAAGGAGGGTAAAATTAAGGAATAAGAATGTTAACAGTATTAAATGAGCATACGAACAAAATGGTTGATTATGAGAAATATGAATTAAATGGATAATGATGATGTGATAATATAGAATCAATAAAATAATAGAACGATAGAATACATTGCAACTGACTCTTCTTGCTAGTCTCGCAGATCTTTTCGTGGTAGCAGTGATGACGACGGCTTCTGACGTAGATGACGAGGCGAAGACACGGCTGGATGGAGGGTCAGCAGATCTTGTGTGATGTTCAGAGCCAAGGCTACGATTGGGAGATGCTCGACCCAGTCGTTCGCACTTTCTCGAACGAAAGATGAGAGGGCCTCCTCGAGATTACGTCTTATCCATTCAACAATCCATTGGAAGATGGATTAGTGGACGTTCAGATCTGATGAGATGGATGGTAGTTGATCTCGTCGATGATGACGGATGGGTATCGTTCACTGATAGTCAACACACAGAGTTCCCGAGGGTTACCCACGCATTCTGTGTGAAGCTAAGGACGAGGTGGAGACTAGTAGAAGAGATAGTCGGTTGTAGACTAAGAAAATGGCGACTATGAAGAATATCGTGTAGACTACATGGTAGTCAATTGAAGAGTTAGACGATAGACTACTAAGTAGACGGACGAGTAGACGGCCTGGTAGACGATTGAAGAATTAGACGATAGATGACTAAGAAGACGATAGACGTTAGGGAAGGGGGGGGGCAAGAAGGGTGGGATTTTTTTTAAAGAGAGTACGGTAAGGAGGGAATGAAAGGAAAAGGAGAGAAAAAAAATGGAAGTTGTTAAAAGTACATGTGGGAAACTGTAGGAAAGTGCGCGAAAGTATGAATAGGAGTGGGGGGAGGGTGTGAAAGAGAGGGGAGAGGGTGGACTGAGATGAAGGGGGGGGGGTGTTTCTTTGTCTGACGCAGATGGAAGTGTCCCCAGGTGGTTGCACTTACACAACCGATGAAACTATGGTGAGAGAGAGAGTTTGGCCGATTGGATCGATTAGATGTGGAGAGGTCGCTATAGTCCCATGCCCATTTATCGTCAACCAAATTCCCCGTCGACGACTGCATTTGCGCTTTTATTTGAGGCGTGCGAGGGTCTTGCACCTATGGGATCATTAGTCCTAATGAGGTGGCCGCAATTGGGGGTGAGTGGGTTAAGAGCCAAGGTGTGAAGTGAATACAGAGAAAAAAAGTTGATTATTGTATGGGGCAGCGGCAGTATGTTCTATCTTTAGTTCTTGATTGAAAGAGTTAGAAAAATTTTTTAAAAAAAGAAAAGAGGAGGATCAGAGGAATCTAAAGATAGCGCAACTCAAGATTTTTATACAAAACATGCATCGATATAGCGATCGTGCGAACATACATAATACTTCCTCTCCCGATGACTAGAGGGCATCTCGCGTGCAACACGTATACTCATGCATCATGAAATGACAGGTGGTGTGCTCGTGCTCGGGTAGACAGTGTAGTGCCGTGATACAGTCTTAGACGACATTTCTGTCGACCAAGAATCCCACGACGACGGAATGTGCAAAATTGAACCAATTTTTGAGGGGAAAAAAAGACAAAAGAAAGTGGTTGTGCAAGCTTTTCAAAACCAAATTGTGAAGAGTAGTTGGCGGAGAAAACTCCAACGGTCGCCAGTGGGTATACGTGTGCATGGGGACTGTGCTATAAGCGAGGTACAAGGGGAACGGCACTGTGAAAAACCAGCATAGAAGAGGTGGGCAAAAACGACGGAGTATTCTCAACGTCCATTACTGGCAATGCGGAGCGAACTCGAACGCATGCATACAAAGAATACGATAAGGTGCTGGGACATGCTAGGCTGGGAAAAGCGCGCAACTCGGACGGGTAGAGAATATGGCAGGGTCGGAGTTTTCCTAATTGGTGTGCAAGAAGATCTAACGATTTGCGTGATCAGTGCGAAAAGTTAGGTTCAAGGGGAGTAATTAGGGGTAAAGTTAAATAAATGGTGTAGCATGCACTGTGGACCCTAAGTACTGGAGGGAGAGCGAACCGGGACTCCACGTAATATCCTACGTCCCCCACTCATTGCGATAATGAGCGTCTGAAACGGGGACGCAGGTACTAAACCCCTGGTCGTGTAAACCAAATACTAAAGAGGGGATAAAGGTATTATTTATCTACAAGTACAATAAACCAGAAATAAACTCCTCCTAACCTTCGATACCTAGGCATGGGGCTAGAAAGTAGGGGTTTTAATAGATAAGAAAACAAAATAACAAAAAGGACTAAGATACATAAACAAAGCGACCTCTCCCCATCCTCGCCTGAACTCTCTCTAAAGGGAGGTAGTCCAAAGACCACGCCTCTGAAGATGGAATGAGAGAGGTAGAGAAAGATCAGTCAAAAGAAGGGAGATGACTAATAGTGTGAAAGGGAATGAAAAGACGGGGATGTAACGCAGTGACCGTATACTTATAATTGCTAATATTACGGTTAGTTTTTCAATGTATGTTATTGTTTTAGATCATTAACTTTATTCCATTTTTACTACACATACCAACTTGTAATTTTATTATATGCTACGTCAAATTATCTACATAAACTCTCTAGAGTCCGTGTTTATACACCGATATGAAGCTCCGCCCATTTCTGATTAACCATAGTTACATAGTGATTCTGACTCCACCCATTTAACTTCGCGGGCTTGGACACCGATAGCAAACAATATCACCCAAAATCTTTATTCATTTAAAAAAAGCAGCATGCGAATGACGTCTTCGAGGAAATGTTCGTCGCACTCCAAAATCGCTCCACCTTCAGACGTCCGTCGAGTAGATTCGCCATCTCTCGACGAAGATGATAGACTTCCTCGGACGACCTCATTGATGAAGATGATGAAGAAGATGCGGCTATAATGAAAAATTACGTTAAATTTTGTAAAAGTTTGAAAAATTTTAACAGAATTTCCGTTTCATACTTTCACATGCCGAATCCATGAAAGTTGACAAACCGTTATGTCTACGAACGTGGTGTCGCTAAAGCAGATGGAGGATTTTCGGCTTCCACCAACTCCTAATGGTGACATCATCAAATCCGCTATCCACGACTAGTTCAGCAAGATCAGCCTTTATAGATAACCGAGAACGTGCAGGATATGAAAAGGGCTTGAACACTTAAGAGGAAAGAAGAATGAGAAACGATCAAAGATCAAAGATCAAAGAAAGATAGAAGAGAAGAGAAAGAGTATAGATCAAATAACTTGAGAAAGTTGGGAGATGACAGCACGACCGACAACTATCGCAACACTCCACACGCTCTATACAATCGATTCCTTGTGTGTGTCTATTGATCTGGTCACTATCATACGTATTGTGTTCGAATTTGTACGTATTCGGATAATAATGAATAAGTTTAAATAAAAACCAAATTTTAGATTAATTTGTGCGGAAAAAAATCTAAAGACTAAATTCGAAAGCACAGTCTGCAAAAATGGGTCTATCCTATGGGATAACCAGTGATCATAACTGACAAAGTGGCCTTGCTAGTTGTTCATTACTATACAGTGGAAAGAAATGGGGGTACGATTTAAGGGGTGGGAATTACGGTAAGGAAAGGAAGCACTATAGAAAGAATGAGAGATGTCTACGGTATAGGGGGTATGAGTACATGGTGCACATGTAAAAATTGAAATGCTACGCTAATCTAACCAGGAAGACATGCCCAGCCGTACATGGAGTAAACCGGGTAAGCCCATAAATTGCTCACTACCGGGAGTACCCCACGAACGGACATTCTGGGCTACGGTACCGTAAGAAAGGGGTCAGGAACTGCAATAATATTCGAAGGCAATAACGCAAGACAGCGAGCTGCAACTACGATAAGTAGGCGATACGGCAAGGGATAACATATGGAATGATAGAAAATGTAGCAACATAAAGATAATGATGATGATAACGAGATAAGATAAAGAGGACCACTTATATCACTCGATAAGATGTTCTAGGAGGAACCAATGAGTGTTCTACCCTATTCCTATTATCGATTACCCGAGGGCACGTGTACTGAAAGCGCAATATGAGATATTTGAGAAAGACTACCCTATCGATCTATCAAAAACCCTGTCCATGAGATAATACCAACCGTACACTACAGCAAGAGACGGCTACAACTAGGGTAAGTCAGCGATGTTGAAAGGTAAAGTATAAGACATGAGAGCAAACAAAGTAACAGAAAAATCAATACGACAATTGCAGGGCGGGATACGGTACCTCATTGATTGAATATACGCATCCCTGTGTAGATGAACTGCGAATCCAGATGTAGATGAGCACTCCGTAAGTTGAGAGACATCGAGACAAGCATCGAAGATGTAGTATAGCTGATGAGAGATGGAGACGGGCCCATGGGACGAGACGATAAATGACAATGTAAGACATGATGTTGTCTTATATATGGATAACCAAAGAGCACGCACGCTCTCTCATTCGATCGATACTGGTGTTATAGAAGGATTGGTAGGAATGATCTGCCCTATTCCTATAGTCATCAAACTGAGTCCACGTCAGTCAATCAATACTCAGCATTAGAGAGTAGATCGCTTGACTAGACTCCATCTTGTTCAATATCCATTGATTGATTGCACGTGCACTCAGTTTGACGACTATAGGAACAGGGCAGACATTCCTTCCAATCCGTCTAGAGTATCATTATCGATCGAGAGAGAGAGCGTGCCCCCAATTGTCATTTATCGTCTCGTTCCCGACTCCTCTCATCAGCTCAGCTACATCGTCTCGTCTCTCTCCGATGTACGTCTCTACGTCTCTCCATTTCCATTTCCTCTTCCCTCCTCGTCTATGGTTTCGTCGTTCATCAGATCATGGATGCATCTTCCTCAGTGAGGTACCTTACACCGCCACACAATTGCTGCATCTATTATCGTTCTGTAACTGCGTTTTCTCATGTTATACATTGCCGCATCCCTGACTTAACGTAGTTGTAACCCTCTCTCTTGGTGTAGTGTACGGTAGGGTATGATCTCATGGATACGGCTTTTTGATAGATCAATATGGTAGTCTTCCTCAACTGTCTCCTATTACGCTCTGCATGTGCACTCGGGTAGTCTATAATAGGAATAGGGTAGAACACTCACTGGTTCCTCCTAGAACGTCTTATCGAGTGACATAACTGGTCATCATATCTTATTTTATCATCATCGATTATCTTTCTGTTACTGCATTTTCTCTCATGCCATATGTTATACCTTGCCGCATCGCTGACTTATCGTAGTTGGAGCTTGCTTTCTTCTGGTATTGACACATGCCTTAGAATTGTATCACAGTTCTTACCCTCTTTTTTACGGTATCGTAGCCCGGAATGTCCGTTCGTGGGGTACTCCTGGTAGCGAGCAATTTATATGCTCACCTGGTTTACTCCATGTACGGCTCGGTATGGCTTCGTGCATAGATTACTATAGCATTTCATTTTTTACTTGCGCATCATGTATTGGCCCTCATACCGTAGACTATTGTACTTCATGTATACTAATGTGCAATTAGCAAGGCTACTTTGTCAGTTATGATCTCTGGTTATCACGTGGGCTAGAACCATTCGCTGATTTTGCAGTTTGTGATTACAAATTTAGTCTTTAGATAATTTTATACAAAAATCAATCTAAAATGTACTGTTTTAATTTAAACGTATTCAGTATTATTCGAGCACGTACATTTTTGTTTCAAAATTCGAAAGAGTGAACGGAGCCTGTTCAATTGGAGAACGAGGATTGATCCACCTATGGTAGTGACGAGATCAATAGGACTCAAAGTGGACTACATACAAGAAATCGATGGAGAGACAGTGTGGACTGTCGCGATAGTTTTCGGTCTTGCTGTCTTTCCTTCACCAACCAATTTGTCTCTTTTCTAAGTTGATCTTTGATCTATACTCTTTCTCTTCTCTTCTCTATCTTTCTTTATCTTTCTTTGATCTTTGATCTTTGATTGTTTCTCGTTCTTCTTTCCTCTTAATTGTTCAAATCCTTTTCATATCCGGCAGCCCTTCGTGCTCGGTTGTGTGTGAAGGCTGATCTTTCTGAACGAGTCATGGACACTGGATCTGATGGCCACGTGACGTCACCGTTAGGAATTGTCGGATGCCGAAAATCCTCCGTCTGCTCTAGCGAGGTCTCGTTCGTAGACTTAATGGTTTGTCAACTTTCATGAATTCGGCATGTGAAAGTATGAAACGGAAATTCTGTTAAAATTTTTCAAACTTACAAAATTTAACGTAATTTTTCATTATAGCCGCATCTTCTTCATCATCTTCATCAATGAGGTCGTCCGAGGAAGTCTATCATCTTCGTCGAGAGATGGCGAATCTACTCGACGGACGTCTGAAGGTGGATGAGTAACTTTGGAGCTTTGGAACTTTTTCCTCGAAGACGTCATTCGCATGCTGCTTTTTTTTAAATGAATAAAGATTTTGGGTGATATTGTTTGCTATCGGTGTCCAAGCCCGCGAAGTTAAATGGGTGGAGTCAGAATCACTATGTAACTATGGTTAATCAGAAATGGGCGGAGCTTCATATCGGTGTATAAGCACGGACTCTAGAGAGTTTATGTAGATAACTTGACGTAGCATATAATAAAATTACAAGTTGGTATGTGTAGTAAAAATGGAATAAAGTTAATGATCTAAAACAATAACATACATTGAAAAACTAACCGTAATATTAGCAATTATAAGTATACGGTCACTGACAATGAGATCTGATAGAGATATTACTGTAGTTATAGAATCTGTCTTGATCATACTGTTATTAATTGTCAATTTAAAATATTACAGAATCGTTAAAATATTAATTTTTGCACAAAGAGCCATCTTGTATGCACGCACATCTGTTTAAATTACCCTAACTTAATGACCGCACACTTTGGAAGACGTGTGTCCAGCGCTAAGGGCTTCGCCCTCAGCCGACTACTGGACGTCTAAGTATCTAAGTAAGTAAGTAACTTAATTAGCCATTCTAATTTTTCTCAGGTAGTGTGGCTGTCCTTGTCTGCGCCAAGTGATTTTTCCAGTTATTTAGCAGGTTATCATAAGTATTCGTTCGAGCTTTCTTTTCGAGAACAAGGAAGAGTTCGTTGATATTTAAACTTTGTTATGAGCTCGAAAATTATTAGATTCATTTAGCGTTTTTATTTAATCAAAAATTGTTACTTTTTTAATTTATATTTTATTTCAGTCAGTTTTTTATGTTTGAAATTGGTTCTACGAGAGTAGTGTATATTATAGGAAAATTGTAATTGTTCAAAATTAATTAATGTAAAAAAATATGTTTCACTCATTTCGTGTAGTTATCACCGCCCGCCACCCGTTTCAACAGTAGTGCTATTTCGAGTTCAGTGCGCGCGATGACTCTCTGCGTCTCTACCCATCGATCTAGTCTGCTTATCTGGCCACTCTATCACTGATCTAACACTCAAACGGAACCACTTCCAATCTTGGAATCAATACTATATGCGAGAGCCAAGATAGTCACTCCATCTAATTTTCTACAGTAGTTTCTTTTGGTGACTGTAATTGAGGGAGTCTTTATGTTCATTAATCTCGATTAATATCTTTTCATGAAAGTACTATTTATAATCTTTTTTCGATCAATACAGTATTCTTTATCAATTTCAAGAGATGGATACGCGTATAATGAGTGGAATCAACAATATGATAAATTACTCTTACTATTGCTATGTTATATTAGGTTGTAACATAAGTTCCTTTCGATTTGAGTATGATGTGTTTACACTTCTGTTCCTCGCTTCGTTTTGAACGGAGCTCTCGGTACTGGTGCATATAACTAACTAGTGTCCCCCTCTACATAACCCACATAACCATCGGTTGAGACTTCCATTTAATGATTAGTATGCTTCGCCTTTTTGCATAAATTGAAAATCAAGTTCTAAAGTCCAATTTGTTCCCGGCTCTCTCTCGCATGGATTTAACCAAAATCAATCACCAACTAGGTTAGGTGTACCACACATATGTACCCTCCACCCACACGCTGACTAATTGCTATCATAAATTTACAATCGGAAATTATATTATGAAAAAGAGGAATGGTCACGGCCGTATGGTAGCGTCATTTGAGATGCGCTTTTCGTCTTAAAGGAGAGCGACCAATTTGATACCCCTCCTTGAATGTTTGCCAAACTTTGATCATCCACACCCACTATTTTGCTAGAATTAAGTAAGCTTGAAAAACTGAAAAAGTTGTGAATACGAATAGTGGTCATTTGACGCAAATTTGAATAAAATCGCGGATTGGGACCTCTACCTCTTTTATTTTTCTTAAAAGAACAAGCGCCTGAGTTGACAATATGGTAGCTTGATTGAAGAGATGGGTCATTCGCAATAATAGTGTGCATATTAGCCAGTGAATTTGAAAAGCAGAGAAACTAGAATCGACCACTAAGCCTGAAAAGATCAGAAAATGGAGAGGCTCTATGTTCAAAGAAGTTTGAAAGGAGCCAATGAATTGCATGCGTCTAGTTGAGGTCACTAATCTGGGACCCCTATTGTAAACAACTACAAGATTTGAAGCCATAGCTCATATCGCCGCAGTCACAGCGGTGTTAAGTGTCTTTTTCGTCACGGCTCCGCTCGCACTGACCAAGTGAAATCCGTTATATAAAGACAGCCAAATTTTTCTCTCATATACTACCTGTCCTTTCTTAATCTCCGGGCCTTACTCTCTCGGGTTGCGCCTTTACTTAAGGCCTCCCACTTACTTTAGTAAATGAAAAGTTTAAGAACAAAGAAGATATCGAAACGTGGTTGGCCTCACAGTTTGCATAATAACCCAAGTCGTACCAAAAGTGGAGAGCCCACGGTGTGGCTGGATTATAGCAGGGACCCATCGGCTACAACAGCAAATATATCCTTCCGCAATGTTGTCGATAAACAGAGATAATTTTATTTCAATGTTCACCTCAAAATCGAAAGGAACTTATGTTACAACCTAATAGAATATAGAACAAAAATACTTGAAATGAAAAAAAAATAAAAAGAATTAAGAATTATCCATGAAAAGTGTGAAAAAATGTAAGTGACAAGTGTACATACAGATATGAACAGAGTAATATATTAATACATATTGAAAGAATATTACAACCGGAACTACGATTCAAAATAAGAACCAAATTAAGACAATATGCAAATGGACTCAAAATAATCAAACTACCTGATATTAGAAGATGGATGATTAGAAACTAATAAATGAGGGAAGATTACGTAGAAGGGCCATGATAGGGATAGTAAATTGAGTGTGAAAACAATTAACAATCTCGGTATCCTCATTTAACACACTATTTCTCTGTTCAATTCCAACGAAAGAATATAGTGAAGTGAAGAGAACTATGCTTATATCCAGTATAAAATTCTAAGAATAATGAAAATCATGTAAAGGTACAATAAATCAATGAAGAGGGTGAGAGATGATTCAAGTTTGTTTGAGTATTTCTTCCAATCTTGCATTTTCTTCTTGAATAGCTATTAGATCTTCCATCATTGGTTCGAGATGACTATCGAATGAACCTTGGGAGGCGATGTCTACCTGAACAAACAATCAATTAATTCATCTATATCATGTGAAATAACCATCTTTTGGTTTATCATTTCCACAAAACAATTGAAGGTCGACCAAATTACTACACAGATTAACGTTGGTACGATATATTTACCTTATCAATCAATTGTTCCTTTCTTTGTTTTGAATGTCCAATATTCTCAATCGTTCGAATTATCAATTGACATTGATTAAACATTGTCACAAAGTTCTTATGCAATCTTTCATGGCGAACGATCGATTTCCTGGAAAAAAATCAATACACAACCTTATACAGTATATTTTCGAGTTGTTCAAATTTAAAACGCGTTAAAATCCCTTTAAAATGTGGGTACAGTGTTCATAATAGCATCTTGTGTCTATCGTCATGATCTTTAGATGTGCGGACGAAATGTAATTGACTATAAGCTCATCTCTATTATTTTCATTCATCATTTTCGTTCTTCATTCATTCTTTAGTATTCTCGTCCTTCAGTGCGGTTGTCATGTGGCATGTGAATATATCTTTTTAAAAGCTGTTTTTTCTTCAATAAAATTCGATGACTTTTTTTTAAGAAATCGATGATATTCTTCGTTTTACTTCTCATATCTCACAACTCCGCATGGGAATATTGTGAGTTCTCGAAAATGATATTTGTGATAACATAAAATGCATATTTTATTCATCGTTGGGGCCAAGCGATTTGTGTTGAGGTAATCAATATATTACAGTATGTGAAGATCGAACAGACTTGCCGGATTTGGTCAATTTTCTGGAAGATAAATCTAAAACTGCATCAGTCAATGTAGAATACATAGTGAACAAATGTTCGACTGAGAGAATTCTCGTTGTTGGTACGAAGAGAATTGTTCAAAAATCAGGTGCGCATAATCGATTATTTAATTTCTCTTAATTTAAAAAGATTAAACAAACAAGTTTTGCACACGAATTTGCGCGCATTTACAAGCATCATTTATTTCCGCTGCGTATGATTTTTTGTAGGTTCTCAAATATCTAATAGTCAGTGTCAGTTAGTACATCAACTACTTATGACAATACTGGAACAAAAATATATTGGTGCAAAAAATCAATTACACCCACAGAAAAAACCCTTGTCTATAAGGGAATTATTCCCTAGAAAAGTCTCTCTACGGAATTCTTCCCTTATAGATAAGGGAATTCGTCCCCTATGAGGGAAGAATTCCCTTACCCATGAGGGAAGAATTCCGTAGAGAGACGTTACTAGGGAATTTTTTCTCTGTGTATAACACAAAACGCTGAGGTCCGAAACTGGATGGGTATCCTGTAGCTTTTGAATCTTTTTCGCACTTTTTATGTATTTTAGGTACATATATGTTGCATATTTCTTTTTGAAATTTTATTTGCGCATTGATTCTCGAGTTTATGATGTGGTTGAAAAAGCTGCAGTACACCAATTCATTTTCGGGCAGTGAGATTTGCGCTTTACTTATTTTTAAGTAGCAATAGAAGTTTTGTTCGAGGATAATCATAAAAATTACTTGATATCAAAGACATCTACGAGTAAGATAATTAATATTATAGAGAGAATAGAGATTATGAATGGTGCAACAGTACTCAAAGGAGATCAGATTGACGCTTATTATAATCGGGTAGGAAATCTGATTATACGATATTTCCCCTCCAACTAATTTTATTGAATGCTTTATATTTTTTCCCATTATTCTTGCTTAAATGATCTTTGATCTTTATTAATTGCAGGAGGAAATTTGTATTCTTCCGTTCAAGTGAGTTTTTGTTTCATTTGAAGAAATATATTTAACTTTTTCATAATATATTTAAACTAAAATTTTAGTCGTACAAATGATCGAAAAATCGATATAATTTACGCTGGAATGCGAAGTGAAATTCATGCTATGCTGGACGTTTGCGGATGTAGTAAAACTCTTTAAATATCAAAATTAAGATTTGTGTTATTCCAGTTAATATGATGTTGTGCTACAATAGAATGATCTATCCTTCCGAAATGTAAACTTTAATTATTTAGCATTTTCAAATCAAATAGATCGCTTAATTTTAGGTTCAACTTCAAGCACTACATACCAGTGTGCTATTTCGATTTGATTTCCGAGAATATCGATAGACAGAGTATACATTTTTTTGTATTTAATCGTATTTTGATTATTGATATTCTGATTACAGCTTGGAAACTCGTCGGTGCTCGTACCGCATTCTATCATCGAAATCAATTGAGAATTTTAGAAAATACTATTGCTTGTGCATCGGTTGATGTTAAAGAAAGCGGAGTAGGTTAATATTAATTTCTTCCGATAACCCTCATAACGGAATTTACAACTACATATTTGGTTCAATGAAAAGGGACAGTATATTCATAGTTCGATCCCGTCATTCCAAGAAACACTCGGACCATTTTTCCGTACTTTAATTTTCCAATTTCTTAGGCCAAAATGAGAGTAATTTGTACTCGATCGAATTGTTTGTTGGAAAAATCAATGTTGGACTATGATCCATTAACCATCGAGGAGATCCAAGCAGCGTGTCAGAATAAAATAGATGAAGAACGAGCCCGAAGTGTCGTCACTTTCAGGGTTTGCACATAAATGTTCTAACAAAATTGTATTGATTGGTAAAACTTGGTTTCAAATAATGTTTACTTTCACCATTAATGAAATCTATATTTTTGATAATACATTTGAGATGGTAATTTACAGACATCATACGCTACTACCGTTCTCTTTATCGATCACTTGAGAGTTTTATTCATTATCTTCTTCGCATTTATTGTATGTCTCATCATCGCTAAAAGCTTAAAACCAGCACGAGGAAGAATGATCGTAAGTTGTCCATTGTTTGTTCCATTACTGTAAGAGCTACCATTGAAAACTTCACAAAATAATAAAAAAATATGTGGTATTGTGCACTATATCCGTGTTGCGCTCTCTCACTTTTGAATACTGTTTCTGTCTCGCTCTTCCTCTTTCGCTGTCCTAAAATGACGCTGTGAATTGTCGATGAAGTCAGTACAGCAGAATTATTCCTTTGATATAAACTGGAGTTTGTTCATTTGAGGTTTGTGAGAGCTGGGACGCATTCATGAAGTTATTCAAAATAAAAGATGAAGAAGATAATGAATTCAGAGCTAGAGAAAAGTTCATTTATGAAAGGTTTACTTCATCTATATTTTTATATATCATGTATTCATTTATGTATTGTTTATCACACATTTGAATATTTGTGGCGAGTAAAATAATTATATTATTACACCTTCACTTTTTAAGATTTAAAAAGGAAAGATCAAAACCGATTAGAGTTGAGCATTATCTTGAAGAACTTACACAGGCGAAGAACGAAATCACTCGTTTGTGTTTTTCTTTTTGTATCCAAGTGTCGTTCTAAAATGTTTAAAAAACTTGTAAGACAATGCAATTTCCGCAATTTAGGATGATATTTGCCACATAATAATAAGTAAATTGAATAAAACTACTTACTGTTTTAGAGTTGGGTAAGACCATTAAAGAATCAATAGATAGAGGATACGACAAGCCATCAAAGTATACAGTTCATGAAGTTTCATCTCTAGTTGAATGGAGTTGGATATTGGAATCGAGTATGTTTAGATCTATGGAAGAGAAAGGTATATTATCATCCCCAATATATCAAATAATAATTATTAAAACGAATTTTTGTCTAAAAATCGGATTTGGCATACTTTGAATTTACATTGCCTTGAATTACAATGTATTATACATAAAAAGTGAATTGATTAATAAAAAGTGAATTGATTGTTTTTTAGATACTGGTGCTGAGATCTCTGAATTCTACAAGTTCAGTTTGGATCAAGAATCATAACCACATTTCATCTATAGCCACAACGATAAAAAGCGTAGTTTTGTTTTGTTCACATGTGTAACAATGGAATTGATGGTTTTTGAAGATGCAAAGATAGGAAAAGACAAGTTCGATAATCTGTTCAAATGAAAGTTTTGTGGACTTAGATCATATTTATCCCGTTACTACGATATATCTACTCTAAAATATGTGTAAAACAGTTCAGTTTCAAATGAAATTTCATGATAAGAAGTGATACTATTCCGAAAGAATAACACTATGATAGAAAAATAAGCTGGAAGATCAAAATGTTTAACTTTTATTGCGTTGAATTTGAGCAATTAAAGCTAAAAATATTTATTTCGCTGAAATAAATACAACGATTGACAAAACACACTACATGTACTCCAGATAATTGAGAATGTTCGAAACATAAGACACAATAGAGCTATGAAGAAAAATAAGGCCAGAAAGAGCTTATTTACAGAAAATAGATAACCATATGTAGAGAATACGGTAAATCATGATTACGGTAGATATTTAACCACGTGTAATAGGAATAGCACGAGCTTGCTCAATAGAAGCAGTCTTCTTAGGAGCCTCAATTGTTAGATGTCCCTGATCAGAAAGAGATGAACGAATAGCCTCAAGGTTAGTGTCCTGAGGAACCGTGTACTTGCGAACGAACGATCTGAAAAGATCAAAGATCAGAAATTCTAATTCAGAACACAGTAATTATAGATCAAAGTACAGAGACCAAATACCAGAATACAGCAATCTCAACCAAAATTGCAAAGATCGAAGACCAAAATGCTTACCTCTGGATCGAGCCATGCTTGTCGGTCTTTTCCTCATGATGACCCTCGATAGTAAGTTCATTTCCAACCAAATTCACTTTGACTTCATCAGGTTTGAAATGAGAAACATCCACGGAGACTGCGAACTTCTCACCCGTGTTCTGCACCTGAAATGTAAACAATCAATACACACATTAGGGCAAAAACAGCGACCACGGTGAGGATTTCCTCCCAACTACGCAAAAACTAATCGAAAAACCGACCTCTCCGAGGGCAGAACCGAGATTGAAGGCATTCTCACTCGGGACCATGCGCCAGTACGGCTGATAGAAAGGCTCGAACATCTAAAAAAAGAAACAGAGTTAAGTTAAAGATTGAAAGAAAGCTAGAACACGCAATGGTAAAGATAACTTACGTCGTTAAATGCACGAAACATGTTACGTTCGAAAGGAAGAAGAGACATGATTGCACGTATTGTTGATTAAAAACAGTAATGGATGCCCATCACTCTCCAAGTCTCCTTTTATACGAATAAGCCCCGAAGATTCTGGAAAACAACGTGCGTTTAGAAACAAACGAGAGAGAACATGGGAACATGAGAGACAGCAGACAAGCAGAGCGCGTCGAAGCTTCGCGAAAAGTCGCGAAGATTGCGTAAACAATGAGAGAGTGTGTGACTCATGTGGAGAGTACCAGACGACGAGAGTAGACGAGAGAGTACGGGACACGAGAGAGCAGGTTAGACAACGAGAGAGAATAGACGATTCGCGCGATTTCTCGACGTTTCTTGCGATTTCACATATATTGAAGCACTAACAATGACTGGACATCTACAAGTTACTTCTGTATCTGTACTCTCTCATATTCATACACTCTCTCATTATGGTTCTATCATTCATCAACCATCCTTATTCATATCTCTACGATGATGAACCTCTAGTCTTCTACGTTGAAAGCTCTCCTAAGAGACGGTAAGTACCAACTTGATCTTTGATCTTTAAATGTTCATATTGACGTTTGCTTATTCTAGTCGACTCAATTCCAGCTGTCCTGGTGCCCAGTGTGCTAACAAAACATCTGGTACTACAAAACAAGTGAAGAAGTCTGACGATTTGAATAAATTCACTTTCGATATTGGAAACTTCAAACCTGAGGATATTAAGGTATGCTCGTTTCTTATATTGATATTTATTCACTTTTTTAACAATGAGTAATTCAGGTTTCACTATCTGGACGATTGGTTACTGTAGAAGGCAATCAATCGACTTCTGATGGTTCATATTCAGCATCTTTCAAGAGATCTTTCACTTTGAATGATTCCATCGATCTATCAAGTGTTTATTCCAAGATCAATGAAGAGGTACGGTAACTTGTATCATTGATTAATCTAATCAATATCCACTTGTCTCTCAAATGTGCTTCATTCACACTGTTTCAGGGCCTCCTCGAAATCGGGGCCACTCCGCGTCCTGAGACGAGACAACTTGAGATTACGGTAGAGAAGAAAAAGGAAATCGATAACAATAACAAGTCCGAGTCGAAATCAACCAAGAGCAACACGGATGAACCTATCCTTGAACCTGTTGGTCCTGATATGGACTCTGATTAATCTTTGTTCCCTTTTTCATTTCTCCTCGTACATCTCTTGCTTATAGTTTTATTTAACGAAGGAGAGTTTTTAATGACTAAACTGGTCTATCAGGACTGTAGATTAGATCTCCCCGAACGAAAAATTATTTTTCTCTAAAACTTTACTTGCCCCGAACACCGTAACCTCATGATTCTATATCTTAAATATTGATTGTGTACTTACACTGAGCCAAAAGATACTTAAATACAAGAATAGCGTTTGCTACCTCGATACACTCAAGTAGAGTTCAGCTAGAATGTAAGCTATATCGGTTTCTTATATTCTAGTTGAGCGTTCAGCTTAAATGAAAACGTAATTCGGCTAATTATCATTTAAGATCCAAACAGGCAAAAGATCAGGGAAGAACGGGGAACCGAACCACCTATCTCCCGCTTATCAGAGGAAGCCACTTACCACTGCGCCACCTAGACACGCTACTGCGACTTGTATAACTCAAAGCCTATTCCAGGAGGCGAGCGCGCGCTCGTTAGTAAACGTTTACCCAAATTAGCTGAAGCACAACTTAGCAATCCTCATGCTTTTTTGCTTCATCGTTTATTTAAGCTGAAGGGGCATTTCTAGCTGAACTTCATCTAAGTAAAGTAGTTAGCTGAGACATTGCTAAGCAACTTTTGGCTCAGTGTACGATTACGAGTTCACCTTTATTGTATTCAACGTTCATAATAAAATAATAAATGTATGAAATTGTTTGCAATTAGAACAAGAACTATACAGTCTGTCAGACTATGTGAGAGTCTATCCCATAAAGAAGTGAATTGCAGATTTTCAACTGTATTGGTTGAGAGAATTCCCTTGTTAGATACACATCATCAAGAACGAGAAAAATGCTAATAATCAGAATTTTGTGAAGTTTTGTCAAATTTTGCCATAATTTTTCACATATGCTATACTTTTTTCAATCATATAGGATGCTTATGATCAGTTATTTTCTGTTACTAGATTGAGTGTGGGTGCCCAAATAAAAAAACTCATTTGATCCAAAATTTTTCGGTTAATCCCGTGGGATAACCAGAGCCTTCACTACCGTGGGCCATACCATGGCTATTAATTTAATTTATTTTCTCTTACATCCAAAGATGTGACAATAATTGAAACAATGAATACTATATTGTCATATATTCAACCGAATGGATTTCGGCAGTTCGATCGATTCCTTTCTACATGCCAATCTTCACGAATCGAATTCGCATCATCGCACCCGGATGGTGAAGGTTACGGTAGTCGCACAACTCGTGCGAACCACTGACTAACTTTATTTATTCACTTCCAGCTGGGAACACTGCATAGGCGTTCTCGGTCACGATTTGGAGAGTCGACGAAAATGTTGCTATGTACATACTGTCTTATTGATTTACGTGATTACTGTATCTTAATATGAGATTGTGTACTGGGTTTACTGTATTGTTACGGTATTTTGCTTTCATCCCAACCTCATTGCAGTAAAACGAAGTACTCTCTGCGTAACGAAATGCCATTCCTGGCAAACAGATACGGTAATTTTGGATACTTTGCATGTAGAGTATGTTGTCATTCAATCCATCGATATTAAAAACAAACAAGGAATACGGTAGCGATTTCGCGTCAGTAGATTCACTAGTGTATATTTTTTTTTGAATTCTGTTTATTTCACACGTTTTGGGAACTTTTAAAATCATGTATATTATATTAAAACGCGCTCTCTGTAAGGGCGGAGGGGGGAGGGCACAAAGTTTCAAAATCATCCTAGACCGTTCATATTTGGTGGTTAGAGTCCCTAGGGGTGGGATACACTTCAGCCAAAAAATTGACTCGAAATATCGATTTTTGATCTACCAAAAGTGAAAATTTCAAACTGATTTTCTCCAATCGTGTCATATATCATTCGAAAGAGCGTTGAAAGTTATGTAAAACTGACAAGTTTCAAAAGATTTCGTTCATTGGTTTTTGAGAAAACTCCGCTTTTATGAAAAATGGCCAGATTTTTTTCCTTTCATTAAATAGCAGACCACATTCCTATTATTTCCAGGCTCTGCGCAGTTGATATTTTATGTAAAAATGGATGGGCTATCCGAATATCACAACTATTTTTACCATCTCCAAACTCAAACAAGTCATATTGGCAAAAAACGAGAGTCTTTTAACGCCCGAATCATCGACGCAGGTTCGAATCCTGCTGCGGGTGAAAATTTTTGCAAACTTTTTTTTGTTCCTTTCTGACTTCTAATCAACTTTTCCCATATTTTTAGACTGTTTAAAGTGGATTTCAGATCGAACAATATCTAAATTGCGATGTTCTGAAAGTGTAAGTTGCTTTTGAAAAATATTTATATTAATAAATACATTTGAGACATCAAGCACAACCATCGTCATCATTTGAATCATCTTCCTCAACAGAGTTGACATCGGTAAGTTCTCCATCCATCAATTCAATTGTTTCTTCCATGTTGAAAATTTCATTTATGTTGTTTCTGATGGAAGTGACCACAAGATCAGCATCAGATATCAACGCTTCATCATCAATTGCATCAACTTCGTTCGTATCTAATTCAATCAACAATTTCCTCCATTCTGTATCGAAATTTAGTTCATCGTTCTCCTCATCGATTGTAGAACGTTTTGCTCTGATTCCACTTTGCCTTCTCTTTTTGTCAATGTTAACAGATGCCATGGTTCTTGCAGATTTGATGCGACTATAATATGAGCTGATCTGGCGAGCACTCAACCTTTCTTCGGGCGAAAACATTCTCGAGCCATCCTGGTTTAACGATTCACGCATTCTTTTCTCACCATCTTCAGCTGACACTTTTGTTCCCGAGTCCCTCATCGAATAGCTTGATGACAAAATCCTTCGCCTTTTCAGTTTATCGAGTTGCCAATTTCTTCGTCTTGAGCGCGTATCCCTGCTCAACAACATGGAAGAAACAATTGAATTGATGGATGGAGAACTTACCGATGTCAACTCTGTTGAGGAAGATGATTCAAATGATGACGATGGTTGTGCTTGATGTCTCAATGTATTTATTAATATAAATATTTTTCAAAAGCAACTTACACTTTCAGCACATCGCAATTTAGATATTGTTCGATCTGAAATCCACTTTAAACAGTCTAAAAATATGGGAAAAGTTGATTAGAAGTCAGAAAGGAACAAAAAAAAGTTTGCAAAAATTTTCACCCGCAGCAGGATTCGAACCTGCGTCGATGATTCGGGCGTTAAAAGACTCTCGTTTTTTGCCAATATAACGTGTTTGAGTTTGGAGATGGTAAAAATAGTTGTGATATTCGGATAGCCCATCCATTTTTACATAAAATATCAACTGCGCAGAGCCTGGAAATAATAGGAATGTGGTCTGCTATTTAATGAAAGGAAAAAAATCTGGCCATTTTTCATAAAAGCGGAGTTTTCTCAAAAACCAATGAACGAAATCTTTTGAAACTTGTCAGTTTTACATAACTTTCAACGCTCTTTCGAATGATATATGACACGATTGGAAAAAATCAGTTTGAAATTTTCACTTTTGGTAGATCAAAAATCGATATTTCGAGTCAATTTTTTGGCTGAAGTGTATCCCACCCCTAGGGACTCTAACCACCAAATATGAACGGTCTAGGATGATTTTGAAACTTTGTGCCCTCCCCCTGCCGCTGCCCCTCCGCTGTTAGGGAGAGTGCGTTTTAAACGTTCATTGTTCGGCCTTGTACCATAATTTATTCTGTAAATAGTTCATATTTGATTCATACTACATTTTACTACTTCTACTATATCTTTGTCATGCTTTCATTGTCGTCAACGAACTAATAGTCTACGTGTATCGTGATAAAACGTTTGCACAATTTGATTTCATGGTTGTATGATATGCCTTAAGAAAATCACATAGTGTCAGTTTTTATGCATGAATTCGAATCAAAGTCATGTATAATGTTTATTTCTTCAAACAATAAAAATCATCGGCAGGTATTGTAGGTATTGGGTGGCCTCAAATATTATTTGTGTCTATTTTGTAATCAATTGATAATTCCCGATCTTCCAATGATTTTTTATGTTTTCAGAGGGAATCATTTCGATTCTTCATCGTCTCGAAATATAATATTCTCATAGACTGCATTGATCTGCAACGCCGCACGAAATTAGTTCTTACGCCTGTAATTAATCGATCAATCGATGATTACAGTATATCAGCTTACTGTAATGCTCACACTGAATGATTTCTTGAGACAGACAGCATTCGAGCAATTAGTACAATGAAATTAGTTCTTACGCCTGTAATTAATCGATCAATCGATGATTACAGTATATCAGCTTACTGTAATGCTCACACTGAATGATTTCTTGAGGCAGACAGCATTCGAACAATTAGTACAATAACATCTTCATCGTGTACAATATCATGATCGGAAGCATATTTCCTCGTCTCATGGGTGTTGATATCATCGACCACGACCTGTGCGAGTATTGATTATCTAAGATACAGTCTACCGTATACCTCAACGTGTTCTATAGCTTCTTCAACTGGCACAAAAATCGATGGTCTCCTTCTTTAAGCATGAATATAAATCAATATGTTAAGAGAGATGGCCGTTAAGACTCGACCACCCCCGGACACGTTGAGCTAGCAATGAGAACTGGGGGTCCATACTTGGGTGTAAGGAGTGTCACCGGCCCTTATTACACAAAACAGTAGAAATTTCCTGTTTGTGCCCTCAGGCTATAAGAAAAATTAATTTAAGTGCGAAAACGTTTAAAAATCATAATTTCTCAAATTGCTGAGATGAAGTCTAAATATCATTTACGATGCGTCTAGGGTGCACAGACCTTGCTAATTCACTATTAGCATCGAATGCGCGTTGATTCATAAACCACTTTTTTGACTCAAAATTTTGGTTTTTTCGGACAAATCATCGCTTGTTTTAGTGAGTGCCCAAAATTTCCGACCAGGTATTGTAGCCTAAGCAATTCTGCATTGATTTAACTTAAAACTGAGTTCTTCCCGATCGACCATTTTGTCGAATTTTTTGCTCGAACTTCCGTCATCGATGGTTTTCCCGAACAAATGCTGTATTTTCCAAACGATTGGTGCGGAATTGTGGTCTGCTCAAAGTTTTGAGGTGAGTCGAGTAAATTGACACAAGAAGCCCATCACTTGGATCAATTTGAAAATTTCGATTTTCATGACCCGGGGGTCATGGTCTGAAAATTTCAAAATTTCTCAAGTTTGAAATGTTTTCATTTATGTGGCTTATTGTGAAGTACTGATGATGTGAATAATATTCAGCCAACGCTCAATGGCTGATCTCTCTTTTCAACCATTTTTTCGAAAATTTTCATTCTGAATGTGTGCGAAAAATCAGAATTGTGTTTGAATCAGTTTCCAACTTGCTTTCTGTAACATTCTGTCATAGTACTATGCAATGTACATAATCAATATGAAAATCGTTCATTTTCGAAAATTCAAAAAAATTCAATTCGAGTGCCTACTTTCATGACAAATTTCTATAATATTGCAGTTTTTCGACTCGAATGCTGCGACAATGAGCAAATGACAATGACAATGTGAAGTTTCATGATGAGTAAACGTAGAAGAACTGGAATCCCGGCATTCGGCTCACTTTTGAAAAATCGATTTCCATGACCCCGGGGTCATGGTAAAAAATATGAATTTTCGAAAATCAACGATTTTCATTTTGATTGTGTACATTGCAAAGCACTTAGATAGGATGTTACAGAAAGCAAGTTGGAAACTGATTCAAACACAATTCTGATTTTTCGCACGCAATCAGAATGATAATTATCACTTCTTTCGTGTAATCCCTCAATACGTGATAACTACAGTTTGGCTCATAGTGTAGCGGCTTTATCGGCTCGGTACTAGTAGCGGCTTTATCGGCTCGGTACTAAACAACGACTAACGAAAACAAAAACAACGACAGAAGGAAACAAGCAATGGACCGAAGGACACTCACAGGGAGAAGGATGAAGTGAAGGAAATGGAACAATTGGAAAAACGAAGTAATGAAGTAATGAAGAAGAAGAACCACAGAAAAGAAATCAACAATTCTAGTAAACAATGTAACAATGGGAATAATGGGAAAAAGGGTGAAATCATGAGAACTGGAGGGCACCGCCCTGGGAATCTACCGTATCCTCTATGTAGGGCGCGAGGCCGCCCAAAGATCTCCACCGACCTCTTCTCTTTACAGCCTCGAGAGGAGCTCCTTGTCTGATGGATTCCATAGCTCCTCCGGCTCTCAGTTGGTGGGGAGTGATCCGTGGCACTCCGGCTCGAGTGCAGAGAGAAGTGAGATCATGTCTAAATGAATCTTGGGACAGGGGCTTGTGAGGGTGGGATAGGGAGGGAAACACGAAGGGAGAGGGAGGGACTACGTCCTTGTATGAGCGAAATAGGGAAAGAACAGGGGAATGGTTCTCTATTGAAATGAAAGTACTTCTACCTTCACAGAATTGGTCATTTTTAGCCTTTTGTACAGAAACTTTGAGGAGGGAAGGGGACCACTGTAGGTCATCCCATTTGAGGGCTAGCAGCTCTCCAACCCTAAGAAGGGCGGCGAAAGAGATAGCGGCACCGAGAGCAGTACGGGTGGCAATAACATCATTACAATGAGTGAGAGAATATTGAACAAGTGAATCGATATATGACCGTGGAACACTACCATGATGGGATACAGTAAACTTTCTACGGGTAGAATCGTGTAAATTGGACAAGAAATGAGCAAAGGTTGAGGGAAGGGGATCCGAGAAATGGGCGAAGGCTGAAGATACAATTCTAAGAGTCGATAGAGATCGTCCCTCTTCTATCTTCCTCAGTGAGTAGATCAGGAGAGTCGACGGGCAGGCAGGATCGAGGCCTCTCGAGGTCGCATACGCTCTGATTACTATAAGATTAATAATAGTTATTCTTTGAGTTTCAGATGTGATTTACCTCAAGTTCGACATGGCTCCCTTGTAAGCTCGCATAGTCGATGGTGCCTTGGCCCCTTCGATGGCCTCGATCAGAACCGGAAGAAGAGTGGGATCGGCATGGGATACGGTAGTAGCGAGGTCTTGGACCATCGACCCTTTGTGTCCTGGAATAACACTTCGTCTCGTTCTATTATATCATGATCACCTGGGCCGGGAGGGTAATAGGGAGGGTGGGTGGGCCATTCGCCGAAAAGCCTAGAATGAGTAAACAAACGAGAGAGAGACGCGGCAGAGGGAAATGATGTGCAGGTGTGGTCAGGTCTCATTTGGAAGCGCGAATTCAAATCGTTTAGCCGCTACCGTATTCGCCAAACGAAAGTTATCACTTCTTTCGTGTAATCCCTCAATACGTGATAACTACAGTTTGGCTCATAGTGTAGCGGCTTTATCGGCTCGGTACTAGAATTAGATAGAGTTGAAATCGAGTAGAAGTAGAGTAAAAGGGGAGTCCATAAATGTTCGGCTGAAAGGACCCTTTCCTGAGGTTCCCGGAATGAGGATGTGGTTACCCTCCGGGAACATGAGGAAGTCCTTGACGAAAGGCGGGGTATGGTTTGGGGGGAAGATTGACGTGAATACGGGGTGGGAAATCCAATAGGGGAGACCGAGAACTCCTTTCGCTCTGGCTCCTCTCATCCAGGCAAGAGTCTGGCACAGCAAAGAAGTAGGAGGAACGCACCAGAGAACAGATCCAGATGACCAAACTCTTGTGTCGCCGAAGGCGTCGACGTAGGAAGCTCCTCTGCATGGGACCCTGGAAACGAATCGATCACATTTCGCGTTTGTCTCATCTGCGAACATGTCTATCTCAGGCACTCCCCATCTGTTCACTGCCCGATGGACTACCCAGTCTTGGAGGGCCCAGTCATCGTTATCGATGTCACGACTAGCTAGATCTGCCTCGGCATTCATTTCCCTTGGGATCCAGTGAAACTTAAAGATGGCATTCATTCTCACTCTCACCTCCTCCACTCTCTTGGCTATTTCGTGCAGTTCTGATTTCATGGAACCCTTTCTTAGTATGGACATGGCGCTCTGGTTATCTCCTAGGAACAAAACGTTTTTGCCCTGCCATTCGTTCCCGAAAGTGTAAACTGCGAAATCGATTGCCCTCAACTCCCTTAGGGTACTGGACTCCATTCTTTCAGATGGAACTAGATTGCGTGACGTGGTCACCACTTGGTCGTCTTCCCTTCTAATGACTACTCCCAGCCCCGCGGCGGATGCATCAGTCTCGACTGTTACGTTGTGACGTAACAGTCGAGACCTCCAAGGTGGAGCAACGAAACTTTTTACAGATCTATCTTTTAGCTCTCGAAGCCATTGATCAACCTCACCTTTCTCGGAAGTGGACAACGGAAGTGAGGTGGATGGAGGGATGAGGGCCTTCTGGCTGTGGGCGATTGTAGACAGAATGGCACGGGAGAGCAACGACGCCGAATCGCCTAGAATGATTGAGGCTGACATAAGGGAACCAACTGCACAATTCCGGTCTCGAACCGATGGGGCATGCACCTCTCGAAGGTGCCTGAGCCTCTCGAAGGCTTTCAGTAATCTCTCTTGTGACACTTTCACCATTCCTTTTCTCAAGTCAATCTCATAACCTAACCAAGACCCTTGTTGAGAAGGGGACCATCGGCACTTTTCATCTGCTGTAGCGACTCCAGCTCTCTCCAGATCTTCTCTCACCACTCTCACTGCCTCTGCCAACTCTTCCTCTGTCTGGGCGAGGATCAGTCCGTCATCCAAATAGAGGGTAACATGGATCCCTTTCTCTCTCCACGCTCTCACTAGTGTACGAAAAACTTTGGAGAAGACCCAAGGGGCCGGGGACAACCCAAAAGGCATAGCGGCGAACTGATAAGTGGCGCCCTCCCAGGAGAACGCCAAGAACGGGCGATCCTCTGGGTGGATGGAGATATGATGGTACCCGCTGCGACAGTCAAAAGTGGCCATGAAACCATTGTGGGGCAGGGAAAACCAGACTGAGGAAAGGTCCTCGACACGGAACTTGGTCTTGCACAGAAAGAGATTCAGAGCACTGAGGTCGTGTATCAAACGCAATTTCTTACCTGTGACGACGGATAAAGGAGATACGACACGGGGCTTAGATGCGAGCTCAATCGCCCTCACACTGAGAAGTCTACGCAGTTCGTCTGTCACAAACCGACTCTCTCTCTTAGCCGATTGCCGATTACCTGAGAAAGGAATTACAATAGAGTTACGGTCACAGTTAAAATTCAGTCTGTAACCAGATTCTACTACTCCTAACGTAAAAGGAGTAGCACCTATGGATTTCCAAAACTCTAAGTTACTTTGGACTGTGAAGAAAGGAGCAAGAATTATATTACCTTCTGTTACCGTACGGACACCGGTCTTTGTAGTGGCCGTACTGTCCACAGGCGTGGCACGGGCCAGAAGAGGAGGACGAGTTGCCACCATGATAGCCGTTAGCAGCTGAGTAGCCGTAGCTCGATTGGAATAGGGAGGGGGGGGCGGTTGTAAGACAGGGCGCCGGCCGGGGTGTAGGCGGGCGCCCTTGCTCGAAAGGGCTGTGTATTGAATGGAGGAGGAGATGCTCTTCTCTTTCTCTCATTATTGTTCTTGGAGAGAGACTGAATCATCATCAACTGCATCAAGGCAGAACTTGAAGAAGAAGCACCGTTCGACACAGCTTCAAGAGCTTTAGCCCTATCTGCAAGCTCCAGGACGTTGGGATCTCGATCAGCCATTACCAGGAGCGAATTCCTCTCCTTGATGATATCAATAGCGGAATCGATATTCTTCGGATCTCTCTTGGACAGCTCTAACAGGTTCAATACCTCACAGTTTACCTCCAACTGACGTTGAAACCCAGGTCGGTTTACGGTGGGAACGGGGTGAGTGGTAGTCGGGGTCACCCTTTCAAGTAGTTGTTGCATCAAAAGATCGACATTCGCCGCGGCCGCTCCTGCTCCGTTCTCCGCTTCCCCTCCGATATCTCCCATAGTCTGTCTGGAATGGATAAAATTGCCTGTTCTGGGTTAATGGACAAGGTCAAACACTCGAAGAATTAATAAATATACACAGAAAACGGGGAAAAACAACAATAATTCGCCGAAAAGCCTAGAATGAGTAAACAAACGAGAGAGAGACGCGGCAGAGGGAAATGATGTGCAGGTGTGGTCAGGTCTCATTTGGAAGCGCGAATTCAAATCGTTTAGCCGCTACCGTATTCGCCAAACGAAAGTTTTCGATAAAATGGTTGAAAGGAGAGATCAGCCATTGAGCATTGGCTGAATATTATTCACATCATTAGTACTTCACAATAAGCCACATAAATGAAAACATTTCAAACTTGAGAAATTTTGAAATTTTCAGACCATGACCCCCGGGTCATGAAAATCGAAATTTTCAAAGTGAACCAAGTGATGGGCTTCTTGTGTCATTTTACTCGTCTCACCTCGAAACTTTGAGTAGGCCACAATTCCGCACCAATCGTTTGGAAAATACAGCATTTGTTCGGGAAAACCATCGATTACGGAACTTCGAGAAAAAAAATCGACAAAATGGTCGATCGGGAAGAACCCAGTTTTAAGTCAAATCAATGCAGAATTGCTTAGGCTACAATACCTGGTCGGAAATTTTGGGCACTCACTAAAACAAGGGATGATTTGTCCGAAAAAAACCAAAATTTTGAGTCAAAAAAGTGGTTTAGGAATCAACGCACATTCGATGCTAATAGTGAATTAGCAAGCCCTGTGTACTCTAGACGCATCGCAGATGGTATTTAGACTTCATCTCAACAATTTGAGAAATTATGATTTTTTTAAGTTTAAAAAAAAATTATTTTTTTCTAATAGCCTGAGGGCACAAACAGGAAATTTCAGCCGTTTTGTGTAATAAGGGCCGGGGGCACTCCTAACACCCAAGTATGGACTCCCAGTTCTCATTGCTAGCTCAACGTGTCCGGGGGTGGTCGAATATGATCGAGTCTTAGGGAACAGGCCTCTTAAAGTATTGATTTAATTAAAATAATCTAAATTCATTTCTTTCATTTCATTTTGAACCCGGCCGGGCATTTTACATAACCCCTTAATTACATTTGCATACAGACAATCTTTCAACCACACTGATCGTTAATTTAATCAACTTTTCATCCACGAAGCCATTTCAATTTGCATATTTCATGGTACCCCCCAATAGTCCATAGGTCATGCAGTCCGATTCCAAACAGTCCAAGTCCAAACAGATCGATAAGTCCAACTATATTTCAACAGTCCAAATCTAGTTCAGATTAGAGAGATCAAAGATCGATAAGTCCAACTGTATTACAATCTGGTCAACTGAAGTCTCCTCAAATATTATTCCGTTTCACTCCGATACGATTGATTTACTTCAAAGTTATTGATTAATTAAATAAATGGACTTCTCTGCATCATGAAGAAATTGGAGGTGAAACTCGTTTCTTTGTCTGCAGTGCCTATTGTAGCCAGAGCAATATTGAAGCGATAATCAGTATATCATAACTCTAATTTATTTACAATAAAGGGAAAAAGCAGTTTTAATTGTTCAAATAATCAATACCTTCGTTTTCTGCTACTACTCTCATGGAACAACGTCGTCGAGTAGCCTTCGGCAATCTATGAAAAAAATGGATTATTTAATAAAAAAAAGACAACCTGTGAAGATTTGAGTTTCCTCCTCCTTCGCTCACGGCACGGCGTAGCCTTCGGCAAGCTATGAAAAAAATGGATTATTTAATAAAAAAGACAACCTGTGAAGATTTGGGTTTCCTCCTCCTTCGCTCACTGCACGGCGTAGCCTTCGGCAAGCTATGAAAAAAAAATGGATTATTTAATAAAAAGACAACCTGTGGCGATTTGGGTCTCCTCCTCCTTCGCTCACGGCACGGCGTTGTCGCGTCGGCCTGTGAAATGCATTGATTATTTAATAAGAAAAATTTGTTCTCAAAAACTCATTGATACTTTTATCATAAAGTTTAATTTAATCGAAGTTATAGCAGGACAAACCTTTTCCTCAGCAGTGATTTCTGTAGTTATCGTTTAGATTAAGGAATAGGGATGCGATTAATTAGTAAGGCAAGACAACTTATCTTTTGTCCATTTCCAATTCCATCGCCAAATGATATAGCTGTTGTCGGCCAAACAACCACACTACCCACCCAACCATATCCCGTCCCCCCCTCCCCGAGGGTCCCCCCTCCACCCCCAGGTGCCACGACCGACCGGACACTCATTTTTCGCACTTCTCCCGCAAGTTTTGTGGTTGAAAGATTGTCTGTATGCATTTTAAAATTTTTTTTCGAATCTTCTTACCGTACACAACTGATACTAAAGCTACGCTGCGCGTTTTAAACTAACCCTTTTAGAGAAAACAACTGATGTTGTGAAGAAGCCGATTTGGACGAAAAGAAAGATGAAGAATGAAATGGCAAATGAAAGAATAATATTTCGTCTTATATGATATGCTAATTCTTTGATCAAGATATATGTATGTAAAGTAAATTAATTAAATTATAAGTTTGCATTAATGATCTGAAGAAATTTAACTATGTTTCATGGATGGGTTGATGTTGTGAGTGATGGTGAAAAGCACACTACAATGTTTACATCCAAAGTTCACTCGATCTGTTTAGAAAATAATTGATTACCGGAAAACGTGTAACTTTGGTCTGCACTGTGAGTGCATGAATATTCGTTGTGAGTGAATTTTGATTACCTAGACTCTGTTCTACTTTATGGGTCCCGTGGAAGTTAACCGGTCCCAAGAAATTTTACTGGTCCCTAGACAGTTTACCGGTCACATAAAAGCGGAGTCATAAAATGAGCAATAGCTTTTGATCTATTCATAATTGTAGTTTTGAGTAGGACTAAGAAAAAGGTATAATCAATCTATAATTACCCATACCTTTTGGGGCAATAATATAATGTTATAATATGCTGATACGATAAAGTATTAGTATAGTAATAAAGTTTTATTGGGGTAATCTAGGCTTCTGTAGTAGTTCCTCCGTTGCTATGTGATCTACATATACTCATTGATCAGTCAAACATTTTGCCATTTCGATAGCATCTTGTTCATATTGATTGCTACATTTTTTAGATTGAACCAATTATTTGATTCATTGATTGACCGAGATATTCATCGACACATATACTGTATTTTCCAAGAACTCTCTAGTCCAAGTGTATATTATCGATCGATTAGGTGCAGTTCAAATGTCTAGAAAAGAAAAAAAGAGGCGAGAGAGCGTGCAAAATAAGGAAAATTGCCTCTGTTTATCTTCTCGTTTTCCAATTGTTGAGCAGATTATTAACTATCAACTTTAAAAACATCAAGAAACATGCAATCAATTGTAAAAACCACCGTTAAGACTTTTCATTTGTCAATATTAGATAGCTATCAAACACTATTTATCTCCAACTACAATGTCCATTGGTCCAGTGAACTATCAATTACTCTTTTCTAATCGTAGTCTCCGATTCCTTTCGTGTATGGCACGAGATCATTGGCATCTTTATATTCCTATGACGTCGTATCCTTATCTCCATTTCTCAACTCCTCCTTCGCTTTCGTTGCCTATCATCTTCAGTCGGCTCTCGTGACTCTTCCAGAGAATGGTAGGTTCACATCTAGCTCTTACCTAGCCATACTCCGTCTTTGGTTAAGTCTAAGACTCCGTCCCTTTCAGAGAACCTTCGTCGTCCTCGCTCTTGTAGCCACCGCTGTTAGCGGCAGCCATCTTCTCAGTGAGTGTCTACCGTACTACGCGTTCTGTGATTTGACAAACGTCGACTACGTATTTCAGATGAGCTTAAGGATCGTGTGATTTCTCCTGAAGCCGAGAAGCTGACCGGACAGGCTCTCGTTGACTACATCAACTCTCATCAACAACTCTACAAGGTTCGGCAGATTAGACTTAGAAATAATCAATAAAAAATCAATTTTAGGCCAAGCTCAACACCCGTTTCGCTGGAATTCCTGAGCACAGAAAGATGGAAATCATTGGAGGAGTTCGTAGCTCCCTTGATGAGATGTCAGCTCAACTCGATAAGGAAGGACGTGTTGAACACTCGTAAGTTTAATTGGGTTTAAAACATTCTCCTTTAGGCCCAAATCTTGGACAAACATTTAAAAATTTCTTTCAGAAGCCTCGCAGTTGATATTCCCGAGAGCTTCGATTCTCGTGAGGCATGGCCTAGCTGTGACTCTATTGGCCTTATCCGTGATCAGTCCACCTGTGGTGAGTTAATAATCTATAGTATGTCAAATCGATAATCGTCTCAGGATCATGCTGGGCTTTCGGTGCTGCTGAGATCATCTCTGATCGTATTTGCATTGCCACCAATGGAGCACAGAAGGTTAACATCTCCGCTGACGATATCATGTCGTGCTGTGGACTCAGATGTGGATCAGGGTGGGTTACTGTATCTTGAAATAGGGGTACGGTAAAGAGTACTGTAGCTTAGTTTGGTGAACTAAATAGTATGTTCTTAGATGCAATGGAGGATACCCCATCGAGGCCATGAAATGGTGGGTTTCCACTGGAGTCGTCTCTGGATCCAACTACCAGGAACATGTACGGTTTCATTTCACATTATTTACTACAGTTATAGGTTGACAACAAACAAATTAATCTCAAATGTCCTTAAATGTCCTCCAGAACTGACAAAGAATGCACTTATTGATGTATCTCATTTCTAGGCCGGATGTCTCCCCTATCCTTTCCCTCCATGTGAGCATCACAACGACAACACCAACTACGCTCCCTGTGCAGCCGATGATGCCCCCACTCCCAAGTGTACCAAGGTCAGGCTTAATTTCCAACCTTCAATATTCCGAAAACAGCTAATTCATGTTCAGAGAACTTGAATTAAACTGTTTTTTTAAACCACACGCATTAAAAATCGATTTTGTAGACCTGCCAGTCTGGATACCCTGTTCCCTACGCTCAGGACAAGCACTTCGGTTTGTTACTTGGACCTTTCGAAAATTGTTTTCTGGGCTTCATGATCATTTGCTTCATGTTATCAGTTCTTATCAATGATAGAAAATGATGGAAAGACTCGTGATGTGATCATTAAGCCTTATCATCTAATGTGCTATGAGATTCTTTTCGTAGTTTTGACTGAAGGTCGGGACTAATAAAACAAAGATTGATAGATTTGACAGATAATGAGCTTAAGGGATCATTAAGAACAACAGGAGAATGCATTACACATAGCGAGAAATAATATCCAATATTATTGATCAATCTTCAGGAAAGTCCTCATACGGTCTTGCCAACAAGGTCGCTGATATCCAGAAGGAAATTATGACTAATGGACCCGTCGAGGCTTCATTCAATGTCTTCGAGGACTTCGAACACTACACCGGCGGAGTTTACATCGTAAGTTCAAGTGGTGCATGGAGTGCACCCCAGCAAGACCACGTTTACTATTCAGCACCATTTCAGCACACCTCTGGAAAGTATCTCGGAGGACACGCTGTCAAGATCATCGGATGGGGAGTTGATGCTGGAACTCCTTATTGGCTCGTTGCCAACTCATGGAACAATGATTGGGGAGAGAACGGTAAATTTTTACACATTATCATTGACGTGGTGTGGTCGACGTATCACAATTTGGTGATGTTCAGGATTCTTCCGTATCATTCGTGGAGTCAACGAGTGCCAGTTCGAGGCTGGAATCGTTGCCGGTCTTCCCAAGGTCTAAATCAACATTCTGGATCTATTTGGAAAAACTGTATTCTATTGAAATAAAGAATGTAAATAAAGCATCTGTACAGTGTAGTTATCATCGTTGGGGACACATAATTAAGTTCAACTTGATATACTACGAAACTGCCCCTCCAAGGAGATCGAAAGGGGCATTGGTAGTGACTAAAGTAAGTTCAAAGAAGAGATTAGGAACCTTCGGATCGGATTGGTATTGAATTATCACTGGTCAAGCATCGATTCCTTATTTTTCTTTAGGACTTCGTGTGAATTGAATAACGGGATAACCTTTTACCTTTTTACTTGATCTGCTGAAGTTTGGTCAATCAAATCCTTCTTGCAATTAAACGGTTGAGTGATCAAAATATCAAGCATTATCGATACGTCATTAAATTGACTACGAAATGATATGGAGTTTCATGATATGATGAGTTTCATGATGAGTCAATCAAAATTAATCTAATTAAGTAAGTGTTACGTAGATTCTAGACTTTGAATGTATTTGAAATAACGTGGGATAATCTTGTAGACCGGAGCGCGTGCGAAAATCTAGTCAAGGTGAAAAGCATAAGATTGAGACAGATTTTGTGATTTCGAGAAGTTAGCCGAAATTTTGAATGTTGCTCACTCTATCTTTATTATTATTAATTATGCAACCATTCGTGTTTTCTGTGAAATGTATTCGACAGAGTCTAACCTCGTCAGGGTAAGTTTCATTGTTAATACTTTTGTCGTTAAAATAAATGCAATAGTAATTGTCTTTCCTTTCGGTTAAATTAAATATTCTAATATATAATTACTCAATAGCAGCTCGTTAAATGATATGGAATGTGATGGTGATTTCTGTGTGATAACTCGATATGAGAGCAGTTCGACGATTACTAATGAAAGAGTGAGTGGAGTGTGGCCAAGGAATGCTTATTGAAAGTAAACTTTGAAGTAGAAGTATTTGATATGTACTTCAATAAGCTTGAACTCACCAGTTTGATACAGCTCTAAAGTATATCTAGTATGATTAAAAATCTTTAGGGATGCATATCTGGTATAAATGTCGGAAACAAGTGCATAGCAGATCTTGGAGATACAACTAATCAATGTTTTTGCAAGTTCGTTGTTTTTTAAAAAAAAATCATATACCCAGAGAAAAACTCATTAAAAAACAAGATGATGTGAAAGAAATCAATTGCGTAATCGAAGTTATAGATTTGCATGTACACTCGCGGATCTCCATCTTTAAGCTACGAAAATTAGAAAGAATTATAATTCTATGAGATAATTCTATGAGAACATTCGCTAGTTCGTTCTCTGTGTTTGTGATATTTTCAGTACCTCTGACTATTGCAATATGGCTGACATCTCCATATTGGACACGACAAAGAACAATAATCTCACTTGCTATAAAGAGTACGTGCGCAATTTAGAAAACATTACCTTTTCTATTATGTTTTGATGTTATTCAGCACTTCTACTGGAGTTTCTTCATGCAACGGTCACAGTTGTGGTTCAGATGGTGAACTGCGGATTTGTCTGGACCGAGGTACATTTCCGGTATGTCTCTCCTCTCTATTGATTTTTATTGATTATTAATCATTTCATGGAGAATATTCGTCACTGTTTTATATGTGGTCGAACACTTGTATTGAGTATATCACTCAATCCAAAGATATTCTTATACAATGCAGATGTGATTCGGTTTGTTTCTAATCGATATGTCTTTGATATTTTTGAATCAAGAACGTACTTTTCATTGTTGAATGGTATGATGCAATGTTCAGTAAATATTTTTTAGCCAATGTGACAATTACAAGAAACGTATATAAAACATGAAATTTTTTGAAAATCAAATAATTTCCAAATAACCGAGAATTACAGAACAATTGCAATGGACACTTGAACGATTCGAATAACTCAACATGTCTAACCAAAAGTGGTCGTGCTTATATTCGTTGCCACTTCACTGCAACCACCAATGATGATATTGTAAGACTTATTTTGTAAGTTTGATAAAAAACCTAAATAAGGAAACAAATAAACAAATAAATGAAGGGTTGACATGAATGACATCAAAATTAGGAAAATGTTTCAGGCAGAATATTGCATAGGACAATTATGTTATATTGATTCAAAGCTTTCATTGCGAACATGCATGAATATATCAGCAATGGAGAATGCTGAATCAATTTGGAAGGTACAGTTATATTTAATCTTTGTTGTCTCACAATATGCTTCACTGATGTATCAAAAAAATCTATGATAAGTGATAAAACAATTTCATACATGTTTTGATATCTTATCGATGCGTTTCAGTTGGGACACTACGAATACGGCGATCGTAATTATTACCTCTGTGACGCCAATTTATGTAATTTTGATATTCAATCTGCCTTATCCAATAAAGAATCTTCTCAGGATTCCTACAATAATTTGACCTTTGTGGAAAAACACGCCAGTCCTTCTCATTATTTACCACTGAACTTTATAATGCTATCGCTGATATTGTCACTAACTTGACTTTACCAATTTTTCGTATTTTAATTAATAAATTTACTCTGAAAATCGATATTTGAATGTGTGCAAAGATTTCGTAAAGCACATGTCTGTGTATAGAGGAGGAAAGGAATCAAATTGAAGTTAGAAGTAATTACTGTTTTGAATCGATGAGAGACAGGTGAAAAGTGATGAGTATCGATGTATAAAGTCATATGTAAACTAAATCAAATTTGAAATTTTCGGAACAGACATCTTGGAAACAATGTAAATAAATATTCATGTAATCGAATAAGGAAGTTGAAGAGTTAGAAGAGTTTTTTAATGTAAAAAAGTGAAGTTATGAAAATTCAAATTTTCATGTAATTTATGCAATAAAAAATATTAATTTTTCGATGAAATTTGATGTCAATTTGTACATTAATATTTGATATTCATGTAAGAAACACTAGATATGCAACGTTATTTGGGATTTCAGCTAAGGCAGATGAAAATGGTACATAAACACTTAGTTGGACTTACTAATATGATATTAAAAACAAACGTGACTACACAGCTTTTGTTATATTTTCAGACTGATGATTTTGTTATTCGAAGTTCTATTATTCTTTCCTGTCGCAATCACTCTTCAATGTTGGAACGATGGATACAAGTTAGGATACATGGACAAGTTAGACTTTGCAAATTCATTCCTTATTTCAATTTCATCTATTTTAAATCAATTTATTGCAGAAATAGTTTTGCGAATGATTCAATTTGCGAGGGTGATTATTGCATGATTACGACATATATGTCGGGAGAGTATAAAAGAGTTTACAGGGTTCGTTTACGTTTATTCTCGTTGTAATATAATAGTATTGAAATTTCGGCAAATAATGATTTAGGAATGCGTTATTGGAGTGAATGTCACCAATAACTGTATTCGGAATGAAGATACAGATGGAGTACGATGCTATTGCAAGTATGAAGGATATGATATAAATAAATAATATTAGCATAATTCTCTGTAGTACAGAGAATATTTAAGTGATTTTATTTTAGCACGCATGAGTTTTGCAATGTAGAAGAAACAATTTCCAACCCAATGCCTTTGAAGAAGATCAATTGTTACATGGAGTAAGCCTTTTTCTGATTAAAATATTTTGTATGGTGGCACTCTCTTTTTATCTTATCGTGCGTATAAATGATTCTATAATGAAGTATTCGTCTTTTTCAGTAACAAGATAGACTTTATATGTGACAGCCACACTTGTGACTATGAGGATGGAGTTAGAAATTGTCGAAAAACAGACTTCCCGGTAGTGCTCTTTATTCCAATAAATCGGGAACCTAATGCGGTGTTACATTTGTGAGACGGACGCAAGCCGTCTTTTCGTAACGTGTGACGGATTGGTTAACGTTTGTAGTGAAATTTTGGAGCATGTTTGATCTCGAGTGCCCCGATGATTCATAAAATTACTGTGTTGATCGATTGTTACTTTAAAGCGAATGACACCTTTGTCAACTGTCTCTTGGACGCGCAATGCTCTCTCGTTGTTAGAGAACAGAGAAATATTGTGCGCAATGAAGAGACCATTGAGAGAGGTAACGCTCCCTTTAACTTCTTGCCGAATCCTAATTGACCATCAGGGTTTTCCACCTGGGATCGAAAACACTCCAAATGTTAAGCTGAAGGATACAATGACGTAGTCCGTCCATCTCGCAAATGTAATAGCGCGTAAACACTTAACACTACAGGAAATTAACACAACTTATCTATTTTATCATTGGTCTAATACTTGTATACAGTTTGTAGTTAACAAGAAGAGTTTAACAAAATGCAGATGCAATTGGGTGAGTTTGGATTATGATATTTACGAAATTTTAGCTGTTATCGTCATGAATATATGCAACTATCAAGAGATATTTTAGTGAAAAGAGTAATTTACCTCACCTATAGGAATAACTGAAGTAAACTATTATATAATAAAAATTCTACAGAATCTTTGCAATAGTGAGATTAATATGAGCAATTCATCGATTATCGAAGAGAGTACGAGAGATTATATTCGATGTCATTATAATTACAATTCCAACGAAAGTGTCAGTCATATTTTAATTTATAAACTGAAATAATCCACACATAAATAGGACAATTTAGTTTGTGCATTACTGCGTCGGACAAATTTGCTTAGTGACGGTAGATCTAAGTTTTCGAACTTGTTTGAATATATCAATGATGGAGAATTATGAATCCATAGGAGAGGTAAATATATCTACTTTTAAAGGGAGCGTAACCTCTCTCAACGGTCTCTTCAACGGCCCACGCTCTCTCGTTGTTAGACAACAGAGAAATAGTGTGCGCAATGAAGAGGTCATTGAGAGATAGAGTTGGCTATTCGGGGGTTGCGGGCCCGCAATAGCTTTGACTTTTTATTGCTAATGATTGCGGGCCCGCAGTGCGGTGTAAAATCATTGCGGGCCCGCAAACTTGGATGGAGGAGAGGGTTAGCGATCGCGGGCCCGCAATAGCATTGCGGGCCCGCAACGAGAGAACGAAGGACAGTGAAGAGAACATAGAAGAACGACCGATCACAAAAAGTAGAGGATAGGAATAAAGTAATCGTTGCGATCACTCCCCCTCCCCTCCTTTCGAGGTTGCGGGCCCACAATGATTTCACAGAGCATTGCGGGCCCGCAATGCGTGTGCGTTATTGCCAACCCTATTGAGAGAGGTTACGCTCCCTTTAATAATTCTTTCATATAAGATTTCCTTCATTTTAGCTTGGACGATATTTAATCAATAGATATGAATATTATCTATGCGATCATGACTTATGCAATTTCAATAATGAAAGTGCATTATCTACACATATATTACCTCAATCATTTCCTAATCTTAAACCTCTTGATCTTAATTCAACTCGATTATATAATTCAACGATTGTGTTTGTCTTGTTTCTGTTCTACTTCTATACATGATTTCTGCTTCATTTTTCTTGTTCTCATTGTCAGATGACATTTGACCTCGCTAACATTTGACCTTTGAGCTAACTTTTATAAATGAAAGTTGACTAAAAAGGAATTCGTAATCACCATCGAACACTTATTCTACTCATTATATTGTCAAAGTCCCCTTGTTAGCTATTATATTTTATAAACTACAAAACAAAAAATTAGACAAAGCACTTTTTGCCACACACTCCATTTATTTAAAGGTGGAGTCCCACGAATATTTTCGTGACCAAACTGTGAAGACAGAAAGGTAGCAAAAGTTATTCTACATATAGTACACTATCTATTTTATGTTGATTTAGCCTATTGGTCGCTAGAAACATCAATGAACCATCAGGCCGGTGCAGGGAAGGGCGCGCTTTTTGAAAATTGAGAAAATTCGGCAATAGCTTTCGAACTTGCGTCAAATGGATAACGAGTCTGAACGTTTGACACTGCGCTATAGGATAGATTGGCTGCGCTAACTTTTCGCATATACTAGTACATGAGGAGTGTAGTGATTTATATGAACATTCGCGGGCTCCTATCTTTAACGTAGAATTGTAGTCTTACAAGATTCCCATTCAATATTCAAGATGAAGATTGAAGATTACGAGAAAAGGCTTAAAAGATTACAAGATCGATTTTGTCGAAGCTTAGAAATATTTGATATTTCTTATCATTGTCTATATTTTTATTGTCAATCTCACATTATATTTCCCCTTTCATCCTTTGAGTTTAAACTTTAAACTTTCTCTATTCTCACTTAATTCCTTATATCATCTTAGAATTAAAATAAATAGATATTGTTATGAACCTTGAGATCGTTTGCCGTGAAATCTCTGTTGTGAAAAATTTTGTTATTCCGCTCAATTTATTTGCTCTCGGAAATTTTGTATTTGATGAAACACCCTTGTGGTGCACGATAAATAAATAGATAAATATTCTCTCTTCCAGCCAGTCATTTCTATACTTTAAAATCCATTCATGGTCGTTTATTCACTTTCTCATTACATTTCACTGTAGACGAGAAAACTTGGGTTCATAATTTCTCCTTATCTCCTGAACATCCCGTTTCTTAACCAAACTATTATATATTGTATTGTCGATCTTTCCCAATCGATACCCATAATAAAAGCTAATCTTTTATCTTTTTCCTTGTTTACTTATAAGGATAGTCTCTAGAATTAGTCCTTCGTGTTCATGTCATCCTATCCCATACTCACAAAATGCGGTACTCCGTTGCCTTGTCCACACCTATACAGATCCCCCGAATATGTTCTTTGAACACAGGAGCGACAAATGTAGTGAGCTCACTAGTTGTGACATTTATTCAATCTAGATAAATAAAATAAATGAATAATGAATTGCGTTATCATGAAGCACCTGTTTGTAGATGCAAAACCTTCCATTGGGGAAGTATTGACTATTCACAAACGAAAAGGATACATTAATGTTACAACAAAAGAAAGGTGTTGGAGAGCGTCATTCAGAATATTTTTTGTTATTTTTTATTGTTTTTTTAGAGTGTATGTTTTTGCTATCATCATTCATAATATTCTACCCACTTGTAGCTTCACTGCATTGCTGGAATGATGTATTAATTGATAAGTTAGAATTTGTCACTCTTTCATTTTCAAATGTTAACTTGATCGTTTCAGAGTGACTTATGTCAACTATTCCTCCTGTGAGGGTGATTATTGTGTGAGAACAACCGTAATTCATGGATCTGTCATGGATGTATTTCGGGTAACTAAGAATAATAATAATTATTATAGAATTCTTTATGTAGTGTTAACATCTTATACAAATAACCAGTATCTTGGTAACCATATGTTGTTGAAAAAACTTATTTATCATTATAGGAATGTATGGTGGGATTGAATATGAGTGATAAATGTATTCAGAACAATGATAAAACCTCAACGAGATGTTATTGCAAGTGAGTGATAAAGAACTAAATGCAGTATTTAGTCGATACTTAAGTCGATGTTCAAAGTATGACCATAGGTTTGTGTAGTAATTATGTTTGTTTTAAAGTAATCTCCGAGAGTTCAGCACAGACGAGTAATGAACGTATTGTAGTGAACTCATGAACATGCGTATACGTTATAGGAGAAAATAGACAAAATCTTGTCAGCTATACCAAACATATATCAAAAAGTATATTGAAGCACACACGACTTTTGTAATGACGAACGAATAATTTCTGATGTCGTACCCTTGAAGTACATCAATTGCTACGAAGAGTATGTCTTTCCAGCAGATTAATGATTCGCAACCGTATCTTCCTGAAAGAGATATTTATATTTTTCAGTGGATTGAAAACGCTTAACTTTTGCTCAAGTCATAGTTGTGTTTATGAGAATGGTCGCAGAGGTTGCGGAATAGGACCTTTTCCAGTTCTATTTTTCCCTATCATTGCATATTAAAATATATAACCAATATTCAGGAGGATAATAATTTGAATAGATTTTATCTCTGGTCAAATACATGTGTTCAGTTTATCCAGGAAAAAAGGGTTAACACGCAATGCCGATGTGATTGGGTAACTACATAATAATAAATAAATCATTTACTAGATAATATTATTTTATTTTCCACCTTAATTAGTTACCAGAATTGAGCTTTTAGCAAACCAGTATCGCTATCACGAATGAGAAGAAATTACAGCCATTCAGAACCTATGCAATAGTGATACAGACGTGAATAATTCATCAAGGATAGTAAAAAGTTCGAGAAGTTACATCAAATGCTACTTCAATGATGACGTCACTGAAGATGTGAGTTCAGTCAACTTTTTTTAATATTCCGTTCTTTTCTCATGGAGAGAGACGTATAATACAATGAAGGATATATTGCTCCTTAGAAAGATGAATGTTACTTAATCCCATAAACATATAAGTCATACATATACAGTCGAAATACTACTGCATCGGTCAGATATGTTATGTGAATTCAAATTACAAAATGAGAACTTGTATGAATATATCAATTATGGAGAATTATGAAATAATTGGAGAGGTATGTTCATATAATTCATAAAATATTAAATATCCTTCATTATATTTTAGCTCGGTCGATATTTTATTAACGGGTATGATTATTATTTATGTGATAGTAATCTATGCAATCTTAATAATGAGACTGCTTTATCAACAGAAATAATACCTCAAGGTCTGAATAATCTGACCCTTTTCATACCGAATTGTACTACATTGTCGCATTCTGTCATTATATTTATACTATTTTTTATCTTGAATTTTTAAACATTTAAGCAATCGCATAAATTTTAATTTAACTAAATGATCGATTTGCTGAAATTGCCAAATATCAAAATGCTCAGCCGTCAGCGTAAATGGTGTTTCATTCCATGGTCTACTTGTGAGGTGAGGCTCGATTGATACGCTTATATGCTTGGTAGTAGGTCAATGCAGATTCTATATTATTCTGGAGGTTCTGTGCCAGCTCAATCGTGACCATATTCAGGTGAAAGGACATTTTCAGCAAGTGTTCGCCGGTGCGCGTTTGCACCAGCAGGCCATAACACTTCTTCAGCTGTGCCCCCCCCCCCCCATATAAGTGATATGACTCCGAGTGTGCGTCTGACGATGTTCCACATTGATACAACTGATATCCCGGTCTCCCAGGACATCGGATGAAAAGTTTCTTATAATTATCGAGTATATGATCCCACTCTAGTAAACGTCTCATTCTCCAGTTACATTTTACATTAGAACAACTTTATTCAGGCAATATGGGTCAGCTGGGTCGCCATTAGGGTTCTACAAGGAGAGAATCGTATCTCGAATCATATCTTAGTATATCCCTTTTCCTGACTAAACTACACTGTATTACCGATCCATTCCAATCAATACCCATAATAAAAGCTAAACTTTTATCATTTGCCTTGTTTTCATCTCCTTTTCAAGTAAAGACCACACTCATGAAATATAATCTATAATATCACTCACAAGATATGACAAGGATTACTGAGTATTTAACTTTCATCAACTTGTTTTCATCTTTCGACAGGATAGTCTCGAGTATTAGTCCTTCGTGTTCATGCCAGTCTATCTCTTACTGACACAATTCGGTCTTCTTCCCGATATTGGACCGAAATTATTCACTTTAATACAAATCTTCCCTATCATGATCTTTGAACAAAGAAGCGTCAAAATACAATCATCTCCTTCCCTATCTTCGCCCCCTCGTCTTTACCTCAATTCAAAAATTTATTTCTCCCATTTCTTGTGACATTTATTAAATGTAAGATAAATAAAATAAATAAATAAGGAATTGCGTTATCACTAAGCACCTGTCAGTAAATTCAATAACTTATAGTGGGGGAGGTATTGACTATTTCGATACAAACAGGGGACATTTATGTTACAATGAATGTAATATTCATTCAGCTCTTCCTTCTTGAAATGCACATATTTTCTCTTATTTTTCATTGTTTTTTTTAGAGTGTATGTTTTTGGTAATATCAATCCAATTATTCTACCCACTTGTGATGTCACTTCGTTGCTGGAATGATGTATTAATTGATAAGTTAGAATTTGTCACTCTTTCATTTTCTAAATAACATTGATTATTTCAGAGTTACTTATGTAAACTATTCCTCCTGTGAGGGTGATTATTGTGTAAGAACAACCGTAATTCATGGATCTGTTATGGATGTATATCGGGTAATTTGGAATAATAATTATTACTATAAACTTCCTTATGTTGTGCAAACATCATTTACAAATTCCCCATGTTGGTAAAAAGTTATATTTTCCATTATAGGGATGTATGGTGGGATTGAATATGAGCAATATATGTATTCAGAATAGTTATATAACCTCGACTAGATGTTATTGCAAGTGAGTGGTAAAGAACTAAATAGCAGACTCTCCATTATTGTGTCGTGGTCGGTAGTTATGTCTAAGTGGAAAGTATGTCCAGAGGTTTGGCCAGTAATTATGTTTGTTTTAAAGTACTGGCCAAACGTTCGGCATAGACTTAACTACTAAAATATTTAAAAAAAGATTAATTTTTTTGAAAAGTATGGAAAATTATGAGAATTCCCCGGAAAATCTCCCGTATAAACTTATGTCGTTTTCTCTCATTCTGACGGAATTTCGAGTAATTTCTGAAACGAGGTCGCTATGGGTCTGGTAGGCTTAGAATGAGTCTCAATACAATATCTTTCTCGCGGAGAGAAGATCACTAACAACATTTTGCTGTCTTAGAAAAAAATGAAAAGGGTCATATGACCCTTGGTGTGGAGTGCAAGTACCATCCTATCAGTAATACTCTGATCCTCCGCAACAATAAGATAAAAAGAATGAATAATGCTGCACTCAAGAACATGTATATTATAGAGAAAAGTGATGCCAAACAAAATGCTATCAGTCATACAAAAACAGATATTTAACAGTATTAAATAGTTCATTGAAGCACACACGACTTTTGTAATGAGGAACGTATAACTTTTGATGTCGTCCCCTTGAAGAATATCAATTGCTACGAAGAGTATGTCTTTCCATCGAATTCAAGTTCTACAATTATACCTTCATGAAATTGATATTTATATTTTTTCAGTGGAACGAAAACGCTTAACTTTTGCACAAGTCATAGTTGTATGTTTGATAATGGGTTCAGAGATTGCAGAAGGGGATATTTTCCAGTTTTGTTTATTTCAATGTCATTACATATTATCATATATTACATATATTCAGGAAGATAATGAAGCGAATATATTTTATCTCTGGTCAAATACATGTGTTCAGTTTATCCATAAAGAAAGGGTCAACACGAAATGTCGATGTGACTGGGTAACTATATATTGTTATTTCATTTTCTTTCTTAATTAGTTAGAGCAATATTTGAAGAGGTTTTACCAAACCAGTATCGTTATCAAAATTAGAAGAAATTATAGCCATTCAGAATTTGTGTAACAGTGAAACAGACGTGAATAATTCGTCAATGATAGTAAAAAGTTCGAGAAATTACATCCAATGCCACTTCAATGATGAATTTACTGAACATGTGAGTTCAGTGAACTTTTTTGATATACCGGTTTTTACGCGCTGAGTACGCCGTCGAGAGACCAATCCAAGCGATGTACTACAAGTCGAATACAACGGCTTATGAAGACGGCGTACAAAATATATATTGCTCCTGAGGAACATGAATTTTACTTACAAGGGAACCTTTTGGTCTTTTCATCACATGAAATGGCAATAGTATGACTGAAATATGTCGTCGATGCTGATTAGGAATCCGTTTTGAAACGTCGCCCAATCTGACTGAGCTTCGAGAAAATTGATATTGAAATTTGGGGGGTCGATTTGAAAATTCGCGAGGTCTCCTACGCAACAAATCCCGATGGGTTCGCTATCTCATCTATCAAACATCAAACGAACTGCCTGTGTAGTGGATAAGGTGTCTGCATTCACTTTTGGCTGTTAGGGGTTCGATCCCTCTTGCCGCAGTTTTCTTTTACTGATTTTGTTGTCGTCGAAAGATTGGCATGTTTTACTGTGATTAGGAAAGCAGTAAATAGAACACATTTTATCTTATCAGCAAGTGTGCACTTTAACAGCAAAATGAGTGAAACAAGAACGATTCTCATCCTACAGCGAACCAAGCATACTGTATCATCTTCTAGAACCTTGAGGATATTGTCCCTCATCCTCGTAGAGATAGGCAATCCTATCTCTACGATGATGAATGCTTGCCATCGTCCACTTCTACATCCAACTCGTCATCCTCGTCGAAGGACATCTGATCCTCTATTGCAGCTCGAAGCTTGGAGATGATGACTTGAGCGAACTTCCTATCTTTTTGAGTGACGTCAGAATTATCCATCGATGGAGGGTGGACTTCTGCTAGAAAGGTAACGACGATTGAAGGTGTGATCTTCATGATGCGTGTTGAATAAGAAGCACAAAGGCCTTTTAACGGCATAGAAGAGAGCGCAATCAAGGATCAAAGAGAGAATAAAGTCAATCGATAGTGATCTACAATGACAAACAAGCTTGAACGTTTTATCTTGGCAACTACAAAATCAGTAAAAGAAAGCTGCCGCAAGAGGGATCGAACCCCTAACAGCCAAAAGTGAATGCAGACACCTTATCCACTACACTACACAGGCAGTTAGTTTGATGTTTGATAGATGAGATAGCGAACCCATCGGGATTTGTTGTGTAGGAGACCTCGCGAATTTTCAAATCCACCCCCCCCCACAAATTTCAATATCGATTTTCTCAAAGCTCAGCCCGATTAGGCGAAATTTTAAAACGGATTCCTAATCAGCATCGACGACTTATTTCAGTCATACTATAGCCATTTCATGTGATGATAAAGAGACCAAAAGGTTCCCTTGTTAATCAAATTTAAAAGAAATCATGTTCAGTCAAAATACTACTGCATCGGTCAGATATGCTTTGCGACTTCAAATTACACAATAAGAACTTGTATGAATATTTCGATGATGGAGAATTATGAAATAATAGGAGAGGTATTTATCATATAACTCACCAAAGATCCTTCATTAATATAATCTTTACATATATAATTAATCAAAGATTAAAGATCATTATATTTTAGCTCGGTCGATATTTTATTTACGGTGATGATTATTATTTATGTGATAGTAATCTATGCAATCTTAATAATGAGACTGCTTTATCAACAGCAATAATACCTCAAGTGATTAAAAATCTTACCCTTTACATACCTAATTGTACTACATTGTCCCAATATGTTATTATATTCATTCTATATTTTTATATTGATTTCTTTTAAAAATCAAGCAATAGCATAAATGTTTTCTACATACGTTATTTAAATGATTTCTGATAGTGCCAATTAACCAAATGCTTCAAAAATAATTAAAAATTTTCCAGTTTTGAGTTGAGAGTAAATTGTTCATTACTGATTATTCCACACAATTTTGGACTGTATCATTCATGTGATAAACATAAATATATAGTTATATTTTTCGAGACTTATTCGAAGACTTTTTGAAAATATTCGAAAATCAGGTTTTTTGTACGTATGATATAATTTTCAAGAGTCAAAATCTTAAACTATACTTCTTGTGGTATATCATCGACGTATGAGAATATATCAATATTTACGTCGCGAATGCATATAGACAATCTTGTGTTTCTGGGAAATTGTTGGCAGCTGCAGTACGACTTGACTTGATTTAACTTTTCATTTCGTATAGTCGTAATGATGATAGGCATTCTTTCTCTTTTTATCGTTTATGTGCCATTGTTTACTTCTTTAAAGTGTATCCAAGGAAAACACAATATTATGGATAATACGTTAGTACCGATTCTTAATTATTAATACTTATCGAATAGTTCACGGTTGGTTTATGAAAAATCAATATTTAGAGGCAACATGACGATATGCACTGGCGATTTCTGCTATATTTCAAAAACGGAGATGTTCAGGAATGACATTTTGATCACTCGGGTAGATTACCAACTTTTGACTTATTTCAAATCCATAATTTATGTAAGGGATGTTCAAGTGGAATTCATTTTGATGTTGGTTGCGTGAAGGCACCATCAATACATTTGAATGTGATGTGCTACTGCGAGTGAGTTGAGGGTAAACGTTAAGCGTAACAACTCTCGTATTCGTATTCTTACCTACTCTATTTTATTAACTACATATCATAATCATAATTAAAATAATAATGACTAATATATTATAATTACTTAATTATATCTATGAGTAGTACTTCAGTTCTGATTACTGCAACGACAGAGAGGAAATTCTTGTAAGCAATGCAACAGAACATCGAGATATTAAATGCTACGAAGAGTAATTTTAATTCTTCCTTCTCATATACGACCTTTGTTTTTAGTCGTGATAAGGATGGCATAAGTGGTTGTTCAGGTATCAATTGTCTTATGGTCAATGAGAGAAGACAATGCGATTCCCCTTCTGAATACAGGGTAACTTATAATCACATATATTATTCATTTATACCATATTTATTTTATATACTTTATTTTATTCATAAACATATATCATCGAAAAAATAGAATACATGTATTTACATGAATTTACATTTATTCATTGATTTAGGCAGATTCGTATGTTCAGTTATATGTCTGGACCAATTCATGCGTGGAAGTTATGTTCGACGATAAGGTCAATTCAATGTGCCGATGCGACACAGTGAGCCATTCAAAATTTACCAATTAAGAATACATGAATTGTCACTGTATTATATAATATAAAAACATAATTGCAACAGACAAGAGATTTAAATTAATCATGATGCTGCAAAAAAATGATTTTGCAAAATAAAGCGAAGTCAAATAGGAATATTGCAACGAAGGATTACAATACATAGAAGGATCTTCTGTTATCACACGGGAAACTCGTGATTACATAAAGTGCTACTTCAACGTATTCCAACACGACGCCGTAAGTACATATTTCTTAGTTTGTTGTTGGAAAAATATCATAACAAAATGTGTTACAGGGAAAATATCACTGTATAGGACATTACTGTTACAGTAATCCCTGGTTGAGGACATGTGTTAATATCTCTCATATAGCTAATGCTGAACCAATTTGGAAAGTGAGTCTACATGAATTTGGAAAGTGATCAAGTAATTCATTTCAGCTAGGCTTCTATGAAATCGGGGAAATGAACTATTCCCTTTGTGATACCGAATTTTGTAACGAATATAACACAACAGAACGGTTCTACATCGCAAGTGAAGATTTCAATGGAACGCAATTATTTGTTCCCGCATATTCTACAAAGAAGGAAGAGAAATTTTCGTCCCTTCATTTTGATCTATGCTTGATTTCGTTTACATTATGTTTAATTAGTTTAATGTCATGAGTTATGCGATGAAGTTATGAGAAACAATGATCATTGAAACCGATAACTTTGCACAAACGTACGACGTATTTTGCATATCTTATTTTATTTATGAATATACGTATTTTGTACGACAATCTAATTCGAGCATGTATCTTATTTCATTGCCGACCACTAGACCAAACTAAAACACTATTGCATTGTTATGTATGATCATTAAAACGTGGCACTGTAATTCAGAAGTTGTCCCGTGATAGATAAAATCTCTTTATTATATTACACTGTACATAAAGTGGACGAGAAAGTCTCAAAGACAAAACTCGGATCCGTATCCGTAAAATGGATTTAGACCTTGGGAAGACCGGCAACGATGGCCTCCTCAATTCCGCACTCGTTGGTTCCCTGGACGATACGGAAGAAACCTGGAAGAGCCGGGAATTAGTCAACAAAACCGAGACAAGGGCCATATCCGGGAAGTAGTAACGTACCATCCTCTCCCCAGTCAGTGTTCCATGAGTTGGCAACGAGCCAATAAGGAGTTCCGTTCTCAACACCCCATCCGATGATCTTGACTGCGTGTCCTCCAAGGACGGCTCCGGCGACGTGCTGTAAATTGGAAAACGTCGACTTTGTACACCATAGTAAAGTCTGACCTTGTAGATTCCTCCGGTGTAGTGGTCAAAGTCCTCGTAGACAGTGAAGGCAGCCTCAACGGGTCCATAGTTCTGGATCTCGGTCTTGATGATATCAACGTTGTTTCTGACGGCATAAGAAGACTTTCCGTAGACCTTGTCATCAGCATACTTGACGTTGTAATCGGGGTTGGTGCATTCAGTGGTACACCTAAAATTAAATTTAGGTCAAACAGTTATTATAACCAATCAAAGACATATGAAAAAATTGTTCAAACGTACTTGGGGGTATCGGGATCCTGGATATCAGTGCAGTTGTGGTAGTGGGAGACTCCGTCAACAACGTGGGTGCCGCAAGGCTCAATAGGATAGGGCTTGCATCCAGTCTGTAACGAAATATTGATTAGCTAGAACTCCAGACGACCAGAGACTATAGCATCATTTAAATGTATCTCACGTTCTCATAGTATCCACCTCCAGTGCAGATTCCCTTCTGGGCGATGTAAGTCCAAGCACGGATGGGGTATCCTCCTACAAATTCATTGTCTCTTTGTGAAATGACTTTGAAATAAAGTAAATTAAGTAGGAATACCGTACCCTCGCATCCATATCCGCAGAAAAGTCCACAGCATGAGAGAAGATCGTCAGCAGAGAGGGTAGGGTTCTTAGCTCCATTGGAAGCAATGCAGTAACGGTCAGAGAAGGCCTCGGCAGCTCCGAAAGCCCAGCAGGATCCTGAATGATGTGTTGCGCTCACGCGTCGCGGTCAAACAAAGATAAGCTACTTACCACAGTCAGACTGATCACGGATATATCCGATTGAGGAGCAAGCGGGCCATTGGGCACGAGAATCGAAGGCGGTAGGGAGGGAAGCAGCATTGAGAGGCTACAAAATAAATGTCTTAAATATCAATTAATTGCGGTAACTATGAAATTTTGAAATATCTACCGTACCTCGTCCTCCTTGTACTTAGCATCCTTGGGGAGCTTGGTGTGCTTGATGGCCATAAGACGGTCACGGTATGACTGCTTGGGCACAGCGGCCTAAATATACTATGCGTTGCGTGTTGCGTCACGGTTAAAAATTAGATTCTGTACCTTCCACAAATGCTGGACAGAGTTGATGTAGTCTCTGAGGTTCTCTCCGGTTAGATGGAGGGCGGCATTGGGGATGGCGTCCTCGCTACAATTTAAAAATTTGTAGATATTGTTGTCTCCAAAATATACATTACAGTCTGCATTGTATAGAAGATTGCCCCGTTAACATGGAATCCCTCGAATTATGACTGTTAATTTCTTTTCGTTTGCACAATTTAGTTGACTAACTCGTTCACATTCCAAACTTTCCATGATTTTAATAAAAAAAATATGACACCTAAAGAGCAAAACAATACGAATAATTCTCATGCCCGATTTTCAATATTCAATAATTCGAGGTGATCGATTGAATTCCGGAATATCCCCGGGGACCATTTCAAGGTGGGAATCTACAGTATATACCTCTGTTTATCGTTAAAGATAAATAAATTAATATCTTATTAAATGCTTACAATCGAGAGTATGCCGAGACAGCTCCTACGAGAGCTACAAGTACTGCGAACTTCTGTAAATGGATTATGGTTAATCACGAGCGAGAACGGGTAGCCGATAAAGTGGGAAATTTCGTAAGTGGACTCACCATTTCTGAAGCTTTGTTGACTCAAAGAGTGAGGATTCCTAATCAAGCCAAGCTTATAAGCAATTCTCGGACGCCTTTGTGCCAATGGATTCATCTGATAAGAAAAACTGATAAAGAAGTGATCAGTCTCGTGATCGAAAAAGAGTGAAGGCATAATGGAGAGTGTACAGAGAAAAAGAGAATAAGATGAGGTGAAATGATGCTTTCGCTGATTCGAATCAATGACCAATTGATATCATAGATATCGAGATTAAGGCCCTTTGCTTTTCCATCGAAAAGTGAAAGTCCAAGGATGGTTCATTATTTCAATGTTAATTACTAATCTATTGTTATCCCTTTATTATTAGGGCATTTTGCTTTACGAAATTGTAATTCTCGTCACAATGCATTCTCTATTCACATTCCAATTGCTAAAAGAGAGAATCTTCATAGCTCATTTGCACATCGTACTACTCGTTTTCTGTGTAATTTACATCGTATCTGTAATCCACTGTTGTCAATTCAGTCTATCAAATCTCACCTATTTCGCCATCCACAACTTCCCCATACTCTACAAGTCGAAGTACTCAATCTTTAGTTGTCTATCCCGGTGATTCCATTATGATCCAACCCCTCACATGGATCTGAACGGTCCCCTTCCCGTTCTGAGGCTTCGTCCACCTCACTCTAACTGGATCACTGGCGATTTGATAGCTATCGATTAACCCCTGTCACCTTCCCCAAGTCCTTTCTATCATTATTATAATTATTTTTCTCATCGTTTCTGTATTTGCTGTCGCACCTGTCACGGGTGTATCAAATAAATAAATAAATAAATGTTGATTACGTGAAAGGATACATTTCATAATCACTTGATCTCTTCTGTTGACTTGGCCCCAGGGCAATCGATATAAAAAGATAAGGAAGAAATTTCTGTGAGATAGCCTTTGTTCTGCTGACAACTTTCGCCTTAAGCAAAAGGTAATTGATAATGTTACTGCTCCTTTTTCTAAGTAGATAAACAACTGTTTTTCCTATGTCAATAGTTCAGTATCAATTGTCGAGTGTATTCTGATCAAGAATGAACTATGACAGTCTTAGATGGCCGCTACAGATAAGATTTTATGGAACGTCACTAAACAATCGGCTTTTTCCCAGAAGTGACACTCTCAATCTTAAATAAGGACTACATTGTAGCAGATTGATTCTGAAAAAGTGGCTAAAATTGTCGCATCATCCATTTTGAAAGAGAGGTTGGATCTAGTCGCTCCATGCTTCGTAATTTCATCATTTCTATATATTGTAAAAATGATTTATTGATTCTAAAAGATCAATACTGGCGATAGTGTGAAAAAAGACATAACGTAATTATATTTTATTAGTATTTTATGTGGTCGATTCATTAAGGGACTTTACTACATTTCAACTATTTCTAATATTTCGCTTCTAATACTTCTTCTGTGAATGGTTTAATTATCCAGTTTTCAGGTATTTATCGTAGAGCATCTATGTACTTTTCCTTCTGAGCGAGCATAGACCCATGATGCGCTAATTATGATCAACAATCACGTATATACATATCGTTATTGTTCCTTAAAGGGAGCGTAGCATTTGCCAATATACGCGTTAATCTCGTGGGGACTTTCACGTTAAATGTTCATGTAAAGGGAGGAGTAAGCCGTTGTCACATACAGTAGGTTAAAATTCCATGGAAAAGAGCACCATGTTATGCCGACTCTCATGCAAAATCAGAAGGAATGTGAGATAAACATGTAAACACATTTAATTTTTTCTACAAAATGGAATTTTTTCAGAGTATGTTCGCTTTGATAATTTCCGAAAGTAATTGTTACATAAAACACAAGAAAATGTTTTTTACAGATTTTTTCCGGGTTTCCGATTTCCCCGTTTTTTTTTGTTAGACAGGGCAAAGTTTTCCGAATTTTTTTCGAAGTATATAAGTGTTATGCGTTACCTTACATGTCAAAACAGAAATAAGTAATGCACACATTTTATTTATTATAATGTTTAATTATTTATTTCCTTTTATATATTTTACAGAAGCAATGATTGAGCCCGACACATCGAACTACATAATTCGATCATGTGCCCTATTCTATTACCAACCTCTAGACCAAACTATAACACTATTTCATTGTTATGAATGAGCATTAAAACAGTTGATTAGCTGCACTGAAAATCAGAAGTGGTTCCGTGATAGATAAAATCTCTTTATTATATTACACTGTACATAAAGTGGACGAGTAAGTCTCAAAGACAAAACTCGGATCCGTATCCGTAAAATGGATTTAGACCTTGGGAAGACCGGCAACGATGGCCTCCTCAATTCCGCACTCGTTGGTTCCCTGGACGATACGGAAGAAACCTGGAAGAGCCGGAAATTAGTCAACAAAACCTAGACAAGGACCAAATCCGGGAAGTGGTAACGTACCATCCTCTCCCCAGTCAGTGTTCCATGAGTTGGCAACGAGCCAGTAAGGAGTTCCGTTCTCAACACCCCATCCGATGATCTTGACTGCGTGTCCTCCAAGGACGGCTCCGGCGACGTGCTGTAAATTGGAAAATGTCGACTTTGTACACCATAGTTCAGTCTGACCTTGTAGATTCCTCCGGTGTAGTGGTCAAAGTCCTCGTAGACAGTGAAGGCAGCCTCAACGGGTCCATAGTTCTGGATCTCGGTCTTGATGATATCAACGTTGTTTCTGACGGCATAAGAAGACTTTCCGTAGACCTTGTCATCAGCGTACTTGACGTTGTAATCGGGGTTGGTGCATTCAGTGGTACACCTAAAATTAAATTTAGGTCAAACAGTTGTAATAACCAATACAAGATATATGGATAATGTTCCTCAAACGTACTTGGGGGTATCGGGATCCTGGATATCAGTGCAGTTGTGGTAGTGGGAGACTCCGTCAACAACGTGGGTGCCGCAAGGCTCAATAGGATAGGGCTTGCATCCAGTCTGTAACGAAATATTGATTAGCTAGAACTCCAGACGACCAGAGACTACAGTCCCGCACGATCGCCCTGTTGAAAGGCGGGCCTCCGCGACAAGAATCTTGTCGCCTCATGTCGCATCTTTCTAAAAGAATTTTAAAACATTTCATTAGTTGTGGTCATTGCATCATCAGTTAAGATTAAGATCACCGTTGAAACGAATAAAATTGGTTAACTATCGGCAGAGTTATTGAAGGATCATGGCTGACGGGGGTGCTACCGTAATCCCTTCAAATTTGAATTTCCCGCAGTTTTCATTGACCCTGCGAAATCGATTTTCTAACGAACGTGCTTTAGAACGCTTTTTTCTCGTATTGGAAGTATTTTATTTGGAAGTATTGTAATTATTTCACAAAATACATGAAAAAATACAAAAGAAAATCCGCCAAAAGCGTTAGAAAACACGTTCGTTAGAAAATCGATTTCGCAGGGTCAATGAGAAGTGCGGGAAATTCAAATTTGAAGAGATTACGGTAGCACCCCCGTCAGCCATGATCCTTAAATAACTCTGTCCAGAGTTAACCAATTTTATTCGTTTCAACGGTGATCTTAATCTTAACTGATGATGCAATGACCACAACTAATGAAATGTTTTAAAATTCTTTTAGAAAGATGCGACATGAGGCGACAAGATTCTTGTCGCGGAGGCCCGCCTTTCAACAGGGCGATCGTGCGGGACTGTATAGCATCATTTAAATGTATCTCACGTTCTCATAGTATCCACCTCCAGTGCAGATTCCCTTCTGGGCGATGTAAGTCCAAGCACGGATGGGGTATCCTCCTACAAATTCATTGTCTCTACGAAATGACGAGATTTTTTTGAAATAAAGAAAATTAGATGGGAATACCGTACCCTCGCATCCATATCCGCAGAAAAGTCCACAGCATGAGAGAAGATCGTCAGCAGAGAGGGTAGGGTTCTTAGCTCCATTGGAGGCAATGCAATAACGGTCAGAGAAAGCCTCGGCAGCTCCGAAAGCCCAGCAGGATCCTGAATGATGCGTTGCGGTCACGCGTCGCGGTCAAACATAGATAAGCTATGTACTTACCACAGTCAGACTGATCACGGATCTTTCCGATTGTAGCGCAAGCGGGCCATTGGGCACGAGAATCGAAGGCGGTAGGGAGGGAAGCAGCATTGAGAGGCTACAAAATAAATGTCATAGATATCAATTAATTGCGATAAGTATGAGATTTCGAAATATCTACCGTACCTCGTCCTCCTTGTACTTAGCATCCTTGGGGAGCTTGGTGTGCTTGATGGCCATGAGACGGTCACGGTATGACTGCTTGGGCACAGCGGCCTAAAAATACAATGCGTTGCGTGTTGCGTCACGGTTAAAAATTAGATTCTGTACCTTCCACAAATGCTGGACAGAGTTGATGTAGTCTCTGAGGTTCTCTCCTGTTAGATGGAGGGCGGCATTGGGGATGGCATCTTGGCTGAAATTAATTGTATGGATTTGGAGAAACATATTTGAAGTAGAAGAGATAATAGCTTGATGCATAGATCGAAAGTGAGTAGATTGAAGTATAGTTTGGTGATGGACTTACAAAAGGGAGTAAGAGGAGACGACGCCAACAAGGGCGACGAGAACTGCGAACTTCTGTAAATGGTTTATGGTTATGTTTGGTCATAAAGGAATAAGCTCACCATTTCTGAAGTTTGTTTGACTCAACGAGTGAGGATTCATCGTCGATCCGAGCTTATATGCAATTCTCGGACAGCATTGTGCCATTTGATTCACATGATAACAGAAACTGATAAGGGATTCATTAGCCTCGTGATGAAATGAGAGTGAATGAGAAGTTTAGAGAGAGTATAGAAAGAAAGACAAAAATGAGGTGAAACGTCGCTTTCGTTGATTCGAACCAATGACCAATTGATAACAGATGGAGTGTGATTAGGACATTGAATTAACCTTTTGCCTATCTACTGTTTGATATGATATAAATGGTCTTTGTTATGCAGAATCAATGTTATATACCTCAACTGGGAGTTAAGTATATTTCCGAGCTGCTTTTCGAAAAATGCACAGCCCTAGGTTAGCTATACCTACATTTTCGGCAGTGAAAATGAATATTGTGTGATTGGTCATATGCAAAAGCAATGTATGAAGATGTATGATGAGTAGTGTGGTATGAGTAGTGTGGTTTGCTGCTGTCATCGAATACTTCAGTATCATTTGTTGTTTACCATACCATATCAGTCATATAATGTAATAGGGTCAGCCACTGATAAGATACAATCATTAAACTGTAAGCTACGAAGAGTCGATGACTCAACAATTACTAGAATTCAACGATAGAGGGAAATTTCAGGAGCTTATTTAACAATTTTTTAAGAGCGCATCCAGTCGTTCCGAATTTTAAATCAAGATTAGTTCATGACCTTTCTAAAAAAGAGTCTTGCACTACTCCAAACTGAACATCCTTAAGTTATCATATCGATATGCAGATTTTAATTCTAAAAAATCCCGGAAACTTATCGCGGACTTTGCACTTCTTCTCAACTGCTAACACTGCAGAAAAATGATGTTTATCTGAGAAGAGAAGATAACAACTAAGACCATTGAGGTGAAAGTGGTATAGGCACGTAAAAGTCCTTATCAATAAAGACAAACTTTATGATGGCATCTCGATATGATGAGCAGCTAACGGAAAATGAAAGCTAGATACATTACGCCCTTCATTCTCATTGATAAAGATTCATTAATGACGTGTTAGGCAAGTGTTGTAGTTAACAAATTAAAGAAATGAGAGGCTACATAAATATCTCTTATTTACGTATGATCTTTAGAAGTTGTGATGATAAATGTCACACAAAGATGATCATTGTCATTGTTTCGATTAATTGATAAGATTATCTGATAAGAATGTAGCCTGCGTGGACAAAGGAGTCATTGTTGTGCTGATAAAAAAACGACTAAAGATGAAAAGTGTTAGCACAATATTTTATGTTATGTTAGGAGGAGTCGAATGCACTGAGAGTACAATCATAAAATTGCAAGAGAAGCTTTATGATCGAGTTTTTAATTCGTAGGGACTTGATAAGTGAAACAATAAGGAATCAGGAACATGTAGTTTGATAGATTCTCAATAGTTTCTCAGACAGTTGGTCTGTAATGTTCGTTAGAGAACTTAACTTTCCACAACCCTTCTAGCTATGCGGAAACATTTCCAAGATTTTAGCTCTAGAGCAGAACCATTCAACAAATAAAAGCAAATGAATGTTGTTTATGCTTGATATGACAAGAATTCATGTGATCATGAAGTGGGTCGTTGCGCTGAGGATCCAGGGGAGAGAGAAAAAGACCGAACTAGGCGATACATACTACACCACAGGAGCTTAAGGATATATGTGAGCAAATTGACTGGTGCCTTACCCATTACTTTGATATAGTATCATTCTATCTGCATACTACTTCACATATTTCGAAATAATTAGAAGAATTAGCACATTTATTTAAATACATATGATATGAAAATTAACATTTGAATAGTCTTTGATCTTTCGGGTAGTCAAAGTGAAGTATTTTTCTCTGACTTTGCAACAAAAAAGCTGATAAGCAAGTGCACCATTCAACAATGGTCATTGTCTCATTTCGATGATATGATTAGCTGATTAGATTGGGGCCTGAGGTAACAAAGGATTCGCAGTCGTTCTTTTGAAGATAAAAGATCAGATGTCTCTAAATATTGATAAACATCAATGTCTTGACTCAGGGCATACATTATTATCACATAAAATATATAAACGAGCTTGGTACGTAACTGAGATACATATAATAAGTGTTACTGTTGCTGCAGTTTTATTATACAACAAGATCATGTAACCTCATGTAAGGATGGAATACATAGTGAACAAATCACTTTCCAAAATGGGTCAGGGCATTGAATATGTTTAGATCACATCGATTCATTGAGATTCCCACAATGCAAATGCATCATTCCCGCTTTACACAAAGAGACGCGTGCCCCTATGAAAGGCTGCGGCGCACCCCAGACGGGTTTGGTGGCAAGGCCTGTGGGCTCTATTTGCTCTTCTCAAGAGGTTACTTTTCTCTACCTCGCACTGCATTTCAATTTGATAGATTTGGTGGACGAGTAAAATCTGTAATACCATGTAATACGAAACTACAGTATCCTGTAACAATAATTAAAAGTAATATTTTAAAGCTATTTTAAAGCCCTATAATGTGCTTGAGACATAACTAACGCAGAATTTTGTCTACATACATCATACACTAAAATATCAAAGGCCAAGTAAAAAAATACATATGCTCTGAAAATAGCACAATAATATCATGATCTATATCAACATATGTATCCAGATCAAACGACTTTGTTACGCTCCCTCTTATTGACACACCCTATATTCCATACTCTCACCTCTATCAAGACTCTTCCGTCATTGTCATCATTGGGCGATTACGTGGACATTAGACAACAACATACATCTGCGTGTACTCGTCTTCTGATGTGGCCCAACCCAAATAGAGCGGTTCCGGTTTCTAGAACCGAGGGTACATCGGACCGCAGTTTTTACTCAGATTTTGCTCCCTCTCATCTTTCCTTTTCTTTCTTTTTGACAAAACCACAAACCATTGATTTTTCTTTCTTCATGATAAAAAAATCAGATAGACTCAATATTACAAAAAAAAGAAAATGGTTGAGGATGGTTTGAAGTTTAAATATAATCTTCAACTCGCATCTATTGGACTATATTCATATAAATTCTCAATAAAACGCGTTTTCATTTCTCTCATCTTGTTTCATCCTTATCTAGATCTCGGTTCCTCGTACCGAAGATGAATCTGCCGATTTCTAGGCTGCCCTTTTCCAGAACATTCTCTATGTACTCCAAATCTGTGTTCCGTTTTGTGATTTCCACACAATAGAATTTTCGAATATTATTAATGTGATGTGCCTGTGTGTAATCTCCAAATTATATCCATAACCTCTGTTATCATTGAGAAGATACAAATGAATCTTGCAACGGGAGAATCTGCTCTATGGTCAGATGATAGAAGAGCTATCGAGATCAGAAATAATGTTGATTATTCGAGAAAGATCACCATGGAGGAGGCAAAGACTGGAACTGGTTATTTTTTTAAGTTGCATCAGATTTTTCGTCGTTCTTACTGTTTAATCAATACATGCATATTACATAGAATATCGTTATTTTTCTCTTGTCCAAGAAACGATAAATATATTATATTATAACACTTATTATTAGTCACATCTGATATGCTCTACTACATGAACTTTTCGAATTATTCCAATTATTTTCTCCTTATGCAAATTTCCTAATTTCAATCGTATTTTACTTATTGAAACATTTCTGATGTATGATAAATAAATAAAATGTCCTTTTCAGCGGGTCGTCCAATTCGAGTTTTGTGCGATGGAATCTATGATCTTTTCCATCATGGACACGCTAATCAATTTAAGCAAGCAAAGAATGCATTCCCTGAGGTTTACTTGATTGTGGGAGGTTTGTTGCTTCAGATATTGAAGAAAGAGAAATATATTATATATTGCAGTTTGTGGAGATGAAGAGACTTTGAAGCATAAAGGGAAATTGGTTGCGAGTGAAGAAGAACGATATGAGGCTGTGAGACATTGCAGGTATTGTTTTATAATGCACTAACAAGAAGAATATTTTGTTTTTGTGATTACCACGTGTACTTGCCCAAACTTTAATTTTAATAGAAAATATTTAACTGCAGATATGTCGATGAAGTTATTCGATCCGTTCCTTATTTCGTTACTTTTCAATACTTGAAGGATATGAAGGTTAATTCATAACTACATCTGTGGCCGTATACAAGAACCGTTTTCCTGGAAATTGTGACGTCATTAGCGTAGGCAGAGGCGTTTTCCAAAACTACTTTTTTTCGTTTTCCAAAACTCCTCCGCCTACGCTAATGACGTCACATTTCCCCGGAAAACGGTTTTCCCTTTGTTCTTGCATACGACCACTGAATTGTTCGACAATGACTCCCATTCATTCTACTCATAAACGTTTATTTTTCAAATCGATGACTTCACTCACACATATGTAATAAATTTCAGATCGATTTTATCGCGCATGATGCTGTTCCTTACAAAGCTCACAACTCGGATGATTTGTACGAGAAATTCCGAAAGTTCGTTTCATTACGTCATCTTTTTTCTTCCTGGATCGTTTACCGTAGTTATACAATAAGTATGAAGTACCAATATATGAATGGTAACTGGAAATCATTTTAGAGAAGGTATGTACTTGGAAACACAACGAACTGAGGGAGTGAGCACTAGTGATGTGGTTACGAGGTAATTTCAAATATGTATTGAGATTGAATTTAAATCAATTTATTCGTATTAATTGATCACACTAGATGAAGGGTGGTCCCTTCCTGACAATGAGCTTTCATGGACCACCATATTGCATTAATTTATAATTTACTATGTTATTATTATTGAGCTTTAATCGCTTTATATTGTAATGACTATATGGAAAGCTAGCTATTAAGCCAATATGTTAATAGTTTATTTGACAGATGGAACAATGTATTGGATTAGTACTATAAAATAATTATCGATTTAGAGTGATTCGTGATTACGATATATACGTTCGTCGTAATCTATCAAGGGGCTACACATCATCCGATTTGAATGTTGGAATGATAACTGTGCGTCTAACGTTGTATTTATGATTAATTGTTTCACTGAAACTATAGAGGATGAGTTCTTTAACATTTTCCTCACGCATATTCTTGTTAGAAATCATGATAAGTCTACAATTATCAGGCAGGACGAATTCGTCTACAAATGTCAATTGATTCAATGAAAAGGCGAGGAGGGAATATTATTGAATATTGGAAGGAGAAGAAAGATTCACTACTTGCAGGATTCCTGAATAACGGGGTACGAAGCTCATTGTAAGATAGACAATTTTACCAATGATTACATTCCATTTTTTTATTTCACTCACTATTTCTCTATTTTTTGAAGTGAAAACATGTAAGAATGTCATTGTGAAGTAACCACTATCAAACGGGATTTAACTTGATAACTCAAATCCAAATCATAAATTCAGAACTTGAATCGTTCGATATCCGATGTGGAGAAGAATGCCGATCCAGTGACTGTTCAACAGAAAAATGACAAAATTGAGAACAGAAGTGTCGGATAAATAGCACCACGAATGTTTTTTTACGTGCATAATATTTTCAATATGCAGAATGTAAATGTATAGATAAAATGAGTAATCGATTCGTAATTTATCTCAAAATGTAGAGACATAAATCAATAGAATGAAATAAAGAATATTGCATGAATGAATGAGTCAAAGTTGATGGATGATTCTGAATCTGCTATTTTTTCCAATCGATTATCGATTAATAAAATAACAATTGAAAATACGCAGATTGAACAATCATAATTGATAATTTTAAGAGATGATTTTGGTCTATTATAACTGCAAAGAAAAAACAATAGAGAGTTAACACTTACAATTACAAACAGTTTGAAAGCGGGAAAATTATGATAGGAAGTACTTTAGATCGATCATAGATGGCAGTGAGAGTATACGGTACATTATCGATTGGGAAAGAAGAATGGGAGACTGTGCATTGAAAACTAAGAGATCAGGCGAGAAAATCGATAAATCGATAAAGATTATTAATGATTCGATCGAGGTTCGAGCCGGTTTCTAGTGAACAATGAATAAAGTGGATGAGAAAAGGCACATAAACGAGTAAGGATATAAAAGTGCGTAAGAGCTAAGCATCGGGATAGCGAAATTGTGTAGAACGATTATATAATGAGATGGAATAAATACAAAGTGATTATTATTATAACGAGCAACGATAAAGAGATTCATTCGTAAATATGAAGCTATAACTTCTATAAAATCGATAATCCAAATGATGATTATCTCCTCCTCTTCTTTTGTCCTTCTTGTTCCAATTGAATAGGATTGAAACATTGAGAAGGAAGGTTTGCAGCGATGAAATCCATCGTGTCAAGCTGAATATATCAATTATTTCGTTATTTTAATCATATCTTGGTAGAAAGAATCCAAAGACAAAACTATCTCATGACCATTGCAAATAGGCAATAATATTCATGTTCATGACTAGCGCAAACACTATTCACAACATCTGTTCACATAAGATTTCCGTTCAGTTATAACACATCGTAAACAATTAGAATCTATTTGTACTTACCTCCTTCTTCAATTCATTCAATTCATTCCTAATATCGTGCATCGATTGATCCATCTTCGCTTTCTCATTTCGCATAATATCAAGCTTAATTAGTGATATTTGATATTTGATCTTTGATCTTTGTACCTACCTCACTATCTCTCTCAGCTACAGACAACCATGCAGCGGCATCATCACACATCTTCTCTAGCTCATCTAATTCACTGTTGTTCACATCATCAAGAGCATCTGTAAGTGGGATTGGTCAATTTGGTAGTCATTGACCATTTTCGTGTGGATAAACAATGAAACAAATTGGTTAGCCACATCTGGTAACCATTAAAGTAAACTACTTACTCAGTCGTTCGACAAGCTTCTTAACCTTCTCTACTTCAGTGGTCGTAGAGTTCATGGCTTCCTTTGCAGATTTTTCAGCTAGTGATGCCTTTCTGACAGCCTGTATATTTGCATATTATAGTAGTGTGATGACAATCTTCTCAAAACTAATCGGTTTGAGTTTGTATGAGGAACTTTAACATGAAAGCAATTTTGTTAGGTCATTATTGTGTCAATCGATAATGAAATCAATATTATGCAATTTGCATGCCTCAGTAGCCAATACTCGATCTTCTTCAGCCTGATCCTTGTAGGTCTCCAACGTCGCATTGAGTTTGACGAGTTCATCAACCAAATTGCTAGCGTCCTTCAAATTATCGATTGATTATCAATTTATCGATTATAAAGTTACCTTCTCAAGACCTTCAGCAGACTTCTTGCTGGCTTCGGCGGCTGCGCGAAGCTTCTTAGCCTCCTGAAATTAAAAGTTGAAATTTATATATATATGAAAAATTTGATATGACGCACTGCTATAAATATTACTTTCCCAGGATTCATTGTTTTACTTTCAGCATATCAATGAAAAGTTTACCTCAGCGACAGTATTTGCATCTTCTTCAGCTTTCTTCGCAAGATCCTTCGACTTATCAGCATCCTCACGAGCATTTCCAATCGCTTGCTTCGCTTCTACAGTAAAAAAAGTCTTTTATAATCATCGATGGCAATTTATTCGATCCATCAAATTATAGCCATAAATACTATGTCGTAGAAATATGCGGGCTACCAATTACAAAGAAAGCAGAAAAAAAACCCACCTTCAGTGGTAGCGTCAGCCTTGGCAATTGTTGATTCGATATCAGTCAACTTTTCCAATTCTTTCTCAGCCACAGCCTTGCTCTTCTCAACACGATCGTTGAACTCTAAAAAGATGATTCATGATCTCTGTATTTAGATCATCTGAGTTATAGCCTTAATCTTTGATACTTGATCTTTGATCTTTGTTTTTTTCTATCACCATCGACTTACCCTTGAGAGTCTTCAGAGTCATCTCGGCCTCCTTCAAAGTCTCTTCAGCGGCCTGAAATTATTGATATATTATCAATATAAAATTATATTGCTACAAATATTAAATACTTTCTGCAATAACCATACCTTGACAGCATCTTCAGCACGTTCTCTAGCAGCATCAACCTCAGCCATCATTTGATCGGCGACATTCTGCTGATCGGTAGCACTCTACAAAGGTCAAAGATCAACTTGGCTGAATGTCAAAGGTCAATTTCGTACCTGAAGGGAGTTTCTGGCGGTTTCTCTCTGTCTATCAGCTTCCTCTTCGATTCCTCTGTTATTAGCAGCCTCATTTTCGACTGCTTCTTTAGCTTCACGAGCGGCTTTGATCAGAGCTTCTGATTCATCATGGAGCTGAAAATGAACAACAGACTCAATTATTCTTTTTCACCTTTTTTTCATTGATAATCATGAGGGCAGATAAAGTTCAAATAAATACAAAGAATATACGTTTTCGAAGACGATGCAGTAATAAATAATAGGACTTTGAGATTCAGTTTTCAGAACGGCATTAGACATCAAATAATACACACCTTTTTGGGGTCAACATTAGGCAGTTTCAATCCTTCCACAGTAGTCAGAGCCTCAGCTGCAGCTTGATTAGCGGCCTCTGCTGCCTTCTTCTGTTCAAGAGCCAATGCCTACAATAATATTGTTTAGATATTAAGTGATTGTCGATATTCTTACCTTGGTACGCTCCAAAGATGCCTTGAGTTCCTCTTCCTTCTTCTTCATCTCAGCAATCTGTTGGGAGATTGTTTGGCCTAAATAGATAAAGGATGTTGTATCACAAATTGTGCTACCCTATATCCCCTTCGAGGGGATAGTGGGGGCACCTGGGGATAAACCCTTGTCAACGGGAGTGGAATCAGCTGTACTGTATGGTATGATTTTTTAAATTCTAGTGCAAAACGATACCTCCATAAATGGCTTCTTTTGCTTCAGCATGAGCCTTCTTTGCAGATTCATAAGCCTCATTTGCGAGTTTCTCAATCTCCTCGGCCTTCTTTGCTTGCTTGTCAGCCTCTTCACGAGCCTTCTCAGCGATCTTCGACATCTGCGAAAGTTCAAAGATCAAAGATCAAGTCAAAGAAGATCAAAGATCAAGTCAAAGAAGATCAAAGATCAAACCTGTTCGTTCTGTTCTCCGTATTGAGTGCTGGCCTTCTCGGCTGCGGCCAATTGCGTGGCTCCCTCGGTCTCTAGGTAGGACAGAGCACGCTCAAGTTCCTCCTAAAGCACTTAGTTTTTAGAATAACTTAGAGCTTAGTATGAAACACTAAGGTTAAGTCACTGACCTTAGCCTGTTTGTGGATGTGCTTCCAACGATCGAGACTCTGGCTAGCATCAGAAGCAGTTTTCTTCGTTTCCTCCACTAATCCATCGACCTGAGAAGAATTCGTTAGAAATGAGTTACGGTAATGAGGGAAGTCAAAAAATCAATAAGATAACAGAACGATTACCTCCTTGACATTCTTCATGGCATCCTTAACATCCTTCTTCAGCTGGGCGACCTTTCCGACGATGGCTGCCTCATCTGCTTCTGAAAAAAATGTATTTAATACATTCAGAAATTTGCAAATCGCTAGTTATATATATGAGATATCATACTAAAGTTCTACATATCATGAACAGATTGTAAGCCATTCTAATGAATGCTGCAATATAATATTTTATGGAGACGTACCGAGTGTCTTCTCAACTTCCTTCACCAATTTGCTCACATCATCTCCGACGGCTTCGACCTTCGACTTGAATTCTTCATCATCAACCTACAATTATCGATTGATCATCTCTGAATCGTGATCGATTATCGATTGATTCTTACCGGTGCGGGATTCTCAATGATCTCATTGAGGGTGTTGTTGAGATTTCCGATGGAGGCACTGGAAAGATTGAGTTCAAAGAAAAAGAAAAAAATGTAAATTCAAAGATCAGAGATGAACAAACCGGAATGTATTGACTCTACTCTGAATGAGGGTGTAACAGTCATCGCAAGGTTTGCATCCTCCTCGTAGATCATATCGATTTTCGATGCATTCATCACATCGACGACCTTGGATGTGGTCACGACACAGACATTGACCTCAAATAAAATATGTAAAATCGATTGTATTATACAAACTATTTCATATTCATGTATATTTTATAACACATTGAGCAACGTTCAGTCGTTCAAAGTCGCACTTTTGTTCAAAGTAAATGGTGTACACCATCAGCGAAGTTCACATTTAGAAACTATGTGTCTATCAGAAAGCAATAATGATTCCATGTCTATACTTACCAGTGACGACATCACATTGAGCGGACTCAGCTCCGATTGGTTCACATTCACATGATTTGCATCCTTCAGAAGAGAAACCGAAGTGGTATGGAGCACACTGGTCACATCTATAGAGATCATAGATCAAAGACCAAACTACAAGGTACAAGCTCACTTTCTGCCGATAACGCCAGGCTTGCAGGTGCATTGTCCAGTCTGGAGATCACAAGTGGAATCAGTTGATCCAAGAGGATCACATCCACATTCCTCACAACCTGCACCAGAAGTAATGTTGAAGTATCCGGGCTGAAAAGATTAAAGATTAAAAGATCAAGAGATCAAAGATCAAAGATCACCTTGCAGGTGTCACATTGTAGTCCGATAACATTGGGAAGACAATCACATTGACCATCTTCTTGAACGCATTCAAGAACATTATAATCATTTGAAGGACGAATGGTTCCGGCCACATAACATGCGCAAGCACGACAATCTCCCTTAGGCTCCTACAATGAATACATGGTTATGGTAGATTCCAATCAAGTTATATTCAGGTACGGTACCTTGAGGGCATCTCCCCAGTATCCGGGCTTGCACTTTTCACAGTGAGAACCGATCGTGTTGTAGACGCACTTGCGGCACTCTCCAGTCAGTCTGAAGGAGGGAATTGTGGTGTAATAGGTTACTGTAGAATTGTGAAACGTCGCTCAAGCACACAACTTACTTGTCACAGTTTCCAATAGAGTTCGAGTCGACATTTCCATTGCACTCACACATTTTACAGGGAACATTATCCTTGGGATTTCCGAAGAAATCATCGATACATTCTTCACAACGACGACCAGTGTATCCCTGAAATACGTACATCATGGTATAATATCCAAACTGTTTCCGACGCAGTACCACCTACCTTAGGACAGTCGGTACATACAACATCTCCATCAGAATGTACAGTACAAGCTCCGCCTTCGGGACATGGACAAGGTTGGCAGTCACCATCGGTTCCTGAAAAGATTCGAAGGATTACGGTAAGTTCTTCGAAGGATTACGGTAAGTTTCGGACTCAAAGTACTTACCGGTAAGAGCATTTCCGTAGAATCCACGATCACAACGTTCACAAGTATCTCCAGTCGTGTGATGGTCGCAGATACACGATCCTGTAAGGAATCATTTGGTATACGGTATAGGAACAGGTTACGGTATTCTAGAGATAATGACCAAAGTTACCGTACCACTCTCGGCGTCACAACTGTCGGAGTGACCGTGACAGTCACATTTGATACAACGATTGAAAGCACCGCCGAATTTAACCTCACGACGATATCCTGGAGCGCAACTCTCACAGAACTGAAAAGATCTTTTTGAATATAGGTTTTTAAACCTTTTTAACAGTTGCCAATACAGTATCATCAATATCCTTTGCGCATTGTTTTTAGTTAATCGATATTTCTCCGATTATCGATTGATGTAAGTATTAATCTATAGTACCTGTCCAACAGTTCCTGGCATACATTGACAGTGTTCGACCCATGGAGCGTTTCTTGGATCTTCAGATGAGGCAGTCAGAGCAGCAGTTCCCATGTGGAATGATGAAAGGAATCCGATATCTAGAAATAAGAACTTACATGCGTAGATTAATGGCTAAGGACTGGATACTTCACACAGCTAATCTTACACGCTCTCTAGTAGACAAAAAAACGAGAGATCATGACCGGAGAGTTTCAAATTAGCTCCCTCGTTTTTAACGAATGCTCAGCACTCTTACCGTTAGCCGAGTAGGTAGCGCGGACTTTGATCGCAGTAACGTTGGAGAGGATGCCGATAAAGTCAAGTTCTGGAAGTCTGGGATGCCAATGGAACTCGGGGTCAGCATGGAGACGGAATATGAAATTGATCTTTGATCTTTGGTCTTTAATCATACGCATACTTGTAAGTCGTAGGAGTTGGAGATGGTGCGGGGTTGTTCTGATTGAAGATCGGAATTGACAGCTCTTTACCATCACCACCGACGATTACAAGATCCCTGAATAATGGAATGAGTACCCATGGTTAACCCGTCACGGGTTCCCGTTTGTTTCCCACTTACTTGGTCGCGGGTCTTGCTCCTTCCTGATTGACTCGTAGAGTGAATACGATATCCTGATTATACGAACTACGTTGATCTCCAAGGAATTGTTCAGGAGCGATGAAATACACCATTGATCCGCGAGAATCGGACACTGCCACGGCCTAAATTTAATTGCTTTATTTGATCTTTGATCTTTGATCTCACCTTATCAAGCTCTGCCCACTGCGTGCTAGTCGGTTGACCATCGGAAATAGCAGTCCACTTTTGCTTATCTGAAATTGGTTGTTGTGCTTTGTATTATAGTTTAATCGATAAAAACAATAAAGCGACCAATCGGACAAAATACAAACCGTTAGAGAATACAGATGAGATGTTACTGGCATAGTAGCCTTCAGCTGTAGCACAAACCGATGAATGACCGAAACAGAAACAGGGTGTGCAACCGTACCTTAACAATTAAGTTTTCATTAAATATTCTTGGATTAAGTACTAATCCATAAGTTAAGTACCACTTACGAGTTGTTGTAAGCGAGATCAAAGTATCCGGGTTTGCATTTGCCACAGTCTCTGCCTTCCACATTGGTCTTACACATACATGCTCCCGTCTCACGATCACAAAGGGGTTCATTATTGAATGAACCTTGTACGTGACAATTGCAGTCCCTTCAAATAATACAATTTATTAAATAAAGGCGTTCTTTTCAAGGTTCACATTATTCGTTGAATACTTCATGTGAATATGAATGACCAGTGAAACATATCGAGCTCATACACTTCACGAATAAAACACATGTTTTTGTTAGACAAACCGTGGTCGTTAAATACGATTTTAGCAGTAGACAAGATTAAAAATTCAATTTCAGAGTTCTTTTTTATCAAAGATTACATTAGAGCACTCACTTGCATCCATTGGGTCCGAAATCGTAGAATCCATTCAGACATTGATCACAACGCTTGCCGCCAACTCCCGGCTTGCACTTGCACTGACCCTGTGAAGATCAAAGATCAAAATTGAACTACAAAGATCAAAGATCAAACAAAGTACCTCTCCATCGCATTGTTGCGAGAGTGATCCCTTCTCGTCACAACCACAGTTGACACAGTAGTTGTGACCCTCTCGTCTCCAGTGATTGGGAACGCAATCCTCACAGTGAACACCCTACAAAGATCAAAGATCAGATATCATACTATAAAGAGCATAGACATTAAACTAAACAGATCAATCAAACTACAGTACCTGAGTGTTGCCCTGGCAATCGATACAGTGTCCACCACTGCCCGTTTTCTCATAGAGATCTTTGTCGAAGAAGCAACGATTGGAAAGACCAGAGCAGTTACAGGCTGAAATGAAGATATCCGGTATTTGTGATGTATGACATAAATGTATAGAATACGGAAATTTTGAACTTCTACCACAAGCTTACAGTAATTATTCTTGAAGACCATTAATAGTTTTCAAGTACAATATTAGTGAAGCTATCGTAGATCAATATGTTAGGATTGATTGATTAAGTTCATTAGACCATTACGTAAACTCTTCTGCATGTTGCACTCTTTCAATCTTCCTCTTCTCTCTCTCATACATTCTCTTTTTCTATCCCGGAGGCATCTGTCGCCATTCTCTCAAGAACCATTAATCTGATCGACTGACTCATCAAACTGCAAACTACAAAGATCAAAGAACAAACATACCCTTGCATTCGTTGGCTTCAAGAGAAGTAGCAGGCTTCCATGGTTGATCGTTGTAGTAAGGCTTGCACTCGTTACAGTCAGCACCCTGAAGAGATCAAAGATCAAAGATCAGATTATAAAGGCCAAAGATCAAATCACAAACCATAGTATTGTGTTCGCAAGAGCAGACGAGACGATTGATTCCTAGACCAGTGGACTGAACGCACGAGGAAGCGTGACCGTTACATTTGCATCTACAAAGATCAAAGATCAAACATCGAAAGTTCAAAGATCAAAGTGACGTACCGTCCTCCGACTGCGAAATCGGATACAGCATAGTAGTAGGACTGTTCGACTTGAGGATCACCGAAAACTTCATCTCCGAAAGTGTTCATACGATTGAATACAACTCTGATAGCAGAAGCAGTGACGAATTGCTGAAATTGATCTTTGATCTTTGGACTTTATGGGAGATTACAGTACCTGAAGGACTTCAGAATCTTCGAAAGCGTGTGCTGAAGGACGTCCCTCGAGGGTAGAGAAAGCAATATTACCTCCAGTGATGGGAGAGATGTCTGAGAATTCCTTGGTGCACTGAAAATTCGATCTTTGTTCTATGAACTTTAGAGTTTGATTGTGTGCTGCGGTCTCAACAAACCTGAGCGACAGCTTCGTTTCCAGGAAGGATGGGAGCCTTGTCGGGCAAGCTATAGGTAGCACGACATGAACCTCTGTAAAGATAGGCAATGAGTTATAGTTCACGAAGCTTAAGGATACTGTGACTTATGAGTTAAGATCTCTTAAGTTTTAAGGTAAGTTCTACTTACGAATAATACTGCCATGGTTCCCAGTCATCATCAACAGAGATTCTCTTGTAGATTGCGAATGATTCGGGTCGAGGAGAAACAAACTTCAGACGAACATAAGTGATATCGAAGGTCTTGCCTGCAATTATCAAACGTCGTCATAATCACACAAATTAGTAAACATCGACCACACCACCGCACACTTACCAAGAATCAGGGTGAGATTGACAGAGTTGGGATACTGTAGACCCTCATGCATGGTCTCAGACTGCCACCATGTCTCGTTGTTGGCATTGTTGAAGTCAGTGAGGTACTTTGCAGGATGGGCAAATTGCTGAAATTATAGATATTTATTGAGCAATTAGTATGGATCATAGAAATGTAATTTAGAGTATACAGTACAGCCCGGTCGTGTTTTGTACACATTCTGCGCTGCGCTCCGCTGCGGGGCGCATTTGGACGACATCATTTTTCTCCTTTTCGTATGAATTTTTTTTGAATTCTCAAAGTCTTAATCATGAGTTTCTGTGATAAAGGTTCTTTTAATGACTAAAGAAACCGAAACAAAATCTTCATTAATTAGAAAAAACAATTAAAAGACAAATCACACAGGTCCGAAAATGGTGACTATTACGATCGCCGTGAGACCTAATTTAAAATTTACAGTACCCATCATTTTCGGACCTGTGTGATTTGTCTTTTAATTGTTTTTTTTCTAATTAATAAAGATTTTGTTTCGGTTTCTTTAGTCATTAAAAGAACCTTTATCACAGAAACTCATGATTAAGACTTTGAGAATTCAAAAAAAATTCATACGAAAAGGAGAAAAATGATGTCGTCCAAATGCGCCCCGCAGCGGAGCGCAGCGCTGAATGTGTACAAAACACGACCGGGCTGTACTGTACAAGGGTTAGTGATTGGGGCACTTAAAATAATTCGGCATTTTTTTTCTCGAGAAATGAGTTCTTCTGGGGTTGAAATAGTGGTAGATTTCGTCAAGAAACACACTATGATAATTTAAAATGAAATATTCTATGAATGATATATTTTAGACAATAAATACATTCATTGTTCGTACCTCAACACGAGCATCACAGATATCACAGACACTCCTCAAACCAGAATGACCGGATTGCACGCAAAATCTGTAAAAGATCAAAGATCACAGGTCAAATCATAAAGATCAAAGATCAAACTACGGAGAGAATTTAGATTTTGACATACTTGGTACGATTCGTGACTCCACAAGTATTTGTCACTTCAACTTCAAGATTATAAGCGGCATTGATGAAATCAGGAACACATCTGGAAAGTGATTATTATAGTTTGGACTGTATAGTTTGTATCTTGATATTCTTTGAAAATATTTTAGTAAGTTACCTTTGAGGTTCTCGATTGCGATCGTAACACGAATTACTGTCTGAAATGAATAACTTGAATTTTTGACAATTCATTATTTATTCATTTTTTGTGAGCTGACTTTCTAGTGTGAGTTTCATACAATCAAAATAATGCAATCAACATGGTTTTCACTCATTTCTTGTGAGCACATTTTTAAATGGTAGACAAAATGAGTGGGAAATGAATGATTTATGTGTAAAATGAATCTATAGAGATAGATTTTGGAGAATTACCCTATCACAAACAAATCAATCGATATTAGCATAATTTAAGCTCATAAACTATGTACTAACGATATCTAATCAATAATAGGAACGAATCTTATCAAAGTAGCAATGAGCTAATCAATCATATGGAGAAGGTATGAACTAATGGAGACTATACTGGACTGACTGATAAGACAATAGCATATAGAATAGAATGGACATACCGGCACCAAAATGATTAGGATCAACGGATGGATACTGCTCTGCTGGTTGTGAGGATACAGTATGGAAGAAAAACAATAATATTAATAAATTCCGCTTTTTACTAGTACCCATGTCCTGAAATTATCGATTTGAACCAACGAAGAAACACTTGGCACGGAGCCAAAAAAACAACGTCTGCGCTGATAAAAGAGGTGAGTTCTATGTGAGAAGAAGCGAGAAGATACACAAGAGGATGATAGAGCGAAGGAGATTGAAGAGAGTTAGAGAAACAGAGGGAGGATGAGAGAGGGAAGGTGAGAGAAGAGACGGAAAGTGTGGTTAGAGAGAAAGATAGAGTTTACTCGATCGTGCTTGTAGTACATAGAGATGATAACAGAGATGTATCGTGATATATCAAAGATGGAAATGAATCGAAATGATTAAGAATATATTAAGAAACGTGATGCGCACATTAATCGAATTTAGAAACAAAAATAATTAATAAAATTATGAAACAACAAGATATCCAATGTTTTGGCAACGAGGAACAGAAAGAAAATAATGCATGTAATGGAGGATTGAAAAAAATTAATATATGTAAAATGAAAGAATAAATGAGATAACAAGGTAACAGAAAAAAGATCCGATACAACAGAATAGAAGAAATGATATTCATAGATCAGACAATGATAAAGCGATATGAGAGAAATTTTAAAAATTACTGATTTTCCCTTCTCTCTCTAACAGAAGAGTACGTATGAGTACCTACAGTTAAAGAAAGTATATGAGACGAGCAATTTTTTTTTACAAATTCCTAATTCCCTCTTTTATCAATAGATGAACGAGAGTATTGTGTTCGTATATGATGCAGAGATGAGAGAGAGAGTCAAGGTCCCTTGACCTGACCACAGAGAAGATAAGATTGGCAGACAAGGAGAGGGAGAGGGAAAGAGAGAGGGAGAGAAAAGGTACAATTTGATAGAGATAATATATCTACGATCAGTGACGGTTGACACATTGAATATGGATCATTTAATGCAAGAAACGAGATTTCATATTTATCAAAGAAACTTTTTCAAAAGCATAACAATTTTCGCCGTAATTTGCAACGGATGCGTCTATGATATTTTCTACTCTTTCGTAGATAAAGAACAATGAAACAATTGATAAATTGTGACAGAATAAATTGTTTGCAGTGCCTTTAGGACCATTGAATCATTGCAGATCAAGAATATATTCAATGAATGCATTTAAGGGATAAACATGTAATAAATGCGGTACGTGATAAAAGAGATAATGTAGGAGCGAAACATGAAGAGGAAATGAGACTGAATACAAGAGAAGTCAATGCTAACATAAATTCTCTTATCCTCCCTCTCATTCTCTTCGTCCAAAGTGACTCAGTCCTTAATGTTCTTCCACCTTGTCTACCTATCAATGACTTATTTCTCTCCCTCTCCTTATTTCTCCCTCTCCCTCTCCTTATCTCTCCCTCTCCTTCTCCTTATCTCTCCCTCTCTCATACCAATAGCAGTTGGTGTCCTGGGGTTGCAGGAGGGGAGAAGATGGAGATAAAAAGAGAACAGAGGGTCAGAGGAAGTGGAATCGATCGCTGATAACGAAATGACTAAGGACTTCAGCCTTAGGTGTCTTAGTTGTACTTAGTGGTAAGAAAAGTTAAGTCATCCCTTAGATTCTGGGAAACCCTTAAGTATTTGAATAACGTCGACTCTTTTGTTCACATTGTGAATAGAGATGAGTGATGGGGTCACTATTCTAGAGAGATACAGATCATAGATACGGTCTCTTCATAATCCAATGCTCTCTCGTGGTCAGACAACAAAGGAATAGTGTGTGAAATGAAGAGACCGTTGATACGATTTCATTGAATAGAATGTAGAGAAAGAATAAAGAAGTACGGAAACTTATTCATATGGGTCTATGTATGTTGGACTAAGAATACAGTAATCCTCGCAAAACAGATGATTTTACGCACGAATAACTACATAAGTCAATAACGATTTATAAACAATAACAATAAATAATTGAAATGAAGCCAAAGTTGAAAGGTCACTCCCCCTCTAGATGGTTCTTATCGATTTGTCGTGTGCCAATACGAAAGCAATCGAGGTAGAGGGAGAGACAGGTCAGAAGACGAGAAGGAGAGGGAGAGGGAGAAGTAGAGGAAGAGGGAGAGGGAGAGAGGAAAGAAGGACTCGTAGTCTTCTACAAATACAACACAGATTGGTGAAGGGGCCATAAGCTTATGCTGGGTACATTCAAACTTATCGTACTATGTAGAAGATGAGAAGATTAAGATAAAGTACATGTTTTATCATTTACTTCAGATTTCATATTTATTAATTAATGGAAACACTTCCGTCCATTTATAAACTAGATAAGATTATATAATCACTATATAATCACTTGAATAGAAATCAGACTGAGCCTTAAAATGGAAACCCAGTGTTCATGAATTCCTTCATAAGTAGACTTCAAGAGTTACAGTATCCTTAATAAGTGGGCGGAGTCTAGAATATCATATAAAGAGTCCATTGATGGTGTATGGAACATATGGGGAGAATGAGAGGAAAGAAAAGAGTATTTTAGGGCCTTTAAGGGATATCCATATGTGGATATGAAGAAGAAGAGGAAACGATGGTATAGAAATGGAAGAAGAGTATTCACAGTATTCGTAAGATTTTGAAGTGCTCGCATGCTTTTTCATATACTTTCGCTTATGTAGATTACAACGGAATTGAGGTAGAACATGGATATTTTACAAAAACACAAAAGCGATCATATAATATGTAAACGAAAGGGATACAAATGGGAGAGGAGTGATAGAGCAAGGGTGAGGAGAGGGATAGAGGTAGAGGGAGAAAGAGAGGTAGAGGTAGGAATAGATGAAGAGGAGTTGAGATAAGGTCGATCAGGCGCATGAATGAATGATAATAAGAGATGAAGAGTACATGATTATGATGGAGAAGGAATGTTTAGAGAACAATATCAATAAATAGAATAATGTAGATCTCCTTAAATAGTATAACATAGTCATGGCAAAATGAACAACGAGTACGATACTGAAATCGTTAGCTTCTTCTCATTTCATATAATATTTCATTCTTTTGATGACAAGAGAATACTGACAATGAAGAATGGGTTGGGTTCTTTGAATTAACCAACCAATTTATACAATGATAAATAAGATACAAAGAATAAGTTTGAAGGATAAAGATGAAATCGCCCTCCTAATGTATTTAGAGACTGTTTCGAGAATAGAACAAGATATGATGGTGAAGAGAGGTAGAGATTTAGATAGAAGGAGAGGGAGAGATGAGGAAAGATATGGAGAGATAGAGGGAGAAAGGAATGATTATTAGTGAAAGTGCGGTAATATGTTTACATCAATAGAACAAATCTATCGATCTTCCTCTAGATCTACTCTGTATTTATTAGCCCCTTTAAGACTTCCAACACAGTACAAGTTGAAGAGAAAGTAACAATAAAGAAGAAAACAGCAAATAATCAATAATATTCGGAATCAATCGATAAATAGTTCGGTAGAAGCAGAGATTGATAGAGAAGGGTACAACAGACGATCGAAGAGTTTTATGATGGTCAGTCACTCTACAAGATGGACGAATCTAACACATGTGGGAAGAGGAAGAAGAAGAAGGAGAAGAAGAAGGTGAAGGAGGAGGGGGAGAGAGGGGGAAAGAGAGGAGATAGAGAGAGAGTGGAAGATGATCGAGCGAATCGAGATACATATGGTCGCATATACAAAAAGATGAGAAAGGAAAAGAAGATGAGCTACAACGAATGGAGTTCAGGAGAACTACGGTAGATATGGGTTGCGGTTAATGGTAAATTTATTTATTTATTATGCATCAAAAAGATGTGACATAAATATATACAACAAGAAATTGATCATAGAACAAATGCTGAAGTAATGCCAATATTTTTAAAAAATGCATAAATATTAGTCAAACTTCCTTCCTGCTTTTTGAAAAAAAAATTTTTTTCCTTAATATTTTGATACTGAATGTCGGAAAACACGCACTATAATATTGAAACAGTGCTAGATCAGAGAGAAATGCCAGGGAGGAAGAGGGAGGTGAGGAAAAGGAGAGGTAGAGATGTAGAGGGAGAGGGAGAGGAAAGAGAGAGGTAGAGATAGTAATGGTATGAATCAATGAGCGATTCATTGATCATCATCATCTAAACACTTCCTTCCCCTTTTGTATAGTCAAAGACTTTAATGGAAATATTTCAATTTCAAAGAATATTGAGACTTCAGGTCAGGTCAGGCCACTTCAGGTTACTGTTCGACCGAATATCTAAGGGCTGAATTGAACTTGCATGATCACTGGCCTAGCAGTGATCACCCGCGGGACTTCGTGTGCCTTCCATTACGGGTTGCACCTTTGACTTTACCTTTACCTTTTACAGAAGGAAATATTTTTTAAACTGTTGATCAGTAGAAGAATCCAGATCATTAATTCGATGGTTACCGTATATTATAAAACAAACAATTACAACGTCTTTATTAGATTGACTAAAGATAAGAATCGTTGCAATGTAATCTGAATTGTCATTAATGATTTTTCATTTTGGTAACATTCTTTTTAGGTTATTTCATCTGGAATATGCACATTCTTGTCCTTTTAAGATCAATGAATCGCCAGAATCCAATACCAAAAAGGGAGAAGAACGGCTGCTCGACTAGCTGATCTGACAATGGCGTAATTTATGTCTCTCCCTCTCCCTCTCCCTCTGCTTCCCTCCCTCTCCCCCTCTCCCTCTGCTTCTCTCCCTCTCCCTCTGCGTATCCTTCTAGGATTCTACCTTTTTCTAGGCTCATCGCCAGACATATCCCTTCTCTCTCTCCCTCTTGGTATGCGCGTCTGTTACACTCTTATAAAAAGGGCGAGAGGGGAGAGGGTGAGGAAAAAAAGAGGGAGAAAGGGAGAGGGAGAGATTAATAGGGTCTTAGATCGAACAGAATGAAAGAGAGACGGAGACTGGTGCACTTTTTACTCAGAATTTACTAGAACAATATATTTGTTGAGTATTGAATATTATTGATTGTATTTTCATTTTTGTTTTTCGTATATGAGGTAGAATCTATCAAACAATACAGTACAACAGAAACAATCTTCTTTTGACAATACTGAAAAGTTTAAGTAAGGTCAATCCACTTGAGTCCATTTATTCATATATGGCATATTTTACCTCTCTACAAAGTATATTTTATTAAAGATAGAGTGAGAATGTTTATGCACATCTATAACTTCTCTAACATGCGCGGGACAGATGATAAGCAATAGTTTACAGCTAGCTAATATCAACCCATTAGCGCAGTGGTAAAATTGCAGACTCTCTTACACGTCTTCAAATCGTATTGCCGAATTTTTAAATTTTCAAAAAGCGAGGTTTTCTGAACAGCGCTAGCTGATTCAATCACGCTTCTTGTGATCAATATGCACAGCCAGCAAAAAAAGAAATAGGGTACGTTAAGCAGAATATGTATACTTTGCTACCTTTTTCCTCTGTCTTATTGTAAGCACAATTGAGTTGACATGCTTTTAAAAATTCCAGTTTCCAGTTCGGTAAAATCTTGGCGCCCCGGGTGACCAAGGGCGCCCATTTTCACTGGGAGATTCTGCTGTACTGTATTTGTATGATATTGTATACAACACTTGACATGCCTCACAGCTAAAACTTTATTCCATTCTAACGAATCAATTGTAATATAATGTTCGTACGATAAGGAATCGATAAGTGAGCTTCATTCATTTCCTCATTTCTTCCTTTTATCATTCTTCTTCTTATTTTTCTTTAAAGGGGTACGAGTAGGAGTCTTCGCATATGGATTATCACCGTTTTTGAATTCTTGAATCTGAAATAAAATGATCATGATTAGTTTCTTAAAACACGGAAGCAAAATATAATTGACATTGGATTCTTTAGTCTTTTCCTAGTATGCAAAAGGAAATGAATAATTGATCTTAAAGTATTGGAAATTTTATATGGCGATGACGTAGTATATTCTATACATGATTCAACAATCAATTCAAATTTCTATTGAAGGATTTAAAATAGGTAGATAGATAATTGACATAGATAAATAATAACCCTACATCAAGCATAATATGTTGTCCCATTACAACGAACATCAATAATACAAAAGCGACAGCTCCTATGATTGAGATCACGAGATCATTCGATTCTTCTTTATTTTCATCCTCATTATTTTCTTCTGATAGAGGAACTGCAATTGACGATTCATTACAATTCATTACAGTACGTATAGACAGTTTTTTGTGTTATTTGATTGTTGAGAATTTATTTATATCGGACTTACTGGGTTTAGCACAGTAAAGTGTGAATTTGGTTCCAATAGGAATCAACATATGTGGTTGTTTCGAGTTAGATGGATATAAAGTGTAACCATAACTACTTCCATTTCGTTTATCACAAACGACTTTTATCGCCGGTATGAGGGTCTGAGAGAGTTCATACCTAAAAATATAAGATATGTGGAGAATAATCGACATATACATTATTGATAGAAGAGAATGCTTAGAAAGCAAATAAAATGAGTTTGTGAAATGGAATGATCAGATATCTTTAAAGAAGTAATCAAAGCTGAATGGAAGATCTTTTGGGCCATATTTTAAGAGTCTGGTCATTTATAAGATTTTTGTAAAATTGTCCTATTGTTTTGCTAACATAAGTGTGAATCCTTCGTAATTTGAACAATCGATTTGAAGTTTGTTGAAGTAAACCTAAAAAATAAGAAATTCATCCTAAAATATCAGAGATTGAATGGATACCTCTTTCGTTTCTTTTCCCTCAACTTCGTGTTTTAGATCATCGATTGTATGAGGATCACATTTTACTGAATTAGAACCAGTATATCCGAAAGAACGAAAATAAAGAGAAAATCAATCAATCTCTACCAAAATCGTTCAGATAAATATTGCATTACATGAACTTTCCCATAATGTTTGTAACATTAACAAAGAAGAAATTCCACTTACTTCCTGCAGTAATTAGACTAGATATATCATTTCCGTCATTCCCTTGCTGTCCATCAGTTTTTGTATATTGCAGAGTATAATTAGCACTACCGAGAGGCTTAAAAGTGGGTTGTTCAAAAAAAGGTGATTATTCAAAATTGTTTTTTGACAATGAGCATTTGATACAATATGCTGCATCATTTTATGCAGCTTTATTCATCATTCCCAACTGGATAACATTACCGTTTTGCGTTTGTAAATGAAAGTGCATTCAAGTTGATCGTTATCAAATGAAGAGTCATCAATGAATCGAGGGGAATATTCAGGATATGGATCTGAAAGGTTTTTGGATAGTATAAACTCTTTAATGGCGAATTCGAAATATAGAAGAATGAGTTAAGTATTCTTATAATTTTAAGTACCAGAGCTGATTGTGACATTCGTTCCATCATGTGAACAAGTAATGAAAGGCCCCTCTGCACCCTCGACCTGGATAACGACTGTATTTAGACCTTTTTTTGTATATTCCCATAGAATTGCAGATAAGATTGACAAGATAGATTGAATAGCTTTCAGACCTTTAGAGATACTCCAGTTCGTTTATCGACCTTATTCGTGTCCGCATGTATGTATACACCCCAATTAAATTTACTGAAGGGACTGAAATTTGAATATTATAGGTAGATTATCCATACATAGTTGAGCAAATATTAATCGATTGATTTCATCCGTTTTCTTTTATCATAAAAATATTCATATAGCCTAAAGCGAAACTCCAAGCTAATTTGAAACTCTCCGCTCTGGCTCTCTAGTTTTCTTTGTCAACGAGAGAGTGTTACCGGACCGGAGAGTAGAATTTGCTTGGTATGTGCCTTTAAATGACACGAATGGTTTCCAGAAGTGGTTTGAGCAGTTATAAAAAGACAATAACGAACCGAAATGCGATCGCTGCGAGACATGTAAAGCTGTCCTTAACTTTTGAATTCAACTGCACTAGTTTTCCTTCCGTTTGACCCAGACACGAACTTGGGACGAAACACACCTGAAGGGAGTACGGGATACTTTGAGATCATATTGAGGATTGATTACTATCTGAGTGCATAAATTCCAGTCAAAACCTAATACGACTTGAATGAAAAGCAGAAAGATCCATAACGAGAGACGCATCTCTGAAAATGTACATTGAGATTTATGATCTTATTGTAAATATTATACCTCGATGATAGAGACGACCAGTAAAAGAAATAAACTTCGAATGAAATGAAATATCATTTATATTTTGTCAATGATAATTGATCCTAAATATGGAAAATTGCTTTGATTCCATATCAGAAAATTAACATTATATTATAATGGCTTGCGGTCATACTCACCGACCGATAATACTGTCTTTGAAGTTAATATTAGGTTGGCGGGAAAGTTTTGCATGGTTCACTTTGTCTACCCGATATTCCATGCTCGTTCGAGTTTATTTGTTGTCGTGTTGTGCGTGTATACCGTGCGTGATGCGCTTCATAAACGCATGTCAGTTAGTCTCATTATCAGAGGCTTTCTTTTCAGGTCAGAGTACATCAAAGTTTGAACCAGATCGAACTCATCTCCGCCATGTCCTGCGTCTTGTGCACCATCTGAAGAAGCCAGCGACCGCCGCTCATCGGGAACTACTGGAGGCTTATGGTCTAGGTGTCACCTCCATCGTTACCTGCATGCGCTAGTATCGTGGTTTAAAATCTGGCGTTTTTTTCGCTAGACGACGAAAACCGCTCCGGTCGGCCTCTGTAATTGGATTTGGAGGCACTGCAGGAAGAGGTGGAGGCTGACCCCTCTCAAACCACACGTGCGTATGCGGAGTCCCTTGGGGTGCACCAAAGTACCATTGAAGAAGGATTGAGGAAGATTGGAAAGGAACAAAAATCATGAAGATGGGTTCCCCATGCCCTGTCGAATTTCGACCTCAGCGACGTATTAATGCGTCATCTTCATTACTCTCTATTAAACATCGCCATCCATTTTTCTACACGCTGATTATCGGAGATGGAGAGTGGGTCCTCTACGATAATGTGGTGCACCGCCCCCAGTGGGTCGACAAGGATGAACAGCCAGAACACATCGCGACCTTCGACAGACACTCTCCGACTTCTTCGATTTCCAGCCCCTCAGCTTCTGGAAGGAGGATATCGACCTGTTGTCCACACGTTGGCAGAAGGTGGTAGACACTGATGGCGCCTACCTTTGATTCTGCTTCGCGTTCGTTTAGGAGTTATTTTTGAAACCAATAAAAACCATGCAAAACTTTCCCGCCAACCTAATATTATATATTATAACATATTCTTAATCTTATCGAGTGAACAAAGCAAATCAAATCTACAAAAAAACAAAGGAACAAAGATATATGAATATTATAGCAACTGTTGCTTTGTATTCTTGTTGTGTATCATGAACTAGAGACTACTAGAAAGGTTTTTACTTATTTCGAAATGGAGCTTAATGGTATCATATTAAGTGAAAAATATCTGAACTTTCTCAAATGAAAACTCCTCCTTTAAAGGCACACCCCAAGCTAATTTTATTCTCCGCATTGGCAATACTCTCTCGTAAACAAAGAAAGCGAGAGAGTGTGGCCAAAGCGGAGAGTTTGGCATTAGCTTGGGGTGTCGCTTTAATGACTTTGTTTCGTCGATCTTTTCAGTTTTCTTTCATGAACCTCCACAGTATTTTTCGTTCTGTTCATTCAATGATTTTATGCTATGACTAAAACTGTTCTCTCCTTCATCTCAATGTTCTAATTAGAATTCGTGGAAAACGGACGGCTACTCTTGAAAAGCAATGTTGAACATTATGAGAATATGCAAAAATGGATGCAATATTTGATAAGTGCAGCTTCATCAAGGCACGTCATTTTTCTCTGTGAAAAATGTTGAATGTTAATCAAAAAAATTTCGAGGGATATAATATACCCATGGATAGTGACGATTTATCATTGATTAAATATAAAAAGTTTCAGTAGTACAAGAATAAATACGTTCACTGTGAGACATAATCTATGGCTATTTGGTATGTAGAGAATCAGATCATGAAACCCTTGAGGTAAGATTTCTTTTGATAGAGCAGTATCATTATTGAGATTGCAAAAATCGGTGTCACAAAGGTAATATTCGGCATAATTATTTATATATCGACCAAGCTGTAATGAAAATATGTTAATTTATTACAAGAAATCAGCGATAAACTTCTCCGATTGGTTCAAAATTCTCCATCATTGATATATTGAGGCAAGTTCTAGTACTGTAATCTGCCGTGGCGAGACATATTTGACCGTAGCAATAATATATGGACTGCATATAAAAATATTAATTAATATCTCCGTGGTTGGGTCAATATTGTTATTAAAATAAAATTAATGTGCACTCACACGTGTAGTGCACGTTAATTTTATTTTAATATTGATTGATCTGCTACATCGCATATATCAAGCTTCGAAGACGTTTATAAAATTTAACGAGGACTTGGTCCATGTTGATATTCGAAAGGGAGTCGAGCAAGGAGGTACGAAGGATGGACTCTGATCGGTGGGCCAAAATTGTCACCAATTGGATACCCTATCAATATGCTTCTCGAAGACCTGTTGGAAAGCCCCTACTCGGTGGCGAGATGATCTAAGGAAGAGAATCGGAAAAGGATGGTGGAATATGCCCTATTCCCAATGGCTAACAACCATATCCCAGCACGCCACAGTGTGAACCTGATAAATATTGATTGATTGATTGCACTCACACTTTCGTTAGTCTTGTAATTATAGTGACATCGTATATAATTTCTATCGCTCTTTGTGATCATTGATGAATTATTCAAATCCGTTTCACTATTGCAAAGATTCTAAATTCGTTACATTTATGATTATTTTGACTACTGGAAGAATTTGATTGATTTGCATTGACCAATGTCACAATATTCTCATTTTTTTATATTCATGTGAAATCTATTGCCAGAGCGGGGTTTCTATGAAATTATTATGATCTTCGCAATTGCTTTACATTAAAATTCAACAATTATAGCTACATTCACATTGTAAAATAATGAAAATTCACCCAATCACATCTGCATTGAGATATGTGAATATCGTAGAAGTAATGAATGCAAGAATTCGACCAATGATAATATTATTATCTTCCTAAAAATAATTTAATAAAATGAATATTAATGAAATAGTCTACCGGAAAAAATCCCCCTCGACACCTTCTCTCTCCATTATCATACATGCAGCTATGGCTATCACAAATTTTAAATGTTCCCATGGAACTGAAAAAAAGTTGTAACCAGTAAAAAAACTATAGAAAAGCTTACTCTTCGTAGCAATTAATGCTCTTCCAAGCAAATGAATCGGATAGAATTCCTTCATCATTACAAAAATCGTGTGAGCTGTGAAAATAGTAACTTGCCCACCAATTATCAAACGTTGAATGATAACAAAAAATAAACTACATTACAGTCTTCTGGTTCAAATTGATGCTTTCTCTATCGTTAGTAGATAAATACAAAATAACGTTTACTTGCAGTAACATCGTGTTGCGCGTAAATCATCAGAAGAAATACATTTATTGCTGACATTGAATCCAGCTGCGCATCCCTATATCAATAAACCTTTAGGGGAGTTATAGACCAGGAGACAGCACTTGAGTTCTCCCATTCTTACCCGGAAAACATCCGCTCCCATCTTCATAAAAGTCACTACACAATAATCTCCCTCACATGTATTGTCAGAGTATTTTACGCTGAATATTGTGAATAAGTAAATGAAATAAAAGAGAAAATTTCAACCTGTCGATAAATTGATCATTCCAGCATTGAATCGAAATTACCATCGGCAAAAATGATAGGTAATGGATCAGTAAAAGCATTAATTCCAAAATTCACATAGAAAAAACGGCCTGAGTGATCACAGCTTTGAAGGTGGTAATAAAACCATCTGTCACTTATCTAAGTAACAAATGACAATTACTAATCCATTTCGCTTTCACGTTTCAAAAAGCAGATGTTTATTTTCCAGATGGAGCGACTCAATTGAGGATTAAGCGAAGATGCCCGACAGCACCGGGAGATCTACCCGATCCTCCGCTTCACGGACGCCCTACCAACACTGGACTACACCAGGGATGGGATTTTACGTTTACGGATTTTACGGATTTTACGGATTTTACGGTATTGGACGTAAAATATTTATTTTACGGATTCCGTAAAATAAAAATCCGTAAAATCCGTAAAATATTTTAAAGAAAAAAATCCTTCAAAATAAGAGAAAATTGAACAAAAAATGTTTTATTTGCTCGCAAAAAACTTATACAACAACACATGAGTAGTGTAACTATGTTTTTATTGAAAATAGTCGACCCACGAAAATTTCTGAATTCTCTTAAGTGCATTAAGAACATCCACTGATATAGTTTCGATTAATTATTAATTGCGCAGATCCACTTTTTCTTTTCTTTTGACGTACTGTTTCATTGTTGTCAATCTTTGCGTTGATAAATACTGTTATAATGCAGAAATGTAAAACTGCAACCTTTTTTTAAAGATTTTACGTAGATTGTATATTTCTGTATTTAAGAATCTCGTTACTGTTCTGCACGAAATGACGCACAATCTGGGTATTGCCCACACCCAGAGCAGGTATTTAATTATGCATTATCAAGCATTACATAATGGTTCGCTTGTATGTATATAGTTCATAATATATTCATTTATGCATGTTTTCTTATAGAAATAATCGATTTTTACAACATGCATAGTTTTGGATTCGTTCAACAGTCGCAAAAAACATGGATAAATATATTAAATGTCGCTGATTATTTTAGAATTTGATCGCGACCTTTACGTTAGAGTTAACTTACAGAAAGGGATGGACAAAAATTACGCTCACTATAAGGTTATACATTATCTTATATCAAATATACAAGTTTCTGAATCTATTAAGATGTAAATAAAATTATATTTTGTAAACGCACTATTTCCTGCATTGTATTTTCAGCTGACCGGTGAGGAAAACGGTAATTTTGGACTTCCTTATGAATATGGAAGTGCCATGCATTATTCAGCATGTAAGTAAATTAATCGATAGAGATCAATAAATATAACGGTGTACATTATAGATCATTGGAATACTAATAAACAAACTACTATGAGTGCCAAACATACCGCATATCAATATTCTATGTGCCAAGTAATACTAGGTACAGGTACATGATGTGAGAGAGTAAACGTTCTACTTCAAAATGTCCAGGTTAGAGATTTAAATCTAATTTGGCTTTTTGAAATAACATTTGCAGAACACATACAACACGACATTCGAGCAGGATAGCTATGATTTTCTCACAAAATTTTAATGACTATTCGAAATTCAAGACCGATGCAACGAGACTTATCAATGTATCGTACCACAGTTATTCTAATTGTAATTAATATAATTTAGGCTCCAAATGGAAGACGATTGAATATTACCATCACAAAAATGAATACAGCTTATACAGGTGGATGTCCGATTTGTGAAGGATTTAGTGTTGAATTGAATGATGTAGATCTTTCTCTCGTTGGTAAAATGTAAGTTTATTCAATTGTAAACTTTGACATAAAACACAGCCAATTATTTTGTTATGAAATATGTTTATATTCACTTCAATTAATAGATTCTCTCTTACAGCTTTTGCTGTGACACCAATAAAGGATTGTCGTTCATTTCGAAATCAAATGTTGTCGGGTAAAACTTATATTATTCATTATCTCTAATGAATATCTGACATGGGTTTATTCATCGTATATGTTCCCCTTCTCTGTGACAGTTACATATACAGTAGTGTGAATCATATCATCTTTTCACACTGAATATTTAATTCGATTCTATATTGATAAATCTATTCTTACAACAATCATGTTTATACACCTAATACTTGAAAATTGATCGATCTTTAATATAAAAATGCATTAGCCGCCCTATAAAAGAATTAAATTAGGCCAATGTATGTTGTTTTAAATGGAGTCAAGAGTTTTCGAATTGTTTTAAATATCTGAGCGTATTTTCTATGTAGCCGACCATGGCTGATTCCAAATAGTCTCTCGAAAATTACGAAAAAAATGTCTTAAAATATACGTAAAATGGGTTGGTCGAATTTTTCACCCTTTCAACGTCATTTTAAACGCTTGAATGTCATATCGTAGTGGACCCATTTTCACAATAGGTGATGCCATGGCATGATCGAGTCAATCGAATCGTCCCGCTGGGCAAGAATACGCACTTCTGCATCAACCATGACGTTGCGGTGGTGAATTCCTTCGGGGACGAAAACATGAGACATTCTCAGCTGGACGACGAGATGGACTGACGCGATAGAATCCATTGACCGGAGGAGGAATCGTCCTTCGAACATTGAGAGTATAGGACGCAGCGATAAACAGAACATGAAATGCAAGGACCAAAGTGCTATAAAGAATCTTTCACATCAACCTAATACATCGATACATTTTTATATGAAAATTAAAGAACGAGAATATTGCATTTTAACAACTCCTGACCATTTTCGGAACGATTTTTTCAAGCTAAATAAAACCATAGAGATTCGGATTGCGGGAGAAGTTTCGAGAGGGCGGAGCCGAATACTTATGGACTTACTTCATTGTCCAAGACACTAAAAGTTCTATTTCTACAGCTATATCTTAATCAACTACGGTTTCTGTCTTCTCGTTTCGTTCACTCATGCTTTCGCGCATAAATATCATCATCAGTATATTATCAAACTAATATTAGAGTCTCCTAGAATATTTTCAACTCGAATTCATGTACCTTTTAAACCTATATGCAATCTCTTACATTCAGCGTGAATAATTACAGGAAATCAGAATGAACGTCCTCCTTTTCTCATTTTTGGCAATAATACTGGCTTGTAAGTAGTTTTCGATTTTATTGTGCAGTAATCGCTAGAACTACAAACGTTTTCATTTGAACTAGAGTTTAATTTAGCGTATTGAAAATATGCTAATACTGTGTAGGCAACAAGTCACCGGCCACTTTTTCATTTTTTTATAACTTTTGATCCAGGAAAGCAATCAAGCTGATCTTTTCAGACAATGTACAGAATTTATTAAGGAATACAACCATGATGTGTTGGTGATATTACATTAGTTCATTATTGCGTAGTGATGACGCAATCGAATTACACTTTTTTGAAAAATTTTATTTCTTTAGTCGAAAGTCCTGTTCTTGTGAAACATTGTGAGAGTGTAGAACCCCACTATGGCTGCACATTCAAACAATCCGGAATGGCTCCGACTCAGATTTCAAGCTGTAGCCGGGTTGCAACTTTGACCCCCAAAATTTATAACTCAGCTTCTAGATTTGCTAACGACCCGTTCAAAGTGCTAAAATGATGCTATTGGCGGGTATTGTTTATCCCCAGATTACGGTAGTCATAGCTCGTCATTAGCCCTCAGGGCATAAAATAATTTTTTTGTTGCGATGACCGATTTTGAGACCCTACCGTTCGTTCACCGCCTCCGCCTCACCAAGGCGCCCGAAAGGGGAATTGGTAGTGACTAGATCATGCGGTAAAGTAGGTCCGAAGAAGAGATTAGGCCCTCCGGACTGAATTGGCCTTGAAATATCACTGGCCTAGCAGTGATAACCCGCAGGACTTCGTGTGCCTTGAATAACGGGTTGTACCTTTACCTTTTACCTTTACCGTTCAGAGGGCAGGTTTTCTAAAATTATGGTTCCTGCGCAAGCAGCTTTGCAATGTATCATATATTTATTTCCCTTATTTGGGTTTAGTTCCTATTCCTTTCAGACCCGTATCAAAAGTTATTCTGTGGTCTACTCGGTTTCAGCGATCAAAGATCAAAATCCAAAGATCAAAGATCGAAGTTCAGCAATAGTGTAAAAACTTTTGTGAACATCTCTAACATGCATTGGTGCTTTGCAAATAAGAGATTTCATCAATAGAGGCCCAGGGATGAGAGCAGTGAGAGAGAAAGCACAAGAGCGCGCACCGAGTAGACCTCAGCATAACTTTTGCTACGGATCTTAAAGGAATCGGAACTAAACCAAAATAAGGGAAATAAATATATGATACATTGCAAAGCTGCTTGCGCAGGAACCATAATTTTAGAAAACCTGCCCTCTGAACGGTAGGGTCTCAAAATCGGTCATCCCAACAAAAAAAATTATTTTATGCCCTGAGGGCAAATGACGAGCTATGACTACCGTAATCTGGGGATAAACATTACCCGCCACTAGCATCATTTTAGCACTTTGAACGGGTCGTTAGCACATCCAGAAGCTGAATTATAAATTTTGGGGGTCAAAGTTGCGATCCTGCTAAAGCTTGAAATCGGAATCGAAGCCATTCCGGATTGTGTGACTGTGCAGCCCTAGTGTGTGTCTCCACTCTCACAATGTTTCACAAGAACAGGACTTTCGACTAAAGAAATAAAATTTTTCAAAAAAGTGTAATTCGATTGCGTCATCACTACGCAATAATGAACTAATGTAATATCACCAACACATCATGGTTGTATTCCTTAATAAATTCTGTACATTGACTGAAAAGATCAGCATGATTGCTTTCCTGGATCAAAAGTTATAAAATAATGAAAAAGTGGCCGGAGACTTGCTGCCCACACTGTAACTTTTTCAGGTGCAGCAAATGAAATTAAAGAAAATAATGAAGCAGTATTATATCGTTACCGACGAGACGGGATTCAAGCAAGTTGTTTTGTACTTCCAATAAGAAACTATCTTTACAATCCAGTGACTGCTTTATAAGGATCTTTTAATTTCTTCCATAAATGGATCTTTTTAAAATAATGATAAACCGAAATTGGCGGTACAAGGTGTAGCCGATAACCGAGAATGGAAAATCGAAATTTAAAGATGGAGACCCACGAGTTTTTTCGTAATAAGACTGTTCGGATATTATGATAGAGATTCATCACACGAATCGAAATACATATCTGATATTGATTCCCGATATGTTTAAAGCTCACTATGAGCATTGAAAGTACAACTTTCAAGGCATGTAGAGAGTGCTCATCGAATTTGCATACTTTCTCTCTCATTTTCTCATTATCCCTTACGCCAATTACCATATAATATAAACAATAGCCAGCATGCTTATCGTGGCGGGAGTCAGTCATGCCAACTCATGGGTCCCCTTCTTTAAATTCGCTTGCACTAAAAAGATGCTCAAATTCCTTCTACGAGTTTGGATTTAGAAAAAAAATATTTATTGTTAGAAAAATATCAATACTCCAGTAGGCTAAAATTAGAAAAAAAAGGAACTCACAATCAGAATTTTCTCTTCTATTTTGAATGATCTATTCGTGACTTTCTAGACTGATCCGTGTACAGTGGAAGTCGTGACACTACAACAATGTCGTCGTCGTCTCCAAGCTATTTATCTAATGGATGCGATTGAAAGAGAAGAAGAATTGAAGAGAAAGAAAGAAGAACAACTATTGAATGAGTACATGTCAAGGAAACAATCAACATAATTTATGTACATCTGAACGATCTTCGTCTTATTATCTAGCTATTGGAACACACGGAAATTCTTCATTTTACCTTCGCAAAATGGTTTTCTCCGTTTTTGTTATTCATTCTATATCAAATAAATAGTGCTACTTTAAAATATCATGTATTATACAATATTTTCTTACAATTAGATTGAAGAGAAGTGCATGTAATCATGACCACAATGACGTTAAATATACGTTCCACGGGAAGTGCAATCAACTGACAATGAGAATTATACTGCACATAATAAACTTCAAATATGATCAGTCATTTAGAAATATGGAGAGGACCCTATACATATTTCAAAATTATTCATCATATTGGAACTTTATGCGGTTTAAAAAATTTTTTTTTAATTTGAGTCGACAATGAAATCCGAGAACATCATAAAAAACATCACATCAGAAAAACATCGCATGTCACTGATTTATATTTATCCTTAAAAACCGGTTTTTGTGAACAAAAGTTTCACGTAAGTGTACTTTAGATGACGCCATTCAATACAGGAAGTCTGCCCACTCAACATTGAAGACATTGTCAATGAAGCATGCATGTGAATGCAATATGAAAGCACTAAATGCTGCGTATTGTGCACGCACATTCATTAGAGTCAATCCCATGTTTAGAGAGCGTTCATGGGATGTGTTGTCAAGATCCTTTTTATATTGTGTGCACGATGAGAAAAAAAAGAAGAATGTACTAATATCAGTTAGAAAAATAACATTTATTAATGAGAATAACTACCACGATGATATCGCATTTTTGTCATTCTTCTTGTTTTTTTAGCTGGAATCTTTGAACTCGAACACAAAGAAGTGCAGTAACACACATAATCAAACTAATTCTACGTGTCTCAATGACGGAAGCATTCTGAGACAGAAAAAGATCGCGGATATGGAGTGGGTTAATCATGGAAACTTAAATTAGAAGTTTCGCACATTAATCAATTTGATTGGCACACCATCGTAGAGTATGTTTTATACATGAGCTTCTTACTTTTTTGTATATTGTTTTCCCCACGAGTCAAACCAAGTGTTAAAATAGCTCTTCTCTGTAAAGACTTTGTTGTCATCATCAACTGTTATCATGTTCAAAAATGCTAAAATGAATTTCACTAAAAATTAGCTTTCGAACATATCGACCTATAATCATCCTCTCTGACTAGAAGGACAAGGAGTCTGAAGTCTCGATTCAGGATATGTAAGACATTCACTCATGATCTTGTTGCTGTGAACATCCCTTCTGTATCTTTCATGGTGGAGATTACTGCATATACAATTTGGAGCATTCTACTACCTTCTTGTCTGCGGTACTCCATAAACAGAAAAGGATCAACAGTCGAATCCCCTCCTAGAATGCTTTGAAATGCCTGGAGGTGTACTTCCAATTGTCAAGCAAACCTAATGGACGATAGCGGAACCTTTTCGTGGGTTATCAACTTCAATCAACCAGTTACAGTTCGATCGTTTTCTTGAATGGAGAATAAAATCTCTCAGAAAAAGTGGCCGTATGGAAGAACAACGGGAAAACCGTTTTCCGGGGAAATGTGACGTCATTACCGTAGGCGGAGGATTTTTGGAAAACGCCTCCGCCTATGACGTCAAATTTTCCCGGAAAACGGTTCTTGCATACGGCCACAGAAGAATAAGAACTTTCAAGCAAATTCCCCCTACCCCTGACTTACTCTTCTGCACTTTGAGCTGATAAGATAAATGTATTGTATTAGGAACGGTATGGAGTTTATATGAAAGAAGTTTAAAAGATGAATCAGATCAAATTGAAAAAAATGCATTTCAGCTCTCTACTTTATTAAAGATGGAGGCCCTCAAATGTCTATGCAAACGTGTGACGTATCGGTTATACAAGGGATAGTGATATGCAAGAAATTAGCACGACCATTCATCAATCCCGTAGCGCAGCGGTGAAAGAGCTGTCTAGTTATCGTAACGTCGCGGGTTCGAAACTTGTTGCTGAACTTTGATATTTTCAAAATTTCTCGCCTTTGCCCGCACCGGCAAGTATGATTCAGTCATGATTCTAGCGATCAATAAGCTGAATTAGCATAAAATAATTTAATAACTTTTACTGTATTTCTGTCTTCACAGATTATTCACGAAAATATTCGTGGGACTCCATCTTTAAAGAACTCTTACGAATATTGGAAAGATAATGAAGTTATCAATTCGATTTTTCTTAATAAGGCAAGAATTTGAAGTTTGTCATGACTTTCTTTCTTTTTACACTGCAGCCGATGTTTGCTCAATTGAGCCATCACTTTACGTATTTAATACATGGGTCCATTGTGATAACAATAATCACTTTATAGATTGAGTCTTTATAGATTGGTAAATGAGAGCAGATAGGAAGCGCTCAATTTGCAAGGTATCAAATTAAAAGAGTGAGTGTGTTTGTCTGAACCAGAAGTGAACCAGAGAATGGTGGGATCTGATTGAGCTACTGTTACTTCTATCTCTTGTACTATATACTTATGTCGTGTATCTGTTGTTCCCTGTTGAGAAAACAGAACATTTTTGTTCTCGGGAGAGTGGTCCATTAATTTCAATAATATCGTTAGAAATACCATATAAAATGGGTAAAAATCAGAAAAATGAAATAGAAAAAATCCTACACATCCTGATCTACGAATAGTATAAAAATGAAAATCTGGAAAAGTTATTGTTATTATAATTCCTTTATCAGAACCATGTCAATTATACTAATTGCTGCAAAAATAAATCGATAACTGAGCTGAAGCGATGATATGAAATGATTAGATGAATGGAAAGTCAAAAAGAGGTGTTCCATCACTATTCTTACTAAGAACAATAAATATGAAGAATATAATGAATAGGAACAAAGCCAACAATACGATTGCTAAGCATGTTCGTCGTGTAACCGGTTCTTCAATTGGTGATGTATTAGGAATGTTTATTATGACGTCTTGGCTCGAAAAGTTCAATGTTCGGACAACATGTGAACTATAAATATCATTAATTTATATGAAATAATTATTTCAATAAATGAAACTTACTCGATAGAAGAACTATGATGCGGAGTTGATTTTATTGAATCCATTCCAAGTTTAGCTGACAATATTTGTAGAGGAAAGTGAGCACCATAAAATGAAATAATGATTTCCGCTCTAGCTCTTTCATGAATCGCGAAGGAAATAGAGTGCCACCAGACGAATTTAAATAACAGATAGGGTATTCCTTTAATGGAATGATTGTGTAATATTTACACCTCACGGAAATTAAGTGCAATAGAGAAGAAATAGAGAAGGTAATAGCGATCGATCAAAGTTTCAAGCAGTTTTACTATATATCACATACTGTGTAGAATAAAATAGAAGAGAATATAAGAGAATTGATCGAAAACTTTATGGCTCAACTTGATAGCTATATCTCGATACAATTTTGTAAAGGTTCTTGTGTTCCCGTCACTATTATTATTCTAGAGTAAACTCGTGACCAATTGATTGGGTCAATCTCGGATTCTACAGGATGGAAAAGAAAATCATCATAGCCCCCACCTTTTTGTCCTCGTGAGTAAATTCGTATGGTCATTTTGTGTGAATTTTGTGCCAATCAGATTTTCGCAAGTTTTGTCCCTCTGCACTGTTGTTGAGAGAAGAACAAGATGTTATGATCAACTGATGCGAAATAGATCATATTGCCATCCGATCGATATCTCAAACCATATCACAGCTCCTAACGGTTATTATCATCGAAAATCAGATGAATTCTACTCGACCACAGGTCATGCAGGAAGAACTTTTGCGTAGTGACTGGCAAGCGATCCACATCATAGCCCTTTATGGCTCTTGATAAATATGTTTTAAATAAGCAAAAAGTCTCCACAATACTTCTTTGTTGTTAAATTTCCGTAATAATCGTTAGAATCATAATCATCGTAGGGAACAGTCGCGCTTTTGAAAATCATAAAGGCAATAAATTCCGAAGACCATGCGTTAACATGTCCGAAGGTTTGCTGCAACGACAATGTACGAATGAATGGTCATAATAATTACTTATAAATCATTTGCGAAATTTTTAATGGATTTTTTTCATAATTATCCCCAATTTGTTGGCTATACTTATAACTAGAAACATTCCAATTTGAAACAATCACCGTCACATCATCTACATTTCCGTTAGTACCTCGTTCAGTTCAACATTATTTTTAATTATTTCCGTACATTGCGGTCTGATATTCGTTGTACGATGATTTAAACAATGAAGCTCTCATTTATTCATTAACTTCATAAAGATCGCTATTTCAATTCATTGAAAAGTCATGGGTGGATTGGATTTTGCGAAGTCATGAAAAAGGACCATAAATTAGTTCATTAGAAAGGGTGGTTAAATTATAATGGGCTGAAGTGAATAAAATGAATCCACAGCATGAAAATGAGAATGAAATTTAAATTATTGGATTTACTATTCACTTATGTAAATACATTTTGAAAATAGATGGATGGATGAGTATGATTGGTTAGCTTCCTATAGCTCCATTTGTATTTTTCTCCTTATATTCTCCACTTAGGATATCAATCTCGTCAACAAAACGTTGAAGCTTCTGACGACATTGCAGATACGGTTCGATAATTTTCTCTTGACAGGCCTCAGCTGCAGCTCGGAGCTCCCCACATGGATCAGACTGAAAATATGGTTTTGGTGACGGAAATGGGAATATTGCGACCTATGGGCTTGAATTTTTTATTCGGTATTTATTTTTTATATGCGAGAATTTTTTGCTCTGCATTTTTTTGTTCTTTTTCTTCTAAATCAAAACAATTAGAAGCAACACAATGAAAGGGAGCGTTACCTCACTCAATGGTCTCTTCATTGCGCACACTATTTTTCTGTTCTCTAACAACGAGAGAGGATTGCGCGTCGAAGAGATCATTGAGTGAGGCGAAACGAGAAGATAAATTAGACGGAAAAATCAGTTTGTGATCAGTTTTTTTCGAATAAAATAACTTAAAATAAATTGCAAAAGAAAAATTTTGTTAGACTCGAAAAACAATTTAGCAAAAATAATTATTTGACCCAGGTCTGGGTACCGTACCTGAAACCAACTGCGAGTCTCTCTGGTGAAGTGGGATGATGAAGTAAAAGATGGGTCGAAACTACGAAGAATCGGAGGTCGGTTGAAAGTACATTCAATTATATTTATGAGGAAGAATAGAAAAATGACAAAGATTGGATGGTATTTCATCTGGAAAGTCACTGTTATAATGATTGATTTTAGGAAAGAACAAAGTATCCGAGGGATAACAAGCAAGAGTTCGAAACGCATGAAAAGCGATGAAAACACGTCGAAAGCTGTGATTGTGTTATATTCTCTTGTTTTTCTAGTAAATTTCGATTAACACATAGGTATATTGGGATAAGCATAAATTAAAATCCCAATTTGTATTGTGAAGAAATCAATCACCAATGATCTTATATCACGTTCAGCTATGCCTATGTAAAATTTCATCCAGCTTCCTTTCCGCGAGCGGAGACAATTTCCTTGTAAATTTGGTATCTAATTTTATTCAGAAGTGCCCTTCTAATCGTAAAGACTTCTCTGTTTCAAAACAGCTGCTTTAACTTAAAATCCATTTTTTAAATTAAAAAATTGTTTTTTTTGGGATGGGAAAAAACAAGGAAAATATGCTCTCGCTTTGACGGTATATATATAAATTTTAAAAAATACTGAAAATAATGCATCCGATATCCTGTTTTAAAGAGAATCCCGCCCAATTCTTTGACTCCTCCCACTTCATTACCAAGTCCTCTTGAATGCAGTGGAGGGATTTTTTTACTATTAAATAATTATATAAGATTATTTATACATATTCATTAAGATTTAAGGATACACGACATGATAAAAATATCATAATAATGTCAACTACCTATATGTAGACAGATTGTTTCCTGAGAAATGGACCAGTGTACAAATGTATGTTTGTTTTCATTGTAGGTGCTCTTCAAGTTGTTTAGCTTCTACTCAATAGAATATCTCACTTGATTCCATTTATCGTATTATAGTCGGTAATACATGGAAGCGCTAAATCAGGAATTAATTTACAGGGAAACTCTGATCGTAAGCTTTGTAATTGAATCTTATGGAAGAATATTTGTGGAAATCAAACTAGATAAAGTTTTTATTTTAATTATGATTTTTTGCTCTTTTGTTCCTTCTTAAGGAAGTCTCTGAAAGAAAAGACAACTTCAAAAGTCAAGGCACTTGATTGAGTATGAAGAAGTAGAAACACATAAGTGCTGCCATTACTATTTTTCAAATAATTGTTGCTCTGAAGCTGATTATGATAGACTTGTCCAAAGACTTGAGAAAGATTCAGTTCACAGATTTTTTCCCGGAATTAATTACAAAGTCTTAGTTGATCAAAATCTTCAAACTAATGTTGAAACCCTACGTCATCCGAATATATCATATGAATCATGTCATGATAGAATAAATAAGTCAGTGTAAACGGAATGAAAGATGTATGAGGAGGAAACTGCTGCCACAAAATTCAAATATGCACAGAAAAAATCTTCAAAGGAGAACTCCATAAATATCTCTTTCTCTTTTCTTTACAAACTATTTCTCAACTACAACAACTTAACATTGTTGAAAACTTTTTTTTAAATAAAAGCTCATAGATTGCTTTACAAATACTGACAATGAGATGTTACGTAATATGTATTTATTTAATATTATGTATTATATTATTATTATACATAATATGTATTGCATTATATCGGTTTCGCAGTTAAACATAGAAATATTCCGAATATTTCGTGGTCGAGTTTATCTTTGCGAGTTCATTAGTTTGAAATTGTTATTATTCAATTCAGGGGTACTACGATCCAGTGATTTTTGATCATTTTTAATCTGTTATAAAGTATAAAATACATTACCGATCAATCAGTTCATGGAAATCAGTATCTAATTTCACTTCGATCTATCCCATCCTGCATGATCAGGGGTGTGCGGGAAATCATTTTCGGGCTATTTCAGGAAAAATTTCCCGATTTCAAAAGTCGAGAAAACTTTCGAGGAACTCTGATTTTTCGCGGCCTTTGTTGTTGGAAGTATAAATCGGGTGAGATGGACACAAAAGCGATTGGATTGGAAGCAGACAATTACATTAGCCATACTTACTAGAAAATTTGAAAGTTTTTTTTTTGAAAATGCTTTCGTGTTACGTGTTGTGAAGAAATTTTTTTAAAATCATTTTTTCACCTTTTAATAAGCCTATATGTAGATATAAATCAGACATGAATCGGAGATGTTTGCTTTTGCAATACAGCTAGTCTCACTAACTATAAGGTACACTTATCGGAAATGGATGGTGTGAAAGACAAATCGATGGGGATTCATCTATTTCAAAAAGATCAAAAAGGCAATGAATATTTCTACAGTTGTTAAGATAGAGAATGATTTACAAGAATTACATAAATCAGTGTTACAACATATATCATTTACTCCATAGAAGCGTCCGAAAAATTTAATAGTTCCATCATACGATTTGTGGAATTCCTGAAATTAAACTTTTTAAAGGAACCGGGAAACGAAATACAGGTTGATCTCATATAAAAGAGCTTGAAATTCTGTTTCGAAATATATAAATCTTATATCAAAAGAATTCTCTGGTAAGGAGAACGGCGTAGTTAAAAAAAACACAGTCTGCTCCAGATAGCGGGAGCCTTTTCCTAATTGCCGCACTAACTCTTTGGATACGACTTGAAATTGAATATTTTGATGATAATTCTATCCGCAGTGGGGAATTATGAAGAATAAAACTCAATAATGGGCTATTTTGAGCTTTTCGATGGAGTTAGCATACTGTAGTTCGGAAACCTCGCCCGTGGTGTGGAGCAGGCTACAGTAATCCAACTTCTTACCAGAACGTTTTTTTTTTCAAACTTTGGAATACATATTTCTGAATAGTTCTTTGAGCTTATCATCATGAGATCAACTATTTTAACTATTTCGAATCGAAATTTTTGGATACCAGCTGCCTTTAAAGTATTCATTTATTAATGCGGTGATAAAATCCTGGAAAAGTAGATGGAAAGCAGTAGTAGAGCTTCGTAGTTGAAAAACTATTACATGTTATCGTTATAAAGGCTACCAATTACTTTTCCAACTATTTCACTTTTACATTTACTTTCCCAGGATTTTAACACCACATTAATATCTAGCTTTGGAAACATGCCAATCAATGCGGGGTTTCACAATTTCAACTTCATAGTACCTAAAGGTACTCTATATACTTCGAAACATACCCTGCAGTCATCTCCATAATAACCACAGCCGTGTCGAGTTCCATTCCATCTCTCATCGTAGAATATTGAACACGACCGAGTTCTATTACATTTCATCTGTGAGATGGAAATCATTCGTTTTAGAGGATTCACAAATATGTTATTGCGTTAAATCCGTTAAAAATAAATTTTATATTTTGAAATAAAAAAAAAGTAGAAAACATGCTATATTAATGTGTTTTATGTTTTAAAAATATATTATTCGAGTACTTTGTTCTCACTATAGTGCTATACAAGTACCATATTCGAAATGATTATCGAAAGTACTTCACTTTCGTCACCGGCTCTTCTTCTTCAGTTTCGCTTTTTTTTGCGTATTGGTTTATATTGATTATTTTATTTTGTTTTCGAAAATGTATTGATAATACTCATAATATTGAATGAAAAAATGGTTAAATATCGAAATTAATTTATTTCCACAATTTCTTTGGTAATTTAACGAATTTATCGGAATTTAACGGAATTTTAAAGTTATTTAACGATTTAACGGATCCATTAAACTTCGATTTAACACCCAACCCTGATTGGAATTCAGAGACACCTTGGATGAATAATCAAAGCATAGTGGAAATCAAAGCTTACCATTTCCAGTTTTCCTCCATTCGAACCATAACACCATATAGCAGCAACACTCCCTTGTAAGAGTGCTAAGAAGACCATCGATACTATAACTGACATCTTAATTCTATTCGAAATGATTCCATAGAAATAAGTACCAATACGATTAGAATTGTTTCAGCTGCATCTGCATTGTAAATGTTCTGCAATGATGTCATAACGTGCTTCTACTTTTGGTCCTGTGATCAAATGAGTTCAATAGAACAACTTCCTCTCATCTGTCATGAATGCTTAATGTATACCAAACGAGAAAGAATCACGTATCATACGTTTATCCGCATTTCTAAAGAGGGCATTAATTAAGTACTGTATGTGTTGAAAATATCACTTACTGTACAATTTATTTATCAATCTTAGCTTATGCGATACATTTAACCGAATTTTGTATGGAAAAGAAAGAAGTTTTCAAACTTCAAAATGTATGATAGATGGTAGATATTACAGTATGATGTGTAGTTGGAGGACGAACTGGTAATGCACGAGACCGTAGCATCGTCTTCTTCCTCTGTATGTGTCACTTAGATCACTTTACACAGTCCAGAAATATTACTTTGAATCCTCTCAACTTTCATTGGATACACGGAATATCACATAATATCCAACTCTCTCCGATTATCAACTTTTTAATCATTTCGACTTGTAAATGAGCGAAAGTTATCAACTATACATGACTTACGAAGAGAGAGATATACGAGAGTGTGTTATTGTGTGCTAAACCATAAGGAGCAAGTATCTGCTTTTTTAACGTGCCAAAATGTTCATATTCATAGTGAAAATTTGTAGTGAATATTCATTGTGAAAATAAAAATTATAGTTCGGGGGAATTTATATTTCTCAATAGTTTTGGCCCATTTTATAGCAAGTAGAATATCTATTCGTTTGTTCTTTTCGGTCAAAAGAAGTGGAAGCAATCGATCCAAATTGATATCTTTTATAATACAATTCCGTATACTTGATTAAAGTGGACAGTATAAATGTAAGTAATAGAAAGTAATACAGTACCATATGAAATTGTGCAATACTATAATATCGGTAACGATGAGTCATATGTTCTTGATAGACCACGAGAGAGAAGAGAAATAGTATAGAGAAAGGTCGAATAGAGTGGAGAGAGAATGTGTCATGTGAAGAGAGTCCAGACGACGAGAGACAATCTAGGCATTGCACAACATTGTAGAGGCTCTGAGAATGAATGTATATAAATGATGGACTTTCAGGTCTTTCTTATCCGTTCTTTCTCTTTTCTTCTTCTATTATACAATTAATCTTCGAATTGTTTTGTTCCTAATTTGATTTATGGTAATAAATATAGTCTATATATGAATTTGTTTCAGTTATAACACTAACCATGGCGTGGTTGGAAAAGGATACTCGTATTCACAGAAATCATAAAGCAAACTCAAAATTGCGCCACAGGTATGTTTTTTAAACTTATTGTTTGTTCCGAACTAATACTCATATAATTCTAACTTTCAGAGACACTGCCCAATACGGACCAGATGTGATCTCCAAGAAGCAAATTGGTTGTAGCCAGGTAATAAATATTTTTTATTTTATTTTAAGTGAATGAAGAGACATAAAGTCGTTAACTATCATGGTTATCATATAAAAAGTGAAAGATCCATTTGTGATTTGCATTTCAGAAGACCCCATCGTCAAAGGATTTCGATCCATTCGGTGTTGACGAATTCGATATTATATATTCAATCAATAAACATAAGAGATGGGAGGCTGCTAATAAACCAAATATTGTATTAATCGATAATCAAAATGTAAGTGCAGATTTTGGAGCATTATATTATTATTTTATTATAATATTAGTATATTTGTTCATTCATTTCAGTCAATCAAAACTTCATTTGTATCAACTACAGTACCTCGTGAAAGTGGACGTGATATGCCTGTAGACCATCTCACTTATGATCTATCAAATCTATACCGTTGTGGAGGTGGAGTTAATCGATTTATATCAATCGATAATGAAGAACTTATTGATCGAAAGTCAAAGAGACGCACTGCAAATCTACAGAGTCTAGAAAGGTTTGTTCCGTTGTTTTTATTATACATTTTAAAAAAATTATCTTATTTCTATCTAAAGGAAATATATCGTGCTTTCAGTAATCCAGGTCCTGGTCCTCTCGCCTTAGAAAAACGGCAAATGAGAGAAAATGAAAAGAAAAGAAAAGAAGTTCAAAGAAGAATGAAGAAGGCGCAGAAGAAGAATATGGGAGAAGATTTAACTGAAAATGAAGGATTTGAAGTTGAAATTGATCCCGAAGTTCGATATACTGCTATGAGATTGAAACATCATAAGGCATCATCTAGCGAATCTGTTTGGAGGTTAATCTTTGATCTTTCATCTTTAATAATATACAAAAAGTCTTTTTCATTGCAGGAAGCATCAAAATATCTATCGAGCCTACAATAATACTCTGGCCAAACAGAGAAATTCCTCTAAGAAATATGATGATATTTATGACTACCAAGATGATATCGATGAAGAACTTCAATAGAAAATGTTATAGTTATTCATTTAATTGTTGTTGAATAGTCTAATCATTTTGTCTTTCAATTCAATTTTCTCTGACGAGTAACACTTCATTTATGTACAATGAAACTACACTGCCGATAAAGATGAATGTACCCATCCCCATCTTTTCTAATACAATACATTTATCTCATCAGCATTCACTCATATAATGTTGATCTCATTTGATCAATATCTTCTCAACACCCAAATTTAAACCCTCAACTATTAATTTCATCAATTACAATTCTGAACAAAGACTGGTTGGAATTATTGGGATCAATTCGACGATTTATCATCATTGATTAACTTTCCAACATTATTATGAAAAAGTAAATAAAGAATAAAATTAGAATATGATAGCTTTTAAATGACTCAGCTTACATAAGCATCAAACGTTGAGTAAATACACTGTTTCATCTAAATGGTAGTGGTACATCACGATCAAGATCAATCTTTAGAGAGCGAACGTTGTCTCCTCTATTTCTCCTCACTCTCTCCACTTTATGCAATCTATCTCTATCTCACATTCGCTATCATAGAAAGGATAGATCCACGTCAATTGTTTAGCTATATAAGATGAGAAAGAAGAAGATTGAACCATTCTACTGTTCTCATCAGTACTTCTATACTTCTATCTACCCATTCATAGATGCTTCGTAACATTCTACTCATTTGTGCTCTCGTAGCTGTTTCATTTGCAATCATCTCTGATGAAAAGGAATCTGAGACCAAATCCATTGAAGACTCAAAGGTTGGTCATGGATTCTGGAGACACAAGTTCGGATATCATGGTATGTCTTTCCTTATCTACACATTATACTTAATATATCTATCAATTACAATAATAATCACTTAATAATGTCATTCAGGTCGTCATCATGGTCATCATGGACATCATTTCCGTTTCCCTTTCCTCAAGAATGTTACTGAACAGGCAAAGAAGGAGTACTTCCAGATTGCTTTCAACAAAGAATCCACCAAGGCTCAAATCAAGGAGAACGTCAAGCAATGGGCTATCAAATATCAACTTGAGGTACTATATTATCCATATATATCATGTATTAAAACTTGTATTTAATGAATTTTATTATAGGAAGAAGTGTCTGCCTTCTATACCAGGAGAAAACAATTCTTCATTGATCACAACAAGAATGTTACTGAAGCCATCGGACATCTTGAGGAGGCACGTGATGCTGTATGTATTGGAACTATATTGATAGCTTCCATAACACATTTCAATCAATAATCTTGAATATTTTCAGATCATTGCCATCTTCAAGGATGATTCACTAACACACAAGCAGACTTTCGAAAAGGTTCATGAACTAACAAAGGGATACTCTCGTGAACTCCGTTCTCTTCTTTTCGCTACTCGACCACATTTCCATGGTAGACATCATAGATTTGGACACAGATTTGGAGGAAAGAAGATTCCAGGAAATGGACCTCAAATTCCTTATGATAATGTTGATGCACAAGAATCAAATGATGAGGAACCTATTGATCTCACTGAAACTTTGAATGAATCTCACGAGTTTGTTTTGTAAATACGATTGTAACATTTTGTAGATCTCTTCATTCCATGTCATTCGGTTATTCTATTGTTTGTTGTTATTTATAACATTGTTCATAAATATTTTACCACTTACGAGTGATCGATTAATACGCTGTATAACAATTGCAGCAATAACTTTTCACGAGTGAAATATGATTCAAAAATAGTTCCAGAAAAAAACATTTATCGTATCAGACCCACATTTATTGAATGAGAAAATTGAACGGACACTCTTATAAAGTTCACTCCTTTTTGTAGTAAAGGTAATAAGGTATAGATAATTCCCGATTTTCAAGGCACACAAAGTTCTGGGGGGATTTCACTGATTGGCCAGTCATATTTTTTGCAGAATTTAAATAAAATACAGTATTTAGCCCGAATATTTAATTTTGCACAAAGAAAAATATGGTTTTATTGTATTTATTGTTAGTAGCAGTATCGTTTTTGTTAGTTGTGAGGTTTGAGGCATACAATTGGTGATCATATCACACCCCAAATCTCCTGATTCTCCTTCCTTACAAACCAAATTGAACAAACAACATTTGTTGCAATACATTTATTGTGCTTTGGCTTCCGAAAAGGGCAGAATCAATAGTCAAAAGAAGAATATTTTGCGCCAAAGAAAAACGAAGCAATAATCGATGATCCAGATAAAAATCAATAATTCTCTGCAATTACAGTAGATCTCATGTTACATTATTCAGAGAATATCGTCGAATTGATTACTCAAAGCATGAAACATGACGAATGAAACGAGAGTAAGTTATTAAACAAACAACATTTCAAAATGTGTTGATCAGCGAAAAATACGAAAGATGAAAAAAATGTCTTGTACAACGCACTTAATTAATTATTATATAATATATAAAATTACACCAAATGTTGGCTCCGCCTGGGCAGAGCCTCTCCAAAATTTGTGGTTGAGGCCACGTCTTTCAACGAGCCAAATATAATATTAACCTCAAACTTGGGTAATTAAACCGACGCTGCTATCGTCGGTTTGCCCATACCCAGTGGGCCCGACGGACTATCGCCTGTGTTGTTCACAAACGCACTCTTTTGGTGACAAATAAATGAACTAGCTAATCACTCATCGTAGAGACTTCTACTATACAAATTAAGAATTCTCGCTAGAATCCGCTTTGAAAAAATATTTTCAGCGTGAAAAAATGTGAAAATATTGATGAAATCTCTCTAAAATTACCATCACTTCTTCCAAAATGCTCCGATTGAGCTCCGGTTTTGCGCATTCGACGCGTCGCAGCGCCCGCTACGCAGCACAATCAAAATCGCGAATGGAAAGGCGCTAAATCGTGCGAAGTATTTCACATAAACATGTGTTCCTTCGTCACGATTTTCAGAAATAAGGGCAAATTCGCTCTCAATCCAAAACATTTTTACATTTTAAACACTTTATCGAGATCAACTAAGCGGTGGGTCACCGGATCTGTAGTGACATGATATGGTTCCACTGATCCTTGTTGCGTGCAACGTTGATAAAGCCTGGCCCGACTATCTTCACAAATTCATCCTTCCATCTCAATTCGGCTCTTCCTCTTGATCGCTTTGGTCCTTGTGGGTGCCATTCCAACACGCTTCTCGACCATCTGTCAGGATCAAGTGAAGATAAGCGGGCAGCCCATCGCCACCGTCTCAATCTGTAGCACTGGACGAAGTCCGTCAGCCCGGTCCGTGCTCTCACCCAGTCATTCTTCTTTCTATCGAGTAATGATATTCCTAACATGCAACGCCCTAGTCTGCGCTGCGCCACAGCGATTTTATTTTCTTGACGAGAGGTCAAACACCAGGTTTCTGAAGCATACATCATAGCAGGTAAGACCGTTCCCTCAAACAACCGTTTTTTATTGTGCATTGGAATTTGGCGATTTGGGAAAAAAGCCCTATATTGATTAAAAGAGAAGATACCAGCCCTTATTCTTCTATCTATTTCCCCATCGAATCTCCCATTAATCTCAAAACATCAACGCTAAAGTTGGGATAGTTCGTGAATGCAGAAAAATATTATGTTACCACGACTAACAGGAAGAAAAGCAACGACGGTAAACAGGAAGAAAATCTGGTTTGAAACTGTTGAATGAACTCATCTAATGTTGATCTTCCATGATCAACATCTTCTTAAATTTTAATTTAAACCCACAACTATTATTCTCATGTATTATAAACGAGCAACAAAGACTGGTTGGAATTATTGGGATCAATTCGACGATTTATCATCATTGATTAACTTTCCAACAGTATTATGAAAAAGTAAATAAAGAATAAAATTAGAATATGATAGCTTTTAAATGACTCAGCTTACATAAGCATCAAACGTTGAGTAAATACACTGTTTCATCTAAATGGTAGTGGTACATCACGATCAAGATCAATCTTTAGATAGCGAACGTTGTCTCCTCTATTTCTCCTCACTCTCTCCACTTTGTGCAATCTATCTCTATCTCACATTCGCTATCATAGAAAGGATGGATCCACGTCAATTGTTTAGCTATATAAGATGAGAAAGAAGAAGATTGAACCATTCTACTGTTCTCATCAGTACTTCTATACTTCTATCTACCCATTCATAGATGCTTCGTAACATTCTACTCATTTGCGCTCTCGTAGCTGTTTCATTTGCAATCATCTCTGATGAAAAGGAATCTGAGACCAAATCCATTGAAGACTCAAAGGTTGGTCATGGATTCTGGAGACACAAGTTCGGATATCATGGTATGTCTTTCCTTATCTACACATTACAAATATATCTATCAATTACAATAATAATCACTTAATAATGTCATTCAGGTCGTCATCATGGTCATCATGGACATCATTTCCGTTTCCCTTTCCTCAAGAATGTTACTGAAGAGGCAAAGAAGGAGTACTTCCAGATTGCTTTCAACAAAGAATCCACCAAGGCTCAAATCAAGGAGAACGTCAAGCAATGGGCTATCAAATATCAACTTGAGGTACTATATTATCCATATATATCATGTATTAAAACTTGTATTTAATGAATTTTATTATAGGAAGAAGTGTCTGCCTTTTATGCCAGGAGAAAACAATTCTTCATTGATCACAACAAGAATGTTACTGAAGCCATTGGACATCTTGAGGAGGCACGTGATGCTGTAAGTATTGGAACAATATTGAGGATTAGCTTCCATAACACATTTCAATCAATAATCTTGAATATTTTCAGATCATTGCCATCTTCAAGGATGATTCACTAACACACAAGCAGACTTTCGAAAAGGTTCATGAACTAACAAAGGGATACTCTCGTGAACTCCGTTCTCTTCTTTTCGCTACTCGACCACATTTCCATGGTAGACATCATAGATTTGGACACAGATTTGGAGGAAAGAAGATTCTAGGAAATGGACCTCAAATTCCTTATGATAATGTTGATGCACAAGAATCAAATGATGAGGAACCTATTGATCTCACTGAAACTTTGAATGAATCTCACGAGTTTGTTTTGTAAATACGATTGTAACATTTTGTAGATCTCTTCATTCCATGTCATTCGGTTATTCTATTGTTTGTTGTTATTTATAACATTGTACATAAATATTTTACCACTTTCGAGTGATCGATTAATACGCTGTATAACAATTGCAGCAATAACTTTTCACGAGTGAAATATGATTTAAAAATAGTTCCAGAAAAAACATTTATCGTATCAGACCCACATTTATTGAATGAGAAAGTTGAACGGACACTCTTATAAAGTTCACTCCTTTTTGTAGTAAAGGCAAAACGGTATAGGTAATTCCCGATTTTCAAGGCACACAAAGTTCTGGGGGGATTTCACTGATTGGCCAGTCATATTTTTTGCAGAATTTAAATAAAATACAGTATTTAGCCCGAATATTTAATTTTGCACAAAGAAAAATATGGTTTTATTGTATTTATTGTTAGTAGCAGTATCGTTTTTGTTAGTTGTGAGGTTTGAGGCATACAATTGGTGATCATATCACACCCCAAATCTCCTGATTCTCCTTCCTTACAAACCAAATTGAACAAACAACATTTGTTGCAATACATTTATTGTGCTTTGGCTTCCGAAAAGGGCAGAATCAATAGTCAAAAGAAGAATATTTTGCGCCAAAGAAAAACGAAGCAATAATCGATGATCCAGATAAAAATCAATAATTCTCTGCAATTACAGTAGATCTCATGTTACATTATTCAGAGAATATCGTCGAATTGATTACTCAAAGCATGAAACATGACGAATGAAACGAGAGTAAGTTATTAAACAAACAACATTTCAAAATGTGTTGATCAGCGAAAAATACGAAAGATGAAAAAAATGTCTTGTACAACGCACTTAATTAATTATTATATAATATATAAAATTACACCAAATGTTGGCTCCGCCTGGGCAGAGCCTCTCCAAAATTTGTGGTTGAGGCCACGTCTTTTAACGAGCCAAATATAATATTAACCTCAAACTTGGGCAATAAAACCGACGCTGCTATCGTCGGTTTGCCCTTACCCAGTGGGCCCGACGGACTATGGCCTGTGTTGTTCACAAACGCACTCTTTTGGTGACAAATAAATGTCCTTTTCTCTGTAAATCTTTCAAGTTTTTTTTAGTTTAATTTTTCGCCGTTTTTTAAAAGATTCCTTAATTATAGTGAAATAGTGGTTGTGGATGATCCAAGTGTGGCTTGGATCATTGCGTATTGAAATTACAACTTTTAAGGCATGTACAGTCCTATCCTTGTATTTATTTATTTATTTATTATATTTATTTGATACACCCGTGACAGGTACAGCAAACAATATTCCCAGGCAGTATAAACAATATTCGTTGTTGTGTGTTTTGTTTAAAGATGGGGAACCACTAAAAGAATCATTTGCTCCTACCACGATGGGAATGTGACCCCCATACATATAGTGAAAGTAAAAAGTGTTTAATGTTCAGTTTGCGATCGGCACTCAACCTTTGCCATCTCATTAGGCCCCTTCTCTTTCACCATTCCCTGCACAATTGAACATCTTTCAATCGTGAGTATATCAATCAATACGCAGAATCATTATAAAAGAAATAGTATGTGGTGACTTATGTGACTTTTGCTACCATTCTGTCTTCACAGTATATTAACGAAAATATTCGTGGGACACCTCCTTTAAAATATAATTCGTAATAACTGTCCCAGTAGAAAATCTTATCGAGAACTGCATGAAATTAATATGCAGAAAATGCTAATAATAGTAGACTAGAGAGTGAATGATAATGATGGTATGATAAGTGCATTGATCAATGTGATCTCTTATCATTAAAATGAGATTCTGATGATGGAGAAGATAGTGACCACGTGGAACGAATATCAAAAGAATGTATGGAATGATAACAGGGAAAACAACAGTAGTCGTCATATTAAATCATAAAACGAGGTTCAGTGGGGTTAATGGTTTCAAGCAATGATTCAATTTCATTTATGAAAGATTACTTATTGTAAAACGTGACAGTTACTATTTTTATATAATCGTGCTAAATTTTGTGCCTTTCCTGAAAGCTGAACTCTTTTTTTCGCGCTCCCTAAGCTAATATTGGAATAGTCAGTGAGCACATTTTCTCAACAATTAAATGTTAACTTGTCTAACAATTCCGATAGTTTTGAATGGAAATTGCTTGAATGCTTTAAGTAGCATTGTGAAGATTAGAGCAGAAACCGATCTTTGTGAAGTTCGTATGAAGGAGAAAGAGGAACACGACTGGACAGTCGATAAGCTGGATAGATGCGGCTCACGAGATACGATTCTGGAGAACCCTAATGGCGACCAGGCTGACCCTAATCGGCTGAATAAAGTTGTTTTAATGTAATGTAATCGAAGTATTATTTTAGTTTCCAAGGGAAAAAACTTTAGATCCGTAGACTTACTGTAGACTGTTGATCGACGATGATTGAATATTAATATTTGTGGCTTTGGAAATATAAACAAATGTCTATCTTCGTTCAAATGATTTCGAAACGATACTCCAGTCGAACGATTCAACAGTAAGAAGAATTGGTCTTATTATTTACATAATTACTATTTAAGATGTATGTTAAATTATATTAACCGTAAATATCATCATATGTCTTGATGCAAAATGATTTAATGTTTTTCTTAATTATTACTCGGCAACTGTAATAATAAATAATAATAAATGTTTATCGCATATTTCAATTTGATGACAGAGTTAAAAGAAAATAATTGATGATGCGAGTGATAAAATAAGAAGAAGCGAAAAGAATATTAATGTGTAAAGAATATTAATTACGCAAAATATGATCTAACAATGTTTAATGTGCATACTGTCGAGGAAATCCAGACATGGATTGTTATGGTACAATGATAACAAACCTCATGTCATACCATCACATTAAAAACAATGTCTAGTCAAATCCAATATTCATTGTTTATGCTAATGATAAGTGATATAGGACAGAATATTTCAATTTTTTTTTGCAATTCCGGTCAAGCAAAAAAATGGCAGAATCATTCTTCCCTTTTTGCGGTGTTCATCGCACACAAAAGACCGGGAAGAGAAAAAAGTCGAGAATAAAGGGAAGAATGATTTTTTTTTTCATTTTTTTGCTTGACATGAATTGTAGAAATTTTCAAATGCTGTCCTATATGCAAGAAAATAGCATTATCATTCATCAATCCTTCAGTGCAGTGGTAAAAGAGCGGGCTACTTGTGTAATGTTGCGTATTCGAAAACTTTCGCCGAACTCTCCAAGTTCAGCTCATTCGTCTGTACTCAGGAATCATTTATTCCTGATTCTCGATATCAATGAGCCAAATATCATATTTAAAAGGGTTGAATTAAACTAATACAAGCATGCAGCATAACTTTCTATCTTTCTTTCTTAGTTTACGAAAATATGCGCGATACTCCACCTTTAATCCAAAACTTTAAGAACATAATTTCGCAGAATAACAAATGGCATAATGTAAATGCCTCTTGTGACGATAAATGGGAGAAATAAGAATTAAAATGGATAGGTGATGATACATTTGAATAGAGTGCATGTTGTTCCAAAACCTTATCTGCAGACATGAGCCGTGAGAGAATATATGCACTTTAGGTTATTCGAAAATAATGTGCTTGGAGGAGTTATCACTTGTTTATCACATTTATCACTTTATAGATTTGATCACAATGCACTTTTTATCAAATATCTGTAACCTTGCAATAAAACAAAGCCTATAAAAGGTTCAACCCCCACCTCAATTACATTATTTCGAACGAAAATAATCATGAAATCAACTACCATAATCTTTCAATTTTTAATCATCTTGCCTCTTTTCTTCTGTTATGACGTTGAAGAAGATATGACTATGGTAAGTATTTAGCTTTTACAACTATATAAATGAATTTTAAATGTCTTTGTAGGGTCAAATAATCGAGCATTGGGGTTATCCAATGGAGAAATTAGAAGTTGTTACTAAAGATGGATATATCCTAGACATTTTTAGAATCAGACATGGGCGAAATGGTAAGATATTTTCGATAACAACAATGATTCATTTCCGCCGTCACAACATAAACATAAAACTTCGATAAAGAATAGCAATATGAGTAGATAGTTTTTTTTTTCATTTTGTTATTCTTTTAAATATTCAAACGTTAAACTGACTAACCATAGTAATATAAACGAAAATATATACTTATAATACAGTACAATCTAATACACTATTAATATTTTCATAGATCACAATGTATCATCTGATTGTCGTCGTCCCTCAATTCTATTGGTTCATGGACTTGGTGGTAATGGAGTTCAATATATTCTGAATCCACCAGATCAATCAGCAGGTAAGAAATTAAAATCGATCGAATGGATGATATTTGATCTTTGATCTTTGTTAGCCTTCGTATTTGCTGATGGAGGTATGGATGTATTCTTAATGAATCATCGAGGAACAACATATAGTAAAAGACATTTAACAATGAAGGCAACTGATAATCAATTCTGGAAATTCACGTAAGAATTTAAAAAAAACAAAATCATGATATTGATTTTTGGATGTGAAAGCTATATTTTTAATTCCAGTATGGATGAATTCGCAAAATACGATGTTCCTGCAGTAATCGATAAAATAATTGAAGTAACTGGAAATCCATCGGTTTACTATCTCGGACACTCACAGGTATATAGCGAATTATTTCAGTATATTTAGAAATCCAATACAACCATTTTCTAAATGTTTAGATTACAGGGAACACTGGTTGGAATGATGACTCTTTCCGAAACTCCATCGTATAATAAAAAGGTTTTTAATAAATAATTTTGAAACTAAAAAAATATTTAAATAAAGGTGAAAGGGATGTTCATGCTGGCGCCAGCTGCATCAGCTAAATCGAGTCGCGGCGTTGTACGATTTGCTTTCATGCTCTATGATTGGCTTGCTCCTATTCATAAGGTTTGAGTTTTAATGTCCAGTTTTGACTCTTCTATGTCACATATATGATTATATGATTTTCACGTTTGTTGACCATAATGTGGTGTTAATTTCTTGTAAATGGAAATGGAAATTGTAAAAAGGGTGTTAATTTTGTCAACTTGTAAATAGCATTGTAAAAAGCAAATATCTCGGTTCTCTGACTAGTTAGAGACTTGAAACTTGGTTTTTAGGTTAGAAACCACGAAAAAAGCTTATAAACGAAGTTTCAAGTATCTATCTCTACAAAGAGTGGAGATATTTGCTTTTTACAAGAATGTTCGAGTTTTTCCTGAAAAATCTTGTAAAAAGCAAATATCTCCGTTCTTAGTAGAGCTAGATTCTTGAAACTTCGTTTATAAGTTTTTTCATGGTTTCTAACCTAAAAACCAAGTTTCAAGTCTCTAACTAGTCCGAGAACCGAGATATTTGCTTTTTACAATGCTATTTACAAGTGGAAAAAATTAACACCCTTTTTACAATTTCCATTTCCATTTACAAGAAATTAACACCACATAAGATAACTGAAATACAAGAATGATTTCAGTTTTACGTGAACTTTATGGGATCACAGGAAACCACCGTACCAATGAATAATCTTTATCGCACAGTCATCGATACTTTATGCTCACCTTCATACTTTTATCAAGTAAACTTAAGGAGTAAATTTTCCAATTAATACAAATCTGTTTCAGTTATGCAAAAACATTGAATTCTTAGCGAATGGAGCTCCAAATAAGTCTTTTAATGCTGTATGTGTTTAGATTTCTATTTAGCATACTTATATTACATTTCAGTCTCGAATTGGAGTATATTTTGCTCATATTCCTGGAGGAACTTCATCATGGAATATTCTTCATTGGGGACAGGTATCAATATTCTACTACGAATATTCCTTTTCATTCCAAATGTCGTTTCTCAATGAATATATCACGATTCCTTTTCATTGAAAATAACATCTCCCATGGAATATATCATGATCATCTTTATTTATCTTTTTTTCCAGTTGTCCAACCGTGGTATTGTGCAACATTTTGATATGAATCCAATCGATAATCTGAGAAAATATGGACAGGTATTTCTATCTATTGTGAATATATTAAGCATATCATTATTTTAGATAACTGCTCCTCCTTACAATTATAAATTAATAGACGCTCCTATTCATCTATTTTCAAGTGAAAATGATTGGTTGGCCATGGAGGAAGATATTGTTAAGTTTTACTTTAACGCAACGAAGCCAGGTGTCATAAAAGTAAGTAAAGCAATAAAATATATTTTTTTACCATAAAGCTTAATACAAACTTCAATGAATATTCTTTGTAAAAGTACATTGATTTTCATTCATTTTTAATATAATTCCAGGGAAGCTACCGTGTCAATGAATTTAATCATCTCGATTGGACGATTGCAATGAATGCTCCAGAAAAGGTCTACAAGCCTATCCTTCAGATCATTAATAAAGATGATCCATTGATTTGCTAAATCTTGATCTTTTATATGCTATGTTTGTATATATTATGAATGATAAATAAGTTCCATAGGAACCTCAATGATTAAAGTTTCATCTCAAATACTGGAAATATGTGGAAATCCAAAGAATACAATACACTGAGAGCAAACTTGCCCAAATGCGTTGAAAAAAAAAATGAAATATAGCTATGAATATAAGAAGACACATTGAGGATTTGAACTTTTAAAGATCAAAGGCACTATGATAATGAATATGATGGGATCTAATGTATGATATGCATTAGATGACTCTGACCAACGTGGTTTCTTATCATTACTACTCCCACGTGGTTGTTATCTCCATTTCAAAATGAGAATTACCTCTCCACTTACTCTAACATAACCCGTCTAACCTTAGCCGCGCTTATTTGATATTTAAAAGAGGTCGGCATAGTTACTGGACTATGCAAAACAGGAAATAGTCATTGTGGACGCTTCGTACAAATAAAAGAAGTGATTTTTATACGCTCAATAGTAACCACGTGGGAGTAGTAGTAATGTATGGTATGAGTAAAGAAAATAAACAATAGTACGTTTGGACTGGAAAGAAATTTTTCTAGGTTAACGATTGGAGTTTTCAAACATTAAAGGATAGGGTCCCACGTATATTTTCGTGAACAAACTGCGAAGCCAGAAAGTTAGCAGAAGTTATTCTGCATACCATTCATGAATTATTTCGTGCTAATCCAATAAGATGTACAGAGTTTTATTGAATTATGCAAATTTGTATTCAACATTTATCAGATGTTAATTATCGTTATCATTATAATATGAAAGTAAAGCAATATTGCAATGTAGAGTTGGATATTATATATTTAATATGTACAATATTGTACAATCAATCATTGATTCACTCCCTCTCTATTTCGATAAGACCTTCTGTTGTTTCCTTATCCTTGACCTGGCGTTTCTGAAAATACTAGAGTAGGATACATTACACCAATCAGAATTACAAGTCTAAGTCCAGTTGGTTCGATCAAACCATCAACAGTAGTGAGAAGGCCTTGTAGAGTATTTTGAAGTCCCGATAATAGACCATCGACTGTACCACCAACAAGGCCGGATTGACGTTTCTAAAATACATTTTTAAAATTATATAATCTATAATTCGAGAAGTTTTATTACAAACATAGTTTCATTTCTTGATATAGAGCTTACCAATCTAAGTCCAGTTGGTTCGATCAAACCATCAACAGTAGTGAGAAGGCCTTGTAGAGTATTTTGAAGTCCCGATAATAGACCATCGACTGAACCAGCAACAACGCCGGATTGACGTTTCTGATTATATAGATAATTTGTATAGATCAGATCATTCGTATTAACAGAATGAAGACTCACAGCTCTCAATGTCTTTGGTTTGATAAGATCATCAATCGAACCCAATAGAGATTGTAGAGTTTTATCTAATCCAATTAGAAGTTCATCAACTGTTTCACTTACAGGTCCTTCTTCTCGTTTCTTAACCAATAATCGTGGAATTCAAAAAGATTAAATTCAATAATTTGACAAACCACTCGTGGTTCAAGTTGTACGATTCCATGAACAGAATGGAGTACATTATTGATTGGTTCTTTAATATCTCCAGCTACATTATCTACAGTCTTGGTTATGATCTATAAATGATGATGAGGTTAATTATTTTAAAGGGTTGCGTTTCTGAATATTTTTTGCAATGCATATCAATCCGAATATAAAAATTAATCGTCGAGTTTTGTTTTACATTATCATTCTCAAAAACTCGACGAAACCGTTTTTGAATTTTTTTCCATCCTCTTTTTTAAAAGAAGTTGGGAAAATAAAACTCACCCTAGAATCGATAGTAGAAACCAGATAACATAAGAATAAAGCGAGAATAGATGTCGAAGTCATCGTAAAAGTTAAGTCAAAATAGACTGATGATTCCCATAGTTACACCATTTATATACATATGAATTTGAATAATCGCCCACGCTTATTTTTCGGAAGTTGTCAAAGTGCAAGATTATATCTATTTTCAGATAATATAATACAATCATTCTTGTTTTGATTGAATTATGAGAATCAAAGAGGCATTGACCATTGTGAGGATTCAATCATATTACTTCATTTCGATATGATTCATCATTATACATTGAAAATTGAATGATAACACAAATGGACCTGTGATATCACACTTTCTGTGAGTATTCATAAAAGTTTGTATCAATGTCAAAGTTTATATGATTTATTATTTTTATCTGGTACTGGTATAATAATGTACAGAAAACAGAACAACAATAATCTAACAGAAATGCATAAAATCACTCAATGTGTACAAAAAGAAGTGGCCACCAAAATCCTATAGAATATCAAAGGATGGATTGGATTTGAGAGTTTGAAGTTGAACATTTCTTACAAATCTTTTCGATTGTCTTTTACATTTTTTGAGGTAAACTCTCTTTGACTTGGATAATATTCCTGGTTTGGTAATCATAACAGAGAGGGGTTTAGAATTGACTTCTTCTTCAACTTCTTCACTATTATGTAGTATACCATTAGATATAGATGCACTAAGTACCCAAAGTCCATTTAATTTCTGAGGTACAGTGAAGTCATTGACTGATTCATAATCAATCGATCTCGTCTGAAAGTTCATTTCAATCCTTGGATTATGTGATAAAGCATAGACAAAGGAGGTGTGCACTTGGTGAACCTATAAGACGACTTTTACTAATCGAATTAATCTATTTCATTTGTTACAGAGTGGCGTTTACTAATTATATAGAGCACGAACCTTCAACTCTTTTATTAGCGATAGACAATTCATTACAGTTCTCATGGAGGAATCAATACGACCGAATTTCATACAGAAGTGATCATATGGAAAGGCAATTGAGAGGAAAGACTAAATTGTACTGTTTAAATGTTTTAAAATTAGATTATCAATGAATTAAAAAACAGGTAGCATATGTAAATATTACATATATAATAATATAATTAATGTAATTATTCTCAACTAAAATAGACTGAGAATAGATGAACGCATTTAAAATTAATAATCAGTCTCAAGAATACTTGTGCATCAAAAAATATTATCATATCATACTAGATACTTTAAAATACAATTATACAAACCTTGACCAATCTTTGTACTCCTTGAATAGTAAATGATGTGTCGACATTATTGAAATGAATGAACGGAGGCTGTATACCACTAGCTGACCATTTATCCAATGTTCGATCAGTTAAAAGAGGAAAACTATAAAGATCAAAGATCTATTATATATTTTTTGAAATTTTGTTAATAAAAAACAACTTTGGATAGGAAACAAATGTCTACCTCTGCCACATTCCATCCCTTGACCCGACTGTAACATCTGTTATTTGTTTATTCATATAAAAGAATTCATCAGATATTATCTGTGCGTCCTGAAATATTTAATTATTTAATTCCTTTTGCTATTCTCATTTATTATCAAAATGAGATAATTCAAGGACAATTCATCGAAGGTTCGCATTATGTTCTATCATAAAACAAAAGTTTTTGAAATGATGAGGCAAATGTTTCTGAAAATGTTAATAATTACCTCAAAGATGCATCCGAAGAAGGAAATGGATTCAACTCGAAGATACCTGATCATATAACGGAATTGAGAAGGACTGAAAGGTGATAATTATAAGAGAATTGATTTATTTAGTAACTTAATTATATAACTGACCTAGCAGCAATATTTGCTTCATCAAATACTATCTTCTTGAGGCTACGTACTCCGGTATGAAGAGACTTCAGTACCTGTAAGGCATAAATTTTAGATTGATCTTTGATCTTTGAATCTTTCGTCCGAGAACACTTGGTTTACCGATGTTAAAATCGTTTCTAAATAATTACTCACCTTGTCTGTTATACGACCATGCAAGGTCAAAATAGAAGGAGATGGTGATGAAGAATCATGTAGAACTGAAGGAAGAAGAGAAAGCTGAAAAGATCAGAGATCAATTAATAACATAAAGACTTGTCAATTCACATCCGCTTCTTTGTTGATCTTATTAGTGGCGAACGTTCTGTTAGCACTTGTATTTCTCATTCGAAATGCGTTGAAACGACGAGTGAGAGGATTCTGGAGATAAATGACAGAGAGAAAAATTTATAATAATGACAAATCATATCAACGATTGCTAGCTACATTTCGTTAGAATGGGATAGTCTGTGAAATTTAGAGAAATGAATGGGAACTGAAATATTTTGAAATCTCTGACCTGTCTTGTACTTTTCCTGTTCCATCCAAAAGTCGATGAAGAACGTCCTGGTCGTTGTTTAATAAGAGAAACAGGAAGAACGGCATTCTTTTTTAGATATTGGGATGAAGAAATTGATTGGGAATCTTGAATTAACTTAGGGACTGGAGGAACCAATGATTTCGTGTTTACTCTTTTGCCCATAATGAAGGCAATAGACCTCTTCTTCTTCTCTGATGATCTTTTATCACATGATTCAGATTGAGAACCGGAGGGAGTATCCGGTAATAAGACTGCTGTGGAAGAATCCGGAAACGAACGGGGTTGACGGAACTTCTTGAGAAATCGAAGAAGACTCATGGTGAAGAGAATGGAGACGAAATGGAGAGTAGAGTGAATGGAGTAAGAATGATGGATCCAAGATTGAGTGAAGTGATAGTCGGTTGTAGACTAAGTTGTAATTGTCCATATTTCATAATCGTCTATTGGGTGTGATTATGGATGTGGTTGAGAAGGAATGACCACTAATACGATTTATAGCCAATGGGTAGAACTCGGTAGAGGGAGAGGGATAGGGTGAGATTAAGAAGTCGAAGAAGATTCGCCACAGGTAAAGCTATTAAAAACTGTGTGAGATATCATGATACAAGAAATATTATTTGCATTGACAATTCTTATTGAATATAAATAACTACATCTATGAACTCTTTTTTTATAGTAAATACACATAATTGAATTTTTAAAGATGGAGTCCCACGGATATTTTCTTGAACAAACTATGAAGACAGAACGATAGCAAAAGTTATTCTGTTTACATTAGACAAAAATTATTGTATGCTAATTCAACATATTGATGGCTGGAAGTATGAATGAATCATGCTTGATGGTGCAGGTAAAGGCGCGAAATTTTGAAAATAGGAAAGTTCGGCAATTGTAAAATTGTATTGCTCAACACTTATTGTACGGTTAATTAATTGTCAATGAATTCAGTGAATTCATACATTACTTTCCAAATTAGTAAGCGAGAATCATGATAAAATATTGCATTCTCATAAAATCATGCTGATTCATAAATGAATTGTTCTTAAAATCCGATGAACTATTTCGGACAATTTCCCTGTCACGGCTTCAGTTTTGTGCTTCGCTTGAATCATGTTTCAGCTTAGGTTTGTGAAATAACGCGATATTTTGTAATGATTCTCGCGAACGACCTAGATCTGAGGGAAGCAAAAGACTAACAATAAGAAAAGAACTCCTCACTAATTCACTGAAAAGGTATACCGTATTATTCGATATCAATCGCACGATCGCTGTAAGATATTATGTGAAATTTCACATTACCCATCAGTTTCTTTCACACAGTGATCTTTCATATGCAAAGGAAATATATGATGCACGCTGCAGCGTTGCGCAATTACAAAACTCGTCCGGGCTGTACAATGAAAAACACTAGTAAAGTTGTCATTCAGGGAACTTGCCCATGATTACTTCAGTATCTTCTGCAAAAACGCCGATAGTCTTGATACAGTCAAGAAAGAGGTTATTTATTTATTTATTCTTCGATGTTTTAAAAAAATATTTTATGTTTTTTTTGTTTACTTACTTGTTAATTTTAATATAACAAAACAGCAACTCCAGGAAGACTTGAAAAAGAAAAGAAGAATATTTGCAGACATCAATGATCTTCGAGAATAAGAACAAAACGATTAGTTATTTGTAGATTATATCGGGAAGGTATTATTGTTTCGATAGTAAATCTATCATTGGCAATAAAACGTACAGATGTGCTTTATTATTACTGTTAAAATAATGTTTACCCAACTTGAACGTTTCGAAAGTATATGATAAATCCTGACTAAGAAAAATGCACCGGGTTAACACTCATGAAGAAAACAACTAAAATTTCCGAAAAACATTTCTGGAGGCATGGGGAATTGAACCCCAGCCCTCTCGCATGCTAAGCGAGCGCTCTACCACTGAGCTATGCCCCCAAGTGCTTCACGACACTTAATACTCTCTGACATGACATTATCTAGGTACAATCAAGGTCGCAATTGCTTTATCATCTACGACTCTTATATTTACATAAAAACATAATATTATCCACGAAGAACATTCGTTTCGTGATCTTTGATCTCTTGAATAATGTCTGAGTATATTTCCTTGGCTGCCCGTAGACCGTAGACAAAGTCGATATGATTGAAATCAGTGAGGTTTCTTCTCATTACCAAAGAACTCGATGGAAGCGTATCCATCAATTTCTCAATTTGTGTATATTACTACTAATAAATATAAGAGAGGAATCGCGAGAAAATCGACCGTTTCGGAGGGTCCGCGGACATAGAAAATTCGACCCCCTGAAAAATTCAGAATAAGTACTTTGAACGATGCTCTATCGAACTGCGTTTTCCGAATTTGCATATCTGCTCTCATTTTCGAGTAGCGGTAGGTCAAAGTTGGCAGGTACGGTTTTTTTGGCTCGAGTGTGCGTCAGAAAAATGATCATAACTCCGTTCAAAATAATGATAGACACTTTTTCAAAAAAAACATCGAAAGAGGAGATCTTGCGCAACATTTACCAGTTGATGACGTCATTTTTCGACCATGCGCCGGTGCTGGGCGGTCGGTTTTATGAAAAAGTGACGTAACTTTCCTAATCGGAAAAAGTGCACTTTTCTTCTATGCGCGTTTTGTTGCACCCATATGTGTCTAAAAATGACCCAAGTTTCAGAGGATTTCCGAATTGGAAAAAAAAAAAGCGTTGATTTTAGTGACGCGACCTCGGCTTATTCCTTTATTTAGTGACGCGACCTCGGCTTATTCCTTTATCAAGAAACAGCAAAGGAGCTAAAATGACTCAAAAACATCCGAAAAAACATTGCGAGCTCAAAATACCCATATATGACAGTTATATGAAACACAAAATCACCAAGTTCCGAAAAAATTGGAAAAAACCGTATTTTGCTTTTCCACGTGGAAAAAACGTTTCAGTAATGTTAATTAATCTTTATAATATTTCTTATAATGTTTTTGAACATTTATATTTTTGGAAGTGAAGGCCTACCTGCTCTTAGAGCCGAGATATCCGCCATCGAAATTACACGCGCGCGCCCCAACTCCGCGCGACTGCTCATCATCCGCTCTCTCACTCCCACACGCTCTTTCGTGAACAGACAGGGAGAGAAAAAAAGGAGAAGGGAGACTAACATCTGACAACTACCCGAAATGGAGATGTTAGAAAACTCTGAGCGAACAGAGTTGCATTTGAACAACAAAGAACGAGTGTGAGCCCCCCCCCCCCCCCCAAACCTTCCTCGCTCTCTCTCTCTCTCTCTCTCTCTCTCTCTCTCTCTCTCTCTCTCTCTCTCTCTCTCTCTCTCTTCAAGGAATGATGAAGTACAATGTCAAAACTAATGTTAGATAAGATACATTTATTAGAGAAATCAGTCATAATTGAAAACAATTAACATTGAAATAACATATTACAAAGAGAAATGGATGACAAACGGATGTTTTAAGGATGTTTTTAGTTTAGTGATCGAATGAGACAGAGACAAATTATATGTGTGGTGGATTAACAATAATTTATAGTAGATTCCTAGCAGTGCTAGGGGGATCCATAAATTGTTTTACTTGCGAGCGTTTTATACTTATGTGCGGGAAGAGCATTTCGCTTGCGCGCCCATCCGCCTCTATTACCCTTTGAGAAGAGATGTTTTTTTTCATCGTACCAATCCTGATTGATCGTTGACCTGCCTTACCTCCATTCTTCAACATGGTTGTGGTTCCACTCATTGTGACACTACTTCTCCTGGGTGTCATTCCTGCTAGGAGAAGGATCCACGAACTTCTGTTCCAAGGGGCGGTGGGAGAGAGTGAGCTTACCGACCGTTCGCGATGAAGAAAATGAACGTGAATGAAGAGATGAAGAGAGAAGAGATGTGTTGCCATAAAATGAACGTTTTCCAGCTCAGAATGACTCAAAACAACTTGTTTCATCATTCTTAGCACGAAAAATACCGTGGAACACGTTTTTTGTGTCTGTAAAAATCAGCAAAAGATTTGGATCGAACCGGGGTTCGAACCCGCTCAGTGTTTTTAGAGTGGTACCTCTTTACCTCGACGTCTCGAATGATTTTGCTTATTTTATTTATTTATTTATCGTAGTTCGCTCAGAGTTTTCTAACATCTCCATTTCGTGTAGTTGTCAGATGTTAGTCTCCCTTCTCCTTTTTTTCTCTCCCTGTCTGTTCACGAAAGAGCGTGTGGGAGTGAGAGAGCGGATGATGAGCAGTCGCGCGGAGTTGGGGCGCGCGCGTGTAATTTCGATGGCGGATATCTCGGCTCTAAGAGCAGGTAGGCCTTCACTTCCAAAAATATAAATGTTCAAAAACATTATAAGAAATATTATAAAGATTAATTAACATTACTGAAACGTTTTTTCCACGTGGAAAAGCAAAATACGGTTTTTTCCAATTTTTTCGGAACTTGGTGATTTTGTGTTTCATATAACTGTCATATATGGGTATTTTGAGCTCGCAATGTTTTTTCGGATGTTTTTGAGTCATTTTAGCTCCTTTGCTGTTTCTTGATAAAGGAATAAGCCGAGGTCGCGTCACTAAATAAAGGAATAAGCCGAGGTCGCGTCACTAAAATCAACGCTTTTTTTTTTTCCAATTCGGAAATCCTCTGAAACTTGGGTCATTTTTAGACACATATGGGTGCAACAAAACGCGCATAGAAGAAAAGTGCACTTTTTCCGATTAGGAAAGTTACGTCACTTTTTCATAAAACCGACCGCCCAGCACCGGCGCATGGTCGAAAAATGACGTCATCAACTGGTAAATGTTGCGCAAGATCTCCTCTTTCGATGCTTTTTTTGAAAAAGTGTCTATCATTATTTTGAACGGAGTTATGATCATTTTTCTGACGCACACTCGAGCCAAAAAAACCGTACCTGCCAACTTTGACCTACCGCTACTCGAAAATGAGAGCAGATATGCAAATTCGGAAAACGCAGTTCGATAGAGCATCGTTCAAAGTACTTATTCTGAATTTTTCAGGGGGTCGAATTTTCTATGTCCGGGGGGTGGTCGAACCTCTGGCGATTCCTCTCATAAATAATAAATACATTAATTATGAATACATTACTTGAATATGAATATAAAATAATAATATAATATTCAAGATAAATAACACGTTTTTAGGGTATGTTATATATTTCAAAAGTTGGTATTATACCTGAACATCATCCGTATCAGCTAACCAATCATTTGAACTATAATATAAATAAGTAGGGACGTTGACCTTCGAGTAATCGTACAATGGAGGAGTTTTCTGAAAAGCAAAAAGGTTCTGGAGGCATGGGGAATTGAACCCCAGCCCTCTCGCATGCTAAGCGAGCGCTCTACCACTGAGCTATGCCCCCACACGTTTCGTTACATCCACGAGCTAATCACATAGGCGGAAAAGCTCCGTATATTAAACTCGTTTTGTTCCACATTCGAACCTGCTTATGCACTTTCACACATTCCTAGCAGGTTAGGTGGACCAGAGCTATTTCGTGATAGACTAAGGATGTGAATTTGATACCGTACTTGACCATAGTATTGTTCGTTCTTGATATCACTACCATAATTGTACATCTGTGCGAGACCAGATCTGGTCATTTGTGCCCAGTGAAGAATATTTTGTGTAGACGTCCCTGCTGGAGTATGAGAGAGATAAGCAGCCAGGCGGGTCTAAAATGATAATTGACAGAATATGACCACTGTCCAAAGATCAAAGATCAAACTGACTCGATTGAGTTGATTTGTATTAGGTCCAACAAGAGCAAATAAAAGATTAGCACATAGAGGATTGGTGAAAGAAGACGCTCCACAAGCAGCTCTAAAACAATAACAGTATATTTACTATTATTATACTTTTTAGAAATATATACGTCAAAAAAATTATAAAGATTAACCTGGTAAGAAATTGAATGATGAACGATGAAGGAAGAAACTCTTCCTCTCCCAAGAGTTTGATGAACAACTGCAAAGATCAAAGATCAGAACACAATATAGAAAGATCAAAGATCAAACCTCAATCTCTGGAAGAAGTTCCTTTCCAATGGTTACTATCGATCCTTTAGATGAACTTACCGTACCCACTGGAGCTAGGGCGAAAAACTTCTTGATCTAAAATCCATACCACTATATTATCATCAAAAAATTTGCAAAAATATTGCCTACATTTGGAAGTGAATTGACCTACATATAGTCAAACAGATGCGTTACCTTTTTTGAGAAAGTAGGATCTCGAGACAGTCTAGCAAACATCATCATCGTTCCCTGAATCAAAATTGGCGATTTTCAAAAAAAGGGGGCGGAGCCAAGAAAGCATAATATCTTACTTGTGAATATGCGGAATAATATAACCAGGGCTGTCCAGTCACTTGTAGCACTCTATCAATCATAGCTTCGAGATCATACTGTGCCATCTCATCGAATCTAAATCGATTAAACAAAAGTGGGCGTGGTCTTGCGTCGTTGCCGCGCACTCACGAAAATCGCCAGTACTCCTTATTGTTGACGGTAGCGTTGAGATGGCCACGAGAGTACACGTTGCCGCGCACATTGCCCATGAAGACGTCGAAACCGGCGTCAGCCATCATGAACCCTGAGTTTTAGATCAGAATGAATATCACTTACAAGAATCCAGAAAGATGGATGCACAATAAAAGAAAAGTATTTTTGAGGATTTAAGAAGTAATTGATTGAAATGATAATACCAAGTGATTGTTCAGGTAGATTGAGTACCCAATCAGCTGATGTAGCTAATAGACCGTGTTGGAGAAACACAATAGGACGAGGTTTTGATGACGGCACTTCTGCAAAAAATATAGGAGCTTAAAATGATATATCTTCGTATTTTAATATTTACCTAGACATTTGACATATTTGGCTCAAACAGAAGCTACAAGATAATGGAATAGTGGATGAACCATTTCTATAATATGATTGTTGCTTTGATCTTTGATCTCTTACCTTTTCGTCCAAAGGGAATGCGATGAATAGTAAGAATATAACCATCTTTCGTATGGGCTTCGATACTTTGTACGGGATATCCAGCAGATGTAATCAGATCGACCTCAAATCGGTACTTATGAATATTTTCCCTATTTATGATAATTTGAATTTCTGTAAAAAATCTATTGATCATTGTAATTAGAGATGGCACAACACATTTCTCTCACATTCGATGTATATTTCAGTCCCCGAATAACATATTCGCAATACCGAAGCATGGTATGTTCTCTACAACCGTTCTCTACTCATTGACCCTTCTAAATGTCACGTACACAATCGTCTACGTGACAATCCATACATAGAACACACAATGAGATAGTGATAGAGTGGAGAGATAGATCGACCATCTCTTCTTTTATGATCTCATGACCTTATAATGCAATGAACGATCAAATCTCATTCAAGGGTAAGACCAATAATCTATCAACTACAGTAACCCTAGACAAGCTGAATAAATCATGTCTCTATCAATTACTAATTGATTTACAATAGGCTATGCATCTACACTATCGGAAATGATCAATCAATAATGGACTTACCGTACTCATTGTTTCTTCAGGAATTCTCGGCTCGCACAGTGTACTCGGGAGTAGAATCGCGAAAAGGGCACAAAACATGATTATTGATTGATTGGTTAGTCGATTGAGTGGTTGGTTAGTCTAAAAAGGAGTAAATTGTCTTGAAAATCACAGAAAATAAAGTATAAATAAGGTAAGGAAATGAGTATTCTCCGAGTGAACAATAAGATGAGTAATACATTGAGGGTAATTGAGGATTCACAGGGACCGACAATAACAATAATAATCAGTCGATGCGTCATTGATGAGAATCAACGGAAGTGATACGTTTCAGAGAGAATACGAAACTAGAAACATATAATGATACACAATATATCATAAACCAATCTCAAGACTCTAAAGATATAACTTTCAAGTTTTGAGTTCTTTTCACATTAGGTGAAAGTACAAATATCCAAAAAATCAACTTTTACTAAAAAGGTAGAAAAGTGGAACTGAGAAGTAGAATACTATGAGAAAAATGACAATTTACCTATTGACAATCTGAACAAGAATGAAATAATAAAAGAAAGAGATAAGAAAATAAGAAGAAGTAGGGGTCTTCCCATCCGATTGTAATCCCTTCCTTCTCTCAATAATGTTCCTTCTCCTCTTTCCTCTGGCTATTACACGTGATAGATAGATCAATAAGACTGATGAGTCAGGTAAATGTTCATTGGGTTTTGGATCTTCAGAAGGGACCCTTCACTACTCAAAACTTCTCAAAATGAAAATCATTGAACAAGAGTAGATTGACCATAGTCAAAAAATGTGTACCCAGTGCTTTCAATATTGTTATATCAATTGAATATCGTTGAAATTTGTAAACTAACTCGAGTAAAATCTATATTTCTCTTTAAAAAATATAAGAAATTAAAATTGGCGTATCCGTACATATGTCAAGCTTTCTATTACTTCTGAAACCTATATCAAGCATTCATCTATACTGTATTTGATTGGTCAGAGCTTACAAATTGTAACAATTAAAACTTATTGTAATATTTGTCTCTAAGGTGACTATCCATATCGTGTTCTAGTAATATAAACACTAATCACTTTAACAACAATTGATCGTATCTGTTATACCCATTATGTGATTCGATACGCAAGATTAGCAAAGCAAACGATTTTATTATATCTCAAATATACATTTTGCTATAGTTCACAAGAGAAAATGAAATGACAGGGCAGTAATCGATCGATTAAGGTTGAATTATAGCGAAAGAAGCCGCATTTAGACATCGTCTAGTGGGGGATACTGTAGCAAGGAATCATAATTGAAAGACAATCAAGGTAAATAATCGATAATCAGTACATACAATTGATACTCATAGAGCATATATGAAGGGGAAATACGCGATAAAAGATGATAATCTACTTGTAGCACTATATTTACATGTATAAGTGTGATGCAGTGAAAGGAATCTTTGGCATAATTCAGATAAAATCGATCTGAGCGAAATAATGCAGAAAGTTAGTAAGGAACATGAAAGCGATGTATGAAAAACAAGTAAAGCTATTTTACTGTATACCGATATGTAAGGGAATAATGTACATATTTGGACAATCAACATGAATCAGGGTCTACCGTGATCAAGTGGGCGGGGCCTGCACGATCAGTGCGCGACTCATAGAGTCGATCGGCGCATAATATCGCGCACACGACGTTCAAGTCCGAACAAATGACGATCTTCATCGTGCGGGAACAGTGCACGAATATGTTCGGCCAACTTGAGTACGTATCTACAAAAAGATAATCGATAATTAAATGCGATAAGCCACGCCCATTCCGTAAACTACAGTAAAACTTACTCATGATTAGGTCCAGCAAGTCCACGAGCAGTACCAATCTGTTTAGCCATCTCGGATGGATGGGCGGGGCCAAGGAATAACTCATTGGCAGTGTGGGCAATGCATGTCAAAGCGAGTTGACTGAAATATATCAAGATTAAAGATCAAATATCAATTGAATCGACATTACTCTACATTTGAACTCAGTCACATTAATTCATAACGAGAAATCATTATGTCTCCATATCTCTCACCTCTCAGAATAATCCGGTCCCTGCTGCGCGGATTCTTCAAATTCGTCGTCGCCCTCAGAAGTTGAGGATGATGCGGTCGAAGACGCGGATGACCGCGTTTCCGCGTCGAAAGCGACGCGTACGAGCTTGAACACGTAACCGTTGCCGATCTGGAAAATACAACTGGTTGATTTCATGTTTCAATAGGTAATTAAATCTTTGGGAATACATTGCATGGACCATCGACATATTATCCCAAAGAGAATGAGGGAATCCCCCTTCCCCTCTCTCTATCTCTCTCCTTCTTCTTCTATTCTCATCCTGAACAAGCACACCAGAAACATCGATGCGCTTTAGAAAAAGACAAAGTATAGGGGAGAGAGTGAGAGAGGGAAGAGGATAGAAGAGATCGTAGACATAATGGAGGAGCCATTGACTAGACAACGTCAGCAATATTGGAGAGAAGAGAAGAGAGTATGGAGAGACAGAGGAACATAGAGGTGAGAGAGTACGTGAAGGAGAGAGACGGATAGAGAAGCAGAGTGGAAAGAGAAGGACAGCTTCTATTCTAGCGAGAAACAAACGTCGTTTTAGAGGGCAATTGGAGAAAAGAGAAAACGCTAAATGTCAGAGATCACTAGGACCACTACCGTAATCCAATGAAAAGAAATGTCAGTTATTGATAGTAAAACATGGTGAGAGTACCGTACCTCTCGTTCATTTAGATGTTTGATAGCAGCCTCAATGGCTTCTGATCCTTCAACACGGAAGGCTACACCATTAGTGTCTTCAGATGAGCTCTCGATAAGAGTGGCTACACGACCTGGCTGCAATTATTGATTGATTAGACAACTTAGAATAGAGATAACAGAACTTCAAATAAATCAGTTTTATCAGAAAGAGGTGTTGCACGAAAAGGCCTGGCTCTAACACTTTGTGATCTCGAGTGAAATGGACACTAACTCATTTACTGATAACAAGAACAGACAACAACTCTTCTCTATCTATCATTCCCTTATCAACCATAATACATTCTCTGATCACTATCACTTCTTGTGTGGTGCAATTTGCACTCCACACACCATCATCCTCCACAACAATACTAGATACATTATATCAGTCAATACAGTACCCAAATCGATACCGTACTCGCCAAACGATAATCAACTGTTTAGCTAACAAGTAAGTAAGTTCAAAGAGCTGTGTCACATTAGTCAAAAGAGTCTAACTCTATCTGATTCATCTCACGTATAACGAACACTTTCACATTCTATATGAGAGAAGGTGTTCTTTCAACAGGAAGTAGTAATACAAATATAAGGTTTCCTTCCCCCGCATCATGATACTCAGCTAATTCTACTCAGCCAATATCCTCTTCTTGAAGCTGTCCACATGTTAGTCATGTGAATCTTTCTCTCTCTATAGTCTTGAAAAGACTGCTGGCATAGATGCAGTAGGATAGACGGAGAAAGAAGGAAAAAAAGTGTATAGTGATGGATGGAGAGAGCGCCAGACTGACAGAGACCAAGACGAGAGAGGGAAGGAATATGAGAGAGACAATGCAAAGGGAATCCCTGGAGGCTTCATCTAGTAGTTGAAGAAACAGAGATCGAATATATAAAAGTGCAGACTCCCTCACACTCGAAAGAAGAATCGAGAAATGTGCTTAAAACTCCCTGTAGATATAATAGAACCAGATTGGAATGTTCTAGAGGGTTCAATCTAGTTAGAGATGAGAATATGCTGAGAGATGAGAGATAAGGTAAATGGAATAGTGAGAGTTATAATGGATACACAATACGATCACAACAACCAAGGAGTGGAAAGAACGAGGAGATAGAGGATAGAAGGGACAGAGGGCAAGTACATCCGTTCTACCCCAAGGAGTACTACCACAACTAATGTCGTACTTTAGAAAGTATAAGCAGCTAAAAGTAGTGCTTTCTAGAATATAAGCGAGCCAGGCTTTCTATAGTACATCTCTTTTTTAAGCTTCGAGCAACTGTATTCTATATTCCGAAATCTGAATCAATAATTCGATACCGTACCAGTTTGTCGTCTCCTCTATGATATGTATTTCCTTGATACATTCGACGAGCCCATCCTCTAGCATAAGCCCGTCGTCTTTCAGCAAAAGTGAATCCCGGATTCCAGATGAGAGAACCGTATCCGAATATCCAAATGGATGATGAAGAAGAAGTGGAAGTGGAGGGGATATGCATGAAGCTGCAATCAATAAATCAATAAATCAAAAGGTGTTAAACGTATGGAATACTGTGATATAAATGAGAAAAATTTACATTGAGTAGAAGATTGAACTAATGTAAATAGATATGTATGTTTGGATATAATGTTTAATGAAAGAGTATAGAGATTGAAGAGACTATGTTCAGAATAGAAAAAGGAATGGATAAGACTAGGAAATGGAAGCAGAAACGGACTAAAGTAGTAGTCGCATGGAGGGGGAGCACACTCTATGGGGGGGGGGCGGAGTCTCCTCTCTCTCACATGTGATTCGCGCTTTGCGAACATTGCATCAGCCAGAGATCGCAAAGAACAAGCGAAATGAAGAGTGTGTTAGAGATAGAGATCGATTAGAGAGTGTGGGTTATGGAGAGAGCACAGACTAACGAAATGGCATATTTGGTTTTCATACCAGTATTAATAATTATATATAGTTCATAAAAATGTAGGCGTGTTTCAATAAACGAACGGCTGAAAGATGAATATAGATCGGGTGATAAAGGGATGGGGAGTGATAAGGGATAGACTACGGTAGATTATACCATACTATTAAAGATGTTGATAAGATAAGGAAAGCCTTCCGGGCTCAAGACAAAGGGTGTAGGCCAAAGTGTAGGAGTATTAAACAAAGAAAGAAGGTCCAGACTAATCTCAACGACAGGACTGAAGGATTAGCGCACCATGATAACATCACATAATAAATTGACTGTTTACCTAAACAATAATCGAAAACATTTGTATAGATTATGTCCCTAATTCGATTATGTTTTGATGTTTCGAGTGAAAGACTTGAGATGGTGGAAGGAAAGGGGAAAAAAGAGTGCTCTAGGTTGCTTTCCCACGATAATTCGCATTAGCATTTCTTCTATTCTATATGAATTAGTGATGGATTCGATGGCTGACGCAATATACGTAATCATTTCAGTAGGAAAAGACAGTGGCGACGATAACGAGAAAGACATCTACGAAAGATATTATCGAGAATTAATGACGGCCACTGATGAATTGATCACCGAAAAACATTGATATGAACCGTTCTTGAACATATCAAGTCATAAATGAGAAAAGAGTGAATTGAAATATGTGTTCAAATCAAAAGAAAGCAAAGAAAAGGTAAATTCACTCACAATTTAGCGGTTGTGTTGATTACCATGATTGTGTAGTTGCTCGTGGTTAATTGTAGAACATCTACAGCGCAAATTAAGAAGCAATTAGTAATGGAAGACAAAAGGTAAAGCGAGAGTAAACCGCAATAATCAAAATGTCACTCAAAAGAATTTTTCTCAAGATTCCTAACAGGAATCCAAGCTACCGTAATTAATTTAAAGATTATATTGATTGATTTGTAACGAATTTTGCACTATCGCGAAATAATTTCTTTCATTATTATTTTTATTGATCTCTATTTTCACTTTTTACGAAGTGCAATCCAATGAAACTATATATTAAATTTAGCATAAAATTCAATGTGTGATTTGAAATTTACGGTCGAATAAGTTACTCATTTTTCTAACGAAAAAAGCGTCATCTCCTAAATATATCTTTCACTTTAGGTCAGAAATGTGTCCTTATGAATGGTCCGTTTCAACAGTCTCAATCCTCTATTCCTTATATGCGACGATATTATTCATGTCGCATCATTATATATGAAGCGAATATTTTTATAAATATATAATTAGTTGTGATCGTAGCATTATCAGATAAAAACAAGAAACGAAAAATATTGATTGACTCTGCACAGTGCGGTGAGTGAAAGGCACAAATGCTACCGTAATCCATGATTGATCAGCACCTTCCTCTCTTTTTGCTTATCTCTTTCAAGTCGCTTGTTAGTCATTTCATGCACATATCCTCAAATATAGCGACTGACATCTGCTGAAAACAAAGAGATAGAGACGGACACAGAGTGGTAGATCAGTCATATCCCCTCTCATACATCAATCGATGAGTCATCTTGTGTCTCGTTCTCTGGCTGACTGTTCCCTTCTTCTTCTCTCTTCCCTTCTCTGTTCCTTTCCTTCTCTGCCTGATTTTCCTTCCATTTTCAGTTATCATCACGTTTCACTGTGCTTTTTGATATTGCTTTCGTAGTAAATCCTTCTCCTTCTTCCTCTTTAAGTAACTATCTCTGTCTTCCCCTGCGCTCCTATCTTCCTCCATCATTCTACCTTTATCTCTCGTAATTATCAAATGGATATATCTAGGTAGACTTCGTCACCAATCAATTTTGGAATTGTCTTTGTTTATTTGCATATGTTATTGTTGTAGTTCTCTAGACCTTCTATAGTATTCCCATTTGCATATGATCCAATATTATATACATACCACGTGTCCTCACTTTGTTTCCATCATTTGCAGTTTTCGGTCATTCTTTCAATCTCTCCTTTTCATCGTCCAAAGCTCATCTATGCATGGATCTTCTGTCGTTAGTTTATCATCTGTCATTTTTCATTTCAATCTCTTCCTCTTTATCCCTCCTACATCCATGGTCATACCAATCGATCACTAAGGAAGAGAGTAGATCGTCAATCGATAATGTTTATGAGAGAGTTGAAAGGAAAGGAAGTGATCCATCTGTCGATGCCTACCATCATTTTATGTGTCTATATCTTGATATATTGCATCTTTCTGTTTATGTTGCATTCGTTTTATATTCTTTATAGTTTTTTCTTAAATAATTTGCAACAGAACCCATTTTTAGTCTTTCTCTTTTTCTCTTTCCCTAAATTTCTCGCTCTTCTAACCATCTCTCAGCTTTATTCGCATTCTTTCTCTCCACATTCAATAATAATTCTGAGGTCGTATCCATGAAGCGTTACAAACAATTTGTCGATAAACGTGACGTTACGAGCGTAGACGTAGACATTATGTCAACTTTTACGCCTTACGCCATGGATACGGTCTCAGACGATGTGCGCAATGTATCCTTCCTATCCTTAATTGTATTTATATTTTATATTTCGTCTACATGTATTTGTTCATACATTAAATCATTTCAAATCCATTTCAGAGACGACACTTATCGCCTCCGCCGTAGATGACGTAATCTGCTAAGATGACGTCATTTTTGTGCATATCCGTACAAGGTATGGTGCTTGACTTGGTTCCCTTCTCTAAAACATGTCCTTTGACGGGAAGATCAAACCTTTCAATTTCTCATTCTACAGGCTGAATCTTCGTTCCACATCGTCATGACCTAAGAGCAAGTTCGTCTCGAAACCTGTCGTAAATGCCTAGATGACATCAGATGGTGGACTCGGGGACCTGAGGCTTCTTTGAAGGTACGTGCCTTCCTTGGATTTTATTTCCTGTTATGTGAAAAAGACGAAAATTTTGTGGAGATTTTGCCTATCTTTTTTCATGACTTGAATAGAACCTCTGTTAGAGTATACTTCATTTTTGTTACGTCATTGTTTTTGCCTTTGCTTTCGCCAACTTCCTTTTCATTGCTCAGTGATCTGTCTCGTTAACAGAAATCAAAGTTTTATACAAAGTGATTGTTCACAAACTCAAAACGTTGAATCTCATAATTTGCTGTTTTGCAGGCGAATCGTCACTGTCGTATTCGGAATCTCGTCATCCTCGCCGTTGATGGTCTTCTGAATGTGTTCTTCAGAAGTGGAACGCCGCCAAGATCCTACGCTTGAGCTCTGTCGGCGTATTCCAGCAATGGCTGGAACTTGTTTTCCGAAAAAATAAAGAATTTGGGGTTGTTGATGTTTGAAATCGGTGTCTAAGCCCGCGAAGTTAAATGGGCGGGATCAGCATCGCTATATACATAGAGTTCGCAAAAAATGGGCGGAGTCATGCATCACATTATAAGTACGGGAGCGGAAGAGTATATGTAGTTCGTTTGCTATCTCTTCTAATAGGGACCCATGGCCTAGTGGATAGTAGACCGCACTGTCAATCCGATCGGTTGGTCGACAGGTAAGTTCGATCCCCCGAGAAGGATTAGCAAAAGAAGATCACGCCCCACAGAACCCATCACTTTTTGCCATTTTTTCTTTACGCGCTTATTATGCTAATGAGGACTGTATGTCAGAGTTCCCACAGAATGATCATGAATCGCAAACTAATTTTTCTTTATAATTGTAAAAATATTCTAAAATGCTATTTATGTATTTGTATTGAATGCACTATCAATGATTTTCAATGTTTATTGATGCAGAAACAGAAAGAGTGCATGAAAAATCAATAACGCACGATAACGGTGACATGTCAAGGTTGAAAAAATAAGCATATAGCTCTTAAAATGTGACTAAAGTATGTTAGAGATAGCATAAGTGTAGCTCACTTCATTTAGGTAGAGCAAATCCAATGAGAAAATACAACATTGGGACCATAAACCTTGAACAGAAAGAAAAGGTCAGGGATCTTGGTTTCATCATTCAGAAGACTCTAACCTTTTCGAACCACAGCAGGCTAACGGCATCAAAAGCCAAAACCGCTTGCCACATAATCCTTAGAGCATTACTTACCAAGAACGTGACTGTACTATTAAAAACGTACTCAATCTATATCAGACCAATTCTAGAAAGTGCCTCAATAGTCTTCAATCCATATCAGATAGGAGATAAAAAGATTTTAGAAAGGGTCCAAAACTATTTTACCAGACGAATATTCATGCGTTGCTTCAATGCCACATGGGATTCAATGCCCTCAAGCATGCAAAGGAATAAACAACTAAATCTAGATACATATCAAATCAGCTATGAAACTTATCAGAGGAAAATATAAAATCTCTAATCGAAAACCACATTACTTTCGCACTTATACAACTCATAATGGTCTCAATTTTAATAATCCAGGTTCACGCTTTCACTACAGGCATAATAGTTTCTTTCCTAGAGCGGCACGGCTTCTTGTACGACCTAAAAACCGGATTACCTTTAGTTTCCCTGAGTGAAAATTGATTGATGTGATCTTCCTATTTCCAATAGTAATTCTATTTCGACAGTTCTTGTGTTCACCAATAATCTGTTCCTCTCATTCATTCACACATTTTATTTGTTCTTTACTGTACAGTGTTTCCTTGTGAACGCATAAATATTATTATTATTATAGAGATGTTCACAAAGTTGTTACTCTATTGCTGAAGTTTGATCTTTGATCTTTCTCAACAATTTTTCGAATAATGGGCGAAGATAACGGTTTTCGAGAGTTTTCTTAGTTGTTGAATTTCGCTTGTTATTTTCTGTTAAAATAAGATAAATCTAACACTTAAAGCTTGAAATGTGACTATGGTATTGATTACAATTGATTACAAGATGAATATATAATAGTATAGATTACAAGATAGGAAGTCGTTTCGGTTCAGTGTTAGATCAGTGATAGAGTGGCCAGATGATCAGACTAGATCGATGGGCAGAGACGCAGAGAGTCATCGCGCGCGCACTGAACTTGATTTACCACCACTATTGAGACGGGTGGCGGGCGGGGGTAACTTCACTGAAAAAAAACATCAAAATTTTAAAAATAATAATTTTGATAAAATAAATACTTTAAATTACTCTAATAATTTTATTGGCACAGATGTCGTATAGAAAAGTCGAAATAACTGCGAAAGAAAATTTTTTTTAAAACTGATAATAATGATAACCTGCTAAATGACTTCAATAAATCACTTAACGAAGGCAACGCCAGCAACAGTCAAGCATCAGCAACAGCATCAGATTCAGATTTCAGATTTCAGAATCAAATTAAAGAAAAAATCAAATTAAATTAAGAAATTAAATTAAAGAAAAGGATCAGATTTCAGCGCCCGTATATTGCTTATATTAGGCTTAATTTTTCAATGTGTATAATAATGATAACCTGCTAAATGACTTCAATAAATCACTTAACGAGGACAACGCCAGCAACAGTAGAAAATCAGAATAATATTATTAAATAATATTAAATTTATGCGTTATAAGGAGGATTAGATATGGTGAACAATTGATGTAGTGATGAATAACATACTATGCTACAAATTAGCTAGCAAATAAATAACAATTAATTGTTATTTATCAAGTACGGACAAGTTACTACGTTTTCGGAAAGCTTTAACTGTGAGGCAAATAATAGAGCTATCGTTATGTTTATTCAAATTGACAACAACATGATTTGAAAGGCTAATTAAGCTAGGGTAATTTACAGAGAAGTGCATAGAAGATCGCTCTTTATGCATAAATTATTTTTGGATTTTGTAATGTTTTAATTCGACGCTTAATAAGAGTATGATTCTGGATTCTATAACTACAATAATCTCAATCAGATTTCAGCGCCCGTATATTGCTAATATTAGGCTTAATTTTTCAATGTGTATTGTTTTCAGACCATTAACTTTTTTTCCATTTTGATTGCAAATACTAACTTGTAAGATTTATTTAACCATAAAAAGATGTCATCAAGGATACGGTAGTATACGGTACGGATACAGTAGTATACGTAGGATAGGATACGTAGGATACGGTAGTATACGGTACGGTAGGATACGTAGGATACGGTAGAATACGGTAGTATACGGTAGGATACGGTAGGATACAGTAGTATAAATCTTGCAAGTTAGTATTTGCAGTCAAAATGGAAAAAAGTTAATGGTCTGAAAACAATACACATTGAAAAATTAAGCCTAATATTAGCAATATACGGAAATCTGATCCTTTTCTTTAATTTAATTTCTTAATTTAATTTGATTTTTTCTTTAATTTGATTCTGAAATCTGAAATCTGAATCTGATGCTGTTGCTGATGCTTGACTGTTGCTGGCGTTGCCCTCGTTAAGTGATTTATTGAAGTCATTTAGCAGGTTATCATTATTATCAGTTTAAAAAAAATTTTCTTTCGCAGTTATTTCGACTTTTCTATACGACATCTGTGCCAATAAAATTATTAGAGTAATTTAAAGTATTTATTTTATCAAAATTATTATTTTTAAAATTTTGATGTTTTTTTTCAGTGAAGTTACCCCGCCCGCCACCCGTCTCAATAGTGGTGGTAAATCAAGTTCAGTGCGCGCGCGATGACTCTCTGCGTCTCTGCCCATCGATCTAGTCTGATCATCTGGCCACTCTATCACTGATCTAACACTGAACCGAAACGACTTCCTATCTTGTAATCTATACTATTATATATTCATCTTGTAATCAATTGTAATCAATACCATAGTCACATTTCAAGCTTTAAGTGTTAGATTTATCTTCTTTTAACAGAAAATAACAAGCGAAATTCAACAACTAAGAAAACTCTCGAAAACCGTTATCTTCGCCCATTATTCGAAAAATTGTTGAGAAAGATCAAAGATCAAACTTCAGCAATAGAGTAACAACTTTGTGAACATCTCTAACATATTTTAGTCACATTTTAAGAGCTATATGCTTATTTTTTCAACCTTGACATGTCACCGTTATCGTTCGTTATTGATTTTTCATGCACTCTTTCTGTTTTTGCATCAATAAACATTGAAAATCATTGATAGTGCATTCAATACAAATACATAAATAGCATTTTAGAATATTTTTACAATTATAAAGAAAAATTAGTTTGCGATTCATGATCATTCTGTGGGAACTCTGACATACAGTCCTCATTAGCATAATAAGCGCGTAAAGAAAAAATGGCAAAAAGTGATGGGTTCTGTGGGGCGTGATCTTCTTTTGCTAATCCTTCTCGGGGGATCGAACTTCCCTGTCGACCAACCGATCGGATTGACAGTGCGGTCTACTATCCACTAGGCCATGGGTCCCTATTAGAAGAGATAGCAAACGAACTACATATACTCTTCCGCTCCCGTACTTATAATGTGATGCATGACTCCGCCCATTTTTTGCGAACTCTATGTATATAGCGATGCTGATCCCGCCCATTTAACTTCGCGGGCTTAGACACCGATTTCAAACATCAACAACCCCAAATTCTTTATTTTTTCGGAAAACAAGTTCCAGCCATTGCTGGAATACGCCGACAGAGTTCAAGCGTAGGATCTTGGCGGCGTTCCACTTCTGAAGAACACATTCAGAAGACCATCAACGGCGAGGATGACGAGATTCCGAATACGACAGTGACGATTCGCCTGCAAAACAGCAAATTATGAGATTCAACGTTTTGAGTTTGTGAACAATCACTTTGTATAAAACTTTGATTTCTGTTAACGAGACAGATCACTGAGCAATGAAAAGGAAGTTGGCGAAAGCAAAGGCAAAAACAATGACGTAACAAAAATGAAGTATACTCTAACAGAGGTTCTATTCAAGTCATGAAAAAAGATAGGCAAAATCTCCACAAAATTTTCGTCTTTTTCACATAACAGGAAATAAAATCCAAGGAAGGCACGTACCTTCAAAGAAGCCTCAGGTCCCCGAGTCCACCATCTGATGTCATCTAGGCATTTACGACAGGTTTCGAGACGAACTTGCTCTTAGGTCATGACGATGTGGAACGAAGATTCAGCCTGTAGAATGAGAAATTGAAAGGTTTGATCTTCCCGTCAAAGGACATGTTTTAGAGAAGGGAACCAAGTCAAGCACCATACCTTGTACGGATATGCACAAAAATGACGTCATCTTAGCAGATTACGTCATCTACGGCGGAGGCGATAAGTGTCGTCTCTGAAATGGATTTGAAATGATTTAATGTATGAACAAATACATGTAGACGAAATATAAAATATAAATACAATTAAGGATAGGAAGGATACATTGCGCACATCGTCTGAGACCGTATCCATGGCGTAAGGCGTAAAAGTTGACATAATGTCTACGTCTACGCTCGTAACGTCACGTTTATCGACAAATTGTTTGTAACGCTTCATGGATACGACCTCAGAATTATTATTGAATGTGGAGAGAAAGAATGCGAATAAAGCTGAGAGATGGTTAGAAGAGCGAGAAATTTAGGGAAAGAGAAAAAGAGAAAGACTAAAAATGGGTTCTGTTGCAAATTATTTAAGAAAAAACTATAAAGAATATAAAACGAATGCAACATAAACAGAAAGATGCAATATATCAAGATATAGACACATAAAATGATGGTAGGCATCGACAGATGGATCACTTCCTTTCCTTTCAACTCTCTCATAAACATTATCGATTGACGATCTACTCTCTTCCTTAGTGATCGATTGGTATGACCATGGATGTAGGAGGGATAAAGAGGAAGAGATTGAAATGAAAAATGACAGATGATAAACTAACGACAGAAGATCCATGCATAGATGAGCTTTGGACGATGAAAAAGAGAGATTGAAAGAATGACCGAAAACTGCAAATGAAGGAAACAAAGTGAGGACACGTGGCATGTATATAATATTGGATCATATGCAAATGGGAATACTATAGAAGGTCTAGAGAACTACAACAATAACATATGCAAATAAATAAAGACAAATCCAAAATTGATTGGTTACGAAGTATACCCAGATATATCCATTTGATAATTAAATAAAGGTAGAGTGATGGAGGGAGATAGGAGCGCAGGGGAAGAGGTAGGTACTTAAAGACGAAGAAGGAAAAGAATTAACTACGAAAACAATATCAAAAAGCACAGTGAATCGTGATGATAACTGAAAATGGAAGGAAAATCAGGCAGAGAAGGAAAGGAACAGAGAAGGGAAGAGAGAAGAAGAAGGGAACAGTCAGCCAGAGAACGAGACATAAGATGACTCATCGATTGATGTATGAGAGGGGATATGACTGATCTACCACTCTGTGTCCGTCTCTATCTCTTTGTTTTCAGCAGATGTCAGTCGCTATATTTGAGGATATGTGCATGAAATGACTAACAAGCGACTTGTAAGAGACAAGCAAAGAGAGAGGAAGGTGCTGATCAATCATGGATTACGGTAGCATTTGTGCCTTTCACACATCGCACTGTGCAGAGTCAATCAACCCTCTCCCTCTCCCTCTCCCTCTCCCTCTCCCTCTCCCTCTCCCTCTCCCTCTCCCTCTCCCTCTCCCTCGACATAACAATTACAGTGATGACAAACAGAGCGTACGGTAGTTGATGTATTACTGTAGCGGACTAGCTTTTGACTGCGGTTTGTCATGGATATGGCCTTTGAATTATTAGAAAGAGAGGATCTGTTGAAACTTATAAATTTCTCAATATTCATCTGTTTGAAATCTGCAATCAAGTTCATATCGTATATGTAGATTTGACAAATGATTTTCTTGGAAAATGATTATTGCATAAAAACAGGAACAAATGCAATATTCAAATCAAATATGAATTTCGTTAAAAAATTGCTGAAGTACACTAACTAAACATAATTTTCTAATGCATAATTTTCTTTCAATGGCAAACATCAAAGAAAGGAGTAGATAGAAAATTTCTAATATCATTTGAAAGAAGCTCTCATAATTATTTTTCATTCAATAAATTGTTATATTAAATTGTTCCATAAATTCAACGCGTTCCGATCTACAGCGCTGCATACAAATCGTAAATTGATTAAATTTTATGCTCCGCCACGGCCTCCCAGACAAGCCAAAAATCTTGATTGGAAATGCACTAAGCGATGGGCTGCCGGAAAATCCTGAAGCCGGGATTTAGTTTCAGGCAACGTGGCGCGAATTTCAAATTCTTTTCATACCTTTAGTTTTTTTTAATGGTATTTTGCTTTTTTATATATATATATTTTTGCTTTTTTAACATGTTTTACATATATTTTCTGAAGCTAGATGCTCATAAAATAAGGAGGAACATATATTAAATATATTAAATAAATTTTTACATCGCAGTTTCTTTTTGTTAGTATATTCTTTCAATCGTTTATTTGATGATGCGTGCTTACATTTAAAAAAACAGTTGACGAGATATCATGGTATTTATCGTTGAAATGTTTATAATGTGGTAACGTTAGACATACATTACAAAACAATTTACATTTCACAGAATACAAATAAAATATCAAGATGAAACGAAGTATACAAGGGGGACCTAATCACCCAGTAATAAGATTACGGTTAGGTCATATGAAAAAGGCACGGTTCTTGCTGACCATGAAGAGAGAATGAGTACGGAACAGAGAACAGGCTATAAAGAACCACCTGAAGAGTCGGATCTGGATCTATCCAGGGGTACCGTTTCGTGAATGATTAGGCAAATGCCAGAACGCTAATCAATAACGGTAATAAGCCTGTCCATCAAATTTGTCATCACATCACTCAGATTAGAAGCACTGAACGCTGACCTGAAAGCAAAGAAACTTAAAATGAATAGGTTCGATGATATTACAGATGAGAACGGAGGGCAGTAGAAAAATAGAGTCAGTAATTTCTTCTAGTAAAACGTGGAAAGATAATGAAGACTTAGTAATTAAATTACTTACTGATGTGGCTGAAACAGTGATCCTGTTGATGATGAAGACGGGTTCCTATTTGAATCCAGCAAGCCATAGGCTACCATTTCATAAGTCCCCAAAGACGTGAAATTGGTAATGGAAGAGAAAGCACATGATGAATGTAGATGAACAATCGATAATTGAATCGGAGAAGGCTCTGGAATTACAAGATATTACGAAAGAGAAGGGAGTCAGGGGAAGGTTATTAAGTGCCAAATTCCCAGAAGCAGGCGTTGATTTAGAGACGAGACCTGATGGCTAGAGTGAATCACATTCAAGACTGCGAGAGACCTACGTAACGTTCGAACCCCATTTACAACTATCCTATTGTGAATCTAATGTAAGAGAAAAGAGCAAAAGATAAAATGTTGCCGAGCTTCGCAGAAAGGTGTGAATACAGAAAAGAAAATCGCGCTTACCAAAATTGAGTTGGGACAACGGAACACTCTCTCTGACAATGAAGTTTAAAAAAACATGGGTAGATCTACCGGCAGTCATAATTCGACCTTCTGAAATGGTTGTACTAAGACGACAATCGATTGGATTCGAGTTTGAGCGATTAAAAGACTAAATAGAAACATACGGTTACTATATTTTAACAATGGACAAACAATCAATAAACGGCGTACCCATCATAAGATTTCATCGATCCTTCAGTCCGATCAATATTCTTCAGTCCTTCACCATCCTTTATACATGAAGCTCACCAAATGTAGCTATCTATAAACCAATCAATAAATCGAATATCACATGTTCAAATCAATATAACTCACTTCATTCATTGCTTTCTCTCCGTCGAATACAAACGATAAACAATATGGAGTTTCATTCATTTGAATCGATTCATTTATATTATACTACAATGGATTCAAATAAGCATAGGTAGGTCCACCAGTAGTCATAATTTGACCTTCTGAAATGGAGGAGTCAATTAATACAGAGAAAAGTACACGCAGTAGGCCGCAACTGATAAATAGTAGTTTTAAAAGTGCAAAATTAAATGTCATGAAACGATAAACAAGTAAAATATGCAAAAACAACTCAATATTCAAGAGCAAAACAGAAATTGTAATCCAAGATCAAAACATGTTATAACAGGAAAGAATTAAGACTCTTACAACGGAGGCCCTGATTTTGCCTGAATAGCAGGGAAATGCCTGATTTTTAAACGTACAAAAGTGACCCTGCCAATATTACAACGAAAGTGTAGAAAAAATCAAAGTATACTGTACCACGACACGGGCAATGTACGGCAGGCAATTCAAACACCTTTTCGCGCCATTCCTTATCTACTGTAGAAAAAAGTTTGACGCTGCTGCCCATTTTCCAGTCAAACCTTTGGGAGGCCGTGCTCCGCCCCATTTTTCACGCTTGAATTTTTAAATATTATACTTATTTTGTATTATTTCACAGCAATCATTCTGACTACCTGTTTCATTACAGATTCTTCGAGGAAGAGTAATGTCCTCTCATCTATTCGAGCATTCACCATGCATGCAATCTTCGTGAGTTTACTTTCAACAATTTAAACCCCATCACAGTATTCTGGTTCAAGCCATTTTGTTTCCATAGCGAGACAAGCGAAAGACGATTGCATTTGAGAGAGTTTCTATGTTGAGCGGTCGTTTTTGCTTTCACAGCCTATAGAACATTGTGCCATGTCTTTTTGTCTTCTTTGTTATGATTATGATTATTGCCTGGCAGTGATCACCCGCAGGACTTCGTGTGCCTTGAATAACGGGTTGTACCTTTACCTCTACTTTTGTTATGATTATTCGCACAACTCTCCATACTATCAGTTCTAAGTTGCATTTTTATTCGAACCCATATTTAATCGAGTAAAACATAGTATCAGTAGTAGTTCTTATTAATCTTTTACTGTCATTTCCTGTCGTTCGTGCTCTTCTTCCTTCCATCTGAGTCATTCTTCTACGATATGACTCAACCACCTCCACACTCTTTATCGTCTGTCATCTCTTCTATTCTTCTTATCTCTTCTTTCCTCTATGGACTCTCTTCTCATTCTCTATTCTCTACACTATTCTACATCTATACAGTCTCTTCTACAATCTTTTCTTTATCATAACTCTATCAATCTGTACTCTCTCCAATTGTTCTGCTCTCTCACTCTTCTGTGCTTCCTCTTATGGGTCTCGTTGTATCGTTTTCTTATCACTCGATCGGCATACTATTTGATCAGAGGTGTCACATCAATAGTCTAACCTTCATCTCTTCTCTATTGTTCCTCTGATTCTCTTCATCTTCCTCTTATTCTCCATCTCCATATAGACTCTTCAATCATATTGAAATGAATCCCTTTGTTCTGTGATTCTATAACCTTGTCATTCTAGCTTTTCCTCTATCTCCTACAGTTCTCACTTTCCTCTCTTCTTCTAAACCTTTACTCAAACATCGCTAGGTCATGCTTCTCAAGTCTTTCCATGTTGAAGAACTATATGTGAACCTGAGAACTTTCAATTCTTCCTCCTCTTTTTTTCCAATCTTTTCTTCCCACATAACTTTTATGAGTCTATTCTCATCTAGTCTTTTAGATAATGTGTATCTGATTCTCCTTGTGTACTTGTATAGTGTTCTTTCCTATATTTCTATCCCTATTGGTCATTCTTCTAAATGGATATCTTCCTCTTTGAGTGCCCCTCTATCATCTCAGTCCTATCATAACGACCAATCAATCCAATGAATCTCTCTCTTCATCTCTCTTGAGATGACCACTCGTATGATTCTCATGATGATTCAATCATTCTCTCCATCTCTCTCAGTCATAGTTGCAGATTGGTCCAGATGTACGAATGCATTTTTGTCCTTTGAATCCTATCGTTTTGTCACAAATCTTTTGCGATTTTTCGTTATAGTTGCAGGACTCTTATGATATATGTTATCTTATCTCTTATCTCTTATGATATATGATATATCTTATGATATCTGTATATAATTGATTTTTTAAAACCATTAGGCCATTGTTTCAAAGATAAAATTTGTCAAATGTTTCTAATGTAATCCTTTGCAGATGTTCATTGTACTTCTATTCTCTGCTCTTCTTCCTCTTACAATTGTAGCTGATATTGGAGGTGGAGCAGTACCAGTGACTGTACCACCCAGTCGACTCCCAACTGATGGTATGCCAGTCATATTATAGTTAATGTATCAATTGTTCAACACTATTTCAATATATGTTTGTGTGCAATGGAGTGTAGTTCTTCTAACAAGAGATTCTATTGGTGGAGGAGATGAACAGTTAATGAATGAAACTTTTGTCAGTTCCAACATCTCAACCAGGATTTGATCGATACACACCAGCCTCTTTCCCTAATTCTATCACTGATTTTACACTGTGTCAGGTTTGTATTTTGGGTTACAAGGTTATTGTTACTGAATAATACTAGGCTTCTAATTTCTATTTTGTTCTATAATCAAAACAATACTGTAATATTGATAACCGTCATTTGAAATATTGATTATAGATGCCAGGAGCTTCTCTCGTATGTGATCCCAATCGAATTCTCACTGACGGAAACATCACTGCTAATCGTAAGAGATTATTCATTTAAATATTCGATTAGCTCGTGTAATAATTATTCGCTTTATGATGAAGCATAAGAAATTTAACAATAAGCGTGATATGTATTACTATTTTTTTCTGAAAATGAATCTTTGGTTCATTGGATTTACCGCTATATACATTCTAATTTGTTAACGCTGAAACGTCGAATTACCTGGTAAGAACAATCTGAAAATGTACTTTTTTTTCTTTTCTTTCAAGCACAAGAAGAGTATGGTACTGTTAATTTATCGATTGATTGTAGATATAATGATCGATGACGCGGTTGACCGCATCCGCGAGACGACTCATTGCGCGTGCGGAGCGGCTGATGGAAATCTCGGAGAGTGCAGAGGAGAAGGTAAGCATATCTCTGACACTATATCTTGGTGGCATTGGAATAAACCATTGAATTTCATGTAACACTTTGTTATTGTAAACAATTTGTGTAGTCATTGTTAGTTTGTGCTTCTTTATTGGTCATATATCTAATTATATTTGATTATAAGGTGGTTTCGTTATCTCAATCGCTCTCGTCGATAAGATGGTATTGGATACGAATGAAGAGTTTGTTATTATTTCAATTAAATGAAAATAATTAGAGTAAAGTTAAAATTAAGCGTAGTTTGAATATATGAGATGATATTTTTATTATTCGTCTAGTCAATCAACATATTTACTTCATCTCTCATCGATTGAATAAGAAATGAGTCATTGTTTTCTATCGAAATTTGATATGGTTGCTTATATGAGAAAAAGGAGATTGATAATGACATCCGGTGATATGACCATTTTGGCGTCGATAAATGACTCATGGGTGTCTCTATTTTGGTTTCGATACCGTAACCTTTGCCAATCTCTTCGTGGTGAGACCATAGATACGGTAGTAGATACTGGCTAATCGATAATCGTTCCAGGAACAAAATCGATCGTATGCAAGCAGCATCGACATTTGCCAATGAAGTTCGTAATCGTCAACAACGAGGACAATGTGATGATGATGCATTGATCTTTTTGTCGAAACAAGACCAAGTGGTACGGTGGTAGTTCTCTATACGATTCTTTTCTTTTAAAAATCATTGGCTATTGATTTTAAGTTGAATATACAAACTAAATATATTTTATGGCGCATAGAAAGATCTTAACAATGATTCCACGAACAGTAGAGGATACTTAATGACTGAATTCATCATGATCTATCTTTGATTTCTTTCAGATGTGGACATCTGTCGGTACAGTCGCTCAACGATATCTCACTACTGAACTCATCAATGCAATCACACTCAATGCTGGTAAGTATTACTAGTACTGTAACACAACCATGGTGTGTACATGCGTTCTGTCATTCGGTAAACGTCGCTAATTGTAGAGACATTCTTTGTGAATGGGGATCTGACAAAGGGACTGAACTACACAATCTCACTCTATGGACAAGTACTCAGAGGAGAACAGGTACTACCATTGATTACTGTATCTAAACTTATCAATTCCAAAGATCATAATTTAATCATAATTTGTGGATATTCAAATTACCGATTGAACAACATTATTCTTGACAACTGTGATTGAATGATTGTTCATTCAGGTAGATCTAACTCCACCATCAGGATGGTATTGGCCATTCCCTCTATGGGCAGTTATCCTCATTGCCGTACTTCTTTCTCTTCTTGCCATTGCTTGTCTCGCAGGTGCCATCTATGGTTGTGTCAAGTGTTGTTGTCAGAAGGATCGACACGCGGAATACGAGATGGGAGTGAGGATGTAGGATGTATACATTTGTTTGATCTTTGATCTCTCATTTTTAATCACTCAGCGTAATCCATTTCGTAGTTTTGCATGAATCTCATAGAGATGTTTGATCGATTTTTGTGAATGTACTCTAGGCTTTACCATATTACGATTAGCCAATTTCCGATGCTTTGATCTGTTACTTCTCCCCGTTGATATATCAATTTTTACTTTGTGAATGTGTTTTGATCTTTGATCTTTTGTACGTTGTTATTCATTTGTCCTCACATTTCCGTTGCATTACATTGAACGGGTATCAAACCCGATTTAACTTTTTTACTAATACAAATTAAATTTAATATAATAAAGATTTTACATTTTTCTTCTGCAAAATCACAAGTACAGTAGCAATATACTCTGTTTTGAATACTTGGAAAGGTTGATATAATGACTGAATAACTCTCCATTCTACTATTCATTTCTTTCTTTCTTTCTCCATCTCAACGGTCGATTCTCTAACAATGCTCGCTTCCCTCCTACTAACTCGATCTCTACCCAGATTCCCTCTACTAACCCGTCCACTGACAACTACCGTATCCCCATCCATAGGCGTGCCACGACCATGCCTGTACTTACTGTACGTTCTCACTTCTATTGATTGATTGTCATATCTAAAGTAATATAATAATCGCTGCAGGACCACTCGGAAACTGTCGTCCACACGGAGATTGGGGCGAAGAACGCCATTCAATGGTAATTCTTTGATCTCTACAAAGCTCGTTGATATTTTTGTATTCAAAATGCACTAGTAGGATTTGTAATTAAAATTTTGGATTTTCGATCTTTTTTTTTCTCTATGGAATATTATTATTTAAATATTAGTGTCTGTGATCTATGCTCATTTCGATGTACTTGTTTCCATTGATATTATCGAAATAATCGATGAGAAGGTGTAAGATAGAAATCTCTCCCAAGATCAAGAGTAGATGAAATTGGATGTTATTTTGATGTCTTACAATGATTGGGGGAATTCCCCTTCTTTACTCTTTTACCTTTTTCTCTAAATGTGCGTGATGGTTCTCTTACTCGATTTGTATTCGTTTGATCTTTATAAATTGTTTTTAATCGATGAAAAGCGCCTAGGGCATAGTTTTGTGTCGAGACTGCAATGCAAGAGAGAGAACATGTTAGTAATAGAGAAGAGTGAGAGAGTGCGTGAAATGAAGAGACCGAAGGAGTAAGTGGTCTCTCATGAAGCAAAAGCGACAGAGGAGGAACTTCGTTTGTGTCAACCACTCCACTCATCTCTCATTTACTTATCTTTACTCACGTTTTCCGGACTTTGTACGATCTTCGCACGAACAGAGAACCGCAGTTCAACAACATATTTTTGCTCCGATCTTTGGTTGCCCTTTGCTCACTCTGCTCTTGACTTTGTTGACCAAGAACATTCTTATAGTCTTTAGAGCTCTCGTAGGGTTCTAAACAGGTTTAAAAGTTATTCTCGTCATTGTTTCACTTTTGAAAGTAGTTCATTGAACGTCACTTACTTGTTTCTCTCATTACTCGTTCGCATTTCCTGATACTTCTGAGGCCTTATCCATGAACAATGGTAAAGGATTTGCCGACAAACGTGACGTCATCAGCGTAGGGGGGGGGATTTTTGGCAATTGAATCCTCCCACCGATATGATGTCACGTTTCCGTTTTTCTAGCAGTTCATGGATACCTATGCTGATGAGATTCAAAGATTATGATAGTATTGATTGTATTGGATAATCAGATACAGTACTGTACGGTCGTGTCTACGTCATAGTGATAATCTTCTATGACTATCTATGACGTAGAGATGAAGGGATGAGTCGAAATGATTTCCTTTGATTGTGATCATTCCTCTTCTTCAACCTTGTGTGTGTTTATGCCTTTCGAATCGAAAGGAATACTCTGAGAGAGTATATTATTCTGCTGACTTGAGTAGAATTGATTTCCTTGACTCTAACTTCGATATGGATATACCACAGACTAATGGTGAGCGAATATATCTTTATCAAACCTTTCTACTTGTCGGTTTACATAAGCATATTCCCATTTGGTTTCGTGCGAATTGGGATCCAATCTGCGAATGTGAGGTTGGAAGGGTTTTAAAGCCTTCATCTCTAAGCCTTCACACTCCATTCCATACTCTCAGTCGTTTATTCAACGTCAGCTGGGTACTTTGCGATCAATGGAAAAGAGAAGAAGAAGATAGATGGATGGAAACTAGAGAGAAGAAGAGAAGTAAGAGTAGAAGGGGACAAGGCTCTCTTGTCGTCTTTTCCCCCTCTTCTTCCGTGCTTTTCGTATCTCTCCCTCTGTCCCTTCTCTCTCTCTCTAGTTCTACGATGTCGATTTCCTTGTTTCGCACGTGCTCTCGTTTTTTGTTCGTTGAACGCAAAATTAGCGATTTCGCGTTGTTTGCCGAGGAAAAGTTTATGGCGAGAAAAGTGTAGATTCGCATCGGTCTATGAAGGAAACCAATAAGGAAAGAAACAACTTATTGTTAGGAGTACCTATTAAAGAGCCACAAGGTTTTTGGGTCGTATTTCTATTTTCTGAGCTTGGCTAACGTTCGTTACGGTTCTGTTTGCGACTCCTGAATTCTTATAAATTTTTTTATCTAATCGATTTATCCAGATTTATCATCTACTTTCGTTCGATTCCTGACATTATTTGATTGATGGAAATAGTGTTTGTTGCTGTGTACTCTAACAGTGTCCAATGCCAATTTATCTGCGTTCATTTTCCCATCACAAGATCTACTGGAAGTGATCGACTCGACCTTACCAAAAGAGTGCAATGCACTATAAAAGCTGTAAAGGTGCTCAAACTCTTCATTTCGGTTGATCTCTGATCGTCTGTTCTCTCTCAACAATTTGTACTAACTCTCTCACTCATCTATCCATTAATCACATTCACTTATGGCTTTGACATTTCTTTCCGTTCAACTCTACTCTATAGGTGCGAATGAACCAGCCATGATGGTCATTCCTATCTCTATCGTTGATCTACACTCTAATCATGCCTGCATATCTCTCTGTGTCCACAGCCTATTCCATACACTTCTCTTCTTCATCTTGTTCTTTGTCATCGATTCATCCCATCCCTTTTCCATCTATTCATTTCCTTCTTCATCTTCACTCGTTCATTTCAAAGCATGTGAAGCCCCTCCTCCTCCTTCTTCTTCTTTGATTCTCTGCCATCTCCACTCCCTCCTCCTTCTTCACTATATCGTTATTTCTCTTCTTCCTCTTCATTTGTTGCTTTTCCCAGCTACAGACACAACAGGATACTACCAGCAGTTTGAATATCGTGTACGAAGTACTGTAGCCTGTGGTGCTAAAGTGGTACTGTAGCAGTACAGTATGAACACCACGTCGACGATTCCTACTACACCATCTCCGTTGATCTCCTCAAAGGAGTATGGTATGCTACTTCATGGAGCAAATGGATCATCGGCGTTCAGATGTCTCTCAGCTCCCCCTGCACCCGCGAGAACTCCATCTGATTCATCCCTTAATGCTTCAATGTCATCTTCCTCTTCTGGAGGTGAAGAGACTCCAGTATATGATGGTGTACCTGGCCGGCCAGTGAAGATGCAGATTGGGCCAGAGACGAGCCATGTTTCGACGTCTCGACGTCGTCAAGTAGGTACAGGTAGTCCATGGAGAATGGATGGACGAGGTTGGCTTGGCGGTAGTTCATTCGCGGAGTTACTCATTAAAGATGAAGGTCTGCATTCATTCATCTTTATTTCTTAGACGAATCTTTAATCATGATCTGATTCTTTCGGTTAGACTGTTATTGACGAAGTCGTGGGGCTATAGGGCGTTCTGCTCTTATTGTTATTTCGAGAGATTTAACATTGGGTGTCAGAAGATGTATTTTTGATTCAACTAGTGCGTAGTACGTAGCATAGTGATTTTTCTACCGTCATCCTACCGTAATCCATTCTACATCATTCGTTGTGGGATAAAATCCATTGTGAATTGCAGACGGCAACGACATGTCAGAGGCTCCATCGATTGGCAGTCACAATGCGAAGAGTGGACCCGTACCCATTGTATGTGTCCATCGACCATCTGATGCTGAACAGGTATGATCTTTGATCTTTGATCTTTGATCTTTAGTACTAGGGTAGTAGTAGTGCCCTTAGGGGTGTGCTAGTGTTGAAAGCTTTCTTCTTTTATTTTGTGCAATCGGAGAGTCTATTAAAAGAATCCATTCTAGATACATTTGATTGATAAATGAATGTAAACGCATTGAAATATGTTTAATCATCTAATCCTATTATTTATTCAGTGTGGTGGTCTTGGTTCACCAACTCGTACAACTCCATTAGATGAATCACATACACCAAAGAATCTCAAGATATACACGGGTTCACTTGCCAAGGTTCTATCGGCCACGGTATGTTTATTCATTTTTGATTCTTGATTTAAACAATTTTTTAAAAATTTTAAAGAAATTTTTACTGAAACTAAGATGGAGAAAGAGATCATGCCAATTTTCACTCAGGGTAGCTAAAAGTTCTCCGGTTTCTTGGGGCCTTGCCGCTATAGATAATTGACATGAATAATGATCAGTTATCGATAGCTATTCGTTGAAACCGTTCCATGTTCATCTCTCTCTCTATAGGATCATTCTTATCTCAATTAAACATCTCACAATCAATTCTCAATCTAAACGCGTCGCTTTTTGTGCTTGCATTATTACAGTAATTGATAGAGGCCATTGGTATACTATAGTTCTAGAATTAGACCAATTCTAGAGTACTATTCATTTGAACTCTCTAGGGATGTAAAATGTGAGATCATCTTGGGTACCAGTTCGTTTTATCATGGCAGTATAGTAAAACGAACCTCCAACTGTTGGCCAACTTCTTTAGTATATAGTTTGTTCCATTTTCTTATTCTCATCTATTGTTCATTGAATACTCTTTGAGTATGATCATTAAATAACTGGTCAAAGGAGAGACCATATCTTTTGATGATCACAAAGAGGAAGAAATGGATTACTTTTATCTCAAGAAAGTTTTTGTGTGAGTGGGTATAACCGTCCCCATCTTCTATCTATGAGAGAGTAAAGTCTGATGAAATGATCATATAAATGGAAGTTAAACGGGTAGTTATATGGGTGTACCCCATACTGTAGTGTACCCTAGTGAGATGGGTATAGACATAGACATGGATAGATATAGATAGAGATATCTTTTATGTCTATGATAATAAAGAATAGAAAGAAGTGTGCTAGATCTAAATATGATCATAAGATCGTAAAGAGAAGAAGTTATTGATGTTTACATGATGATATTTGTGAGTAAGAAGTGACGATTCTTTAATAGGTTCACAGTTTTTAATAGTGTGGCTGAGTTTTGACGATGAGTGAAAAGCAATGATGAATGATTTGATCAATGATTTGTAGAACACGAGAATTCCATCCCAACAACTTGGAAAGTTAAATCATACAAAAATAATGTACACTTCCAAAGCGTCCGACGGAAATACTGACTCAATTATTGTAATATTATTAGCATTCAAAAATCATAGAATTATTGATATGTTTCTGCTAGACATAGATTGTCTCCGTTTATCTTTCTCAATGTTTCTCTATCAGATTAATGTATCATGCTCTATTCATTTCTCTGTACTCTCTCATTTCTCCACACTCTCTCATAGACGCCAGTCTATATTAAAACAAAGTGCTCTTCTACTATCTCTTTGGCTTTTGATGGGGGCGGAATTCATGAACTCTCTTCAGTCTTCTCTTATCTCTCGTCATCTCTGATTGTCTAACCATCTCTTCATGTCTCTCTTCTCTCTCGTCCACTGATGTAGCACCCATTCCGTTCAACTTTCGTACAGAAGATAGAGATAAACGTGGTTCTTGCGTACATCTTACTTGAGCTCCGCCTACTATTAATACTCGGAAAAAGATTGAAACTACATACAAATGAAGTATGATAGATCACTTTTGAGTATAGTTTATCATCCTTCAGTGATCTTACTGTAATGGGTCGTCGTAGTTATAAGGTATACTGTATTAGAGGAAATATCTACTAATCATCAATTGCTATTAAAGAATATGGTCACGTGATAGCATGAAACAATAAGGTTACTGTAGATTACAGTGTACCCTGATTCAGGATCTATCACGAGAACTCCATGATGCACCCGTTAGTTCACGAACTGGACAGACATCATCAGTGATACCTGAGAGTAGAGTACTTGTATTGTACACTGGAGGAACTATTGGAATGAAGAGTCAAGGAGGAGGTACGGTAGTTAATTGCTCTGTTGTTGACTACAGTACATATTTATTGATTTGAGAGTTTCTAATTAGTTTGTGTGCTTCTATATTTTGAAAAGAATACATAGCCATCGCCTTACTAACTCATTGACTAAAAACGTTTGTTTAGAGTAGGATGAGAAACATCAAACTTGCAGGGAATGTGACGTATATGTGTTCTGCAAAAATATCGTTTCATATTTCTCTGTTTTCCAACTTTCTTATGACATAATTGTTAGACTCATTACAGCAAATGACAGTGATTTATTTTGGTAATAAAATAAATAATTGAGTGAATGATTACAGTATACTCTCCATTACCTGGATATCTTCCTGAAGTAATTCGTAATATTCCTCCATTGAATGATAGAGAGTTCATCGATGAATTCTACGCCAATGCCTCTGTTACACCCTACTCACTACCGCCTATTAGAAATATGAAGAAACGTGTCATATACTGGGTACGGTAATTCTAATTGAAGTTATCGTGAACTGAGTTTTTTGGAAGTTGTAATGTCCTGTAGAAATGATGAACTTGGATGGATTACAGTATCAATCAATTGATCAATCAATATTGTAGATCGTTGAATATGAGCCTCTACTGGATAGTTGTGATATGACTTTTGATGATTGGATTAGAATAGCCACTGATATCAGAAAGGTAAGGGTTTGATTGAGGAGAGGTATTATATTATCGTTGATAAAACCGCCATGTTTGAGGTCACACTCAATTGAACTTTTGAAATTGACTTTTATACTCTTTGATGAATGAAAGTGAAAGTAGTAAAGTAATGATTGTGAACTTTTATTGAACATTCTCAAACATTCGTCATTTTTAAGAGCAACAGATCATCATTTCAATGATTGATTATTGATTTTATCGATTTATTATAGGCCTATCATCATTATGATGGCTTCGTTGTTCTTCATGGCACGGACACACTCGCATACACTGCTTCTGCACTCTCATTTATGATGGAAAACCTTGGAAAGCCTGTCGTTATCACCGGAAGTCAGGTACGGTGGCTGTCAAAAGTTATCGTAAAGTGATTTTTCATCATCGAAAGTTAAGTATCTCTTGTTTGCAATTGTGAATATTTGAAGTGTTCCTCTCTCCTGATCATTAATGGTCGCAGAGATTCAAATCATTTTCGATTAAACAATCGATCATTAATGATATCTAAACGATTTTACGGTTGTATCATGTTATAAACCTTCCTCTGTTTAGATACCCGTAGCCGAAGTTCGATCTGATGGTATGGACAATCTGATTGGAGCATTGGTCACCGCAGGAAATCTTGATATACCCGAGGTAATATAATAGATTGAATCATGGTTTATTGAGATATCGTAGAATAGTAGAAGAACATGAAGATATGAGTTATACTATAGGAATGATTTTTCTTTGTTTTTGCTTAATAAAAATATCAGTCATTGAATTCAAGCGCACATTCATACAAAGAGATAAATTGTATTCATTTAGGTTTGCGTCTACTTCAACAACAAACTTCTTCGTGGAAATCGTACAGTGAAGACAGACAATTCGGCTCTCGCTGCATTCGATTCTCCCAATATGCAACCTCTAGCTAGAATGAACATCAATATAAAGGGTACGGTAATGATCTTTGATCTTTGATCTTTCATCTTCCAAAATGTGATGTGTATCTGTTTGATCTCTTCCTTCTTTCAGTTAACTACGACTCGATCTTCCGTTCTGAACTTGTTGCGCCCTTCTGCGTCCACGACAATCTTTGCAGGTACTGTAGATTGATCTTTGATCTTTCATCATTGATCTTTGATCTTTGATCATTGTTGTTTGTGGTTTGATCATTTATCATCCCAGGAACGTCGGTATGCTTCGCATCTTTCCCTCGATGAGCATTGAATCTGTGAGTCTATGACATATTTTATGACCAATCGATAATTGATTTCTTCCCTTTAGGTTCGTGCCTTTCTGGCCTATCCCACACAGGGTGTCATTCTGCAGACATTCGGAGCTGGAAATATGCCGTCAAAACGAACGGATATCATTGAAGCGCTGAGGGTGTGTGTTCTGATCTTTAATCTTTGTCCTATGATCTTTGATCTCTAAGTTTTGATCTTTTAAAGGAGGCTATCGATCGAGGCGTTCTTGTCGTTAATATTACCCAGTGTCTGAAGGGACAAGTGGATATGCATTATGCTACAGGAAAGGTGATCGGTTGATCTTTATTCCACTTTCATGAGTATATTCTGAAAACCCGTTGGTTCCATGCTGCATTCTTATTTCATCTTATTCATTTGTATAATAACGTTGATTAGTATAGAATATCACATTGATGCCTATTAATCATATCTTTGATCTCTGTTCAGATCCTGTACGACATTGGAGTCATTCCTGGATCGGATATGACCTCTGAGGCTGCCATGTCCAAGCTGTGCTATGTACTCGGTCGTGAAGACTGTACACTCGATAAGAAGAAACATGTATGATCTTTGATCTTTGGATTTTGTAGTTTGATCTTTGATCTTTGTAGCTGCTCCAAATCTCCCTGCGTGGCGAGATGACTGTGACGCGTAAGGGTGAAGGCAAGCAGCTTGATATAAGTGAGTTGATCTTTCATTGATTCGTATATTGTATTGATTGACTTATCGATTGCTTTGCAGTTCCTCAGATCGCTAAGGCACTACGTCTGGGTACGACGAAGGAAATTCTCGCAGTCAAGGTTGCAACTTTGATTACTATTCATTCTCTATTTCAATTAATATCATGACTTTTGTGAGCGAATATTTATTTTATGCAACCTTCGGTACTGCCAGGAAAACGAAAATTGGGGCGATCACCTTTTCTTTGGTTTGCGTTTTTTGATCAACATTTTTTTAAAATCTGAAACATTCCTAATACGTTTCAAAACAAGCTTTGTGATTGACAAATTCTTAATTTCAAAAGGATCTGAAAATAAAATGCAAACAGTACTCATTATGTGTTTATATACTGACACTGACCCTCTATTATAATCATTCAGGGTGCTCTCATTCCTCCTCTCGTTTGTCATGCAGCCAAGATCAATAATGTTCAACTGCTTGAGGAACTCAAGGTTTGAATTTAATTTCGTTAGGCGCCAAATTCAAAAGTTCATTTATTCACTGATCTTTTTTTGTCAGGACTCTGGTGCTGTTTTCTCACTCACTGACTACAACATGCGTAATGCACTCCATGTGGCTGCGTGCAATGGAAACACCGAGGCCGTCAAGTTCCTTCTCGCAAATGGCGTCAACATACACGCCAAGTGCGTCAGCTATTTCTTGACACGTCCACAATGTTGTTTAACTTTATCGATTGATTCAGAGATCAATGGGGTTTCACTCCTTTGATGTGCGCCGTTCGAAGTGCAAATGCTGATTGTATCGAGGCTATCAGACAAGCTGGAGGAGTTCTTGATGGAGATCATGAAGAAGATGGTGAGGATTACGGTAAATGATGAGTACCAGATGAGTTACGATAGATTATGGGTACTGTAAGGGTTACTGTAGATGATGTGTATCTATCAACAATACTGTAGGTTACGGTAATTAAGAGTTTTGTCACTGTATAGTTACGGTAGAAGAACATTAGTGACAGAGATTACTGTTAATGTGAATGAATGACCTCAACTACCATATGAGTAATATTGTGCGTGTCAATCTAATATCTAACCTTTCATCATCGTCAGGAATGGAATTGTGTTATGCAGCATCACATGGAGATATCCAAACATTGAAGGCCTATGCAGCAGCTGGATGTAATCTAAATGATACTGATTATGATGGACGAAGTGCACTACATTTGGTTAGTTCAATCTAAATGTACTTTATTATTCTCCCCTGAATTCGTTTTGTAAAAAATGGAGTTATTCGGGAAAACTCTTAACGATTGATAGTTATTCATATGCATTTGGTCAATTCAATAAAAATCATTAAATATATACGTTCAGGCTGTGACGCATCGTCGCCCCGATGTTATCGATTTCCTACTCGAACACAATGTTCAACCAGACATCAAGGTATACGGTAATTTTCATTTCGATAGTTCGATCTCGTATGGACCGTGAGATTACGGTAACATATTCAGGATTTCTTTGGTCGTTCCCCAATCGATGAGGCCTCGAATATCGGATGGACTGCTGTGGTGAGTGGGAACTTGTCGATTTTATATTTCATTTACAAGATTAAATCACGAACTTATATCAATTCTTTTTTTCAATTAATCATTATCTATGTTGCAATTCACACTCTTCGTTTGATTATTTACTGTAATTATTGTTTCGTTTCAAAAGGACAGTATGCTTGAATATTGAAACATTATTTTAATTAAGGTGGATCAATTGAAGAAGGCAACTGTGGCTTTCCACGAAGCAGAGAAAGTGAAACGAGAATGTGAACATGGAGACGAACATGGAGTATTCCATTTTGAATGAACTAAACTGACAATCTTCTCCCCTCAATAATCCCCCAAGCCCCAATCCTCTTTCTAATTTGCTCATACAAAACCACTCGATAAAGCAGCCATATCCATCGTGCTAATCGATAATTCAGGAATAGATGCGAGTAGAATATTGATTGATTGATTTTTTGAGTCCAACTCTTTATTTGTTTTCTTCTACCTAGGCTAATTTCCAGATTTGCTCATGTTTTATTATAGAATTGTGACATTATTCTATCGACGTGTTGATCGTGCATAATGAATATAATGAGTCCTCATTCACATTGATTAGGAATTGCATTTTCTGTAAAAGATGGTGACGTAGATGATAATAAATAATATTAATCATTCGATGGTATTACGAAAAGATATGACAGTTTGTTGATGATAAAGGCAGAGGGATATGGATATGGTGAATGTAGATCATTGATTCAAAACGATTGAACCTTATCACAACTGGTGCATCACAATGATTATTGAACAAACTATACTAATTTAGATTGATTTAATATATGAGAGGAATCGCGAGAAAATCGACCGTTTCGGAGGGTCCGCGGACATAGAAAATTCGACCCCCTGAAAAATTCAGAATAAGTACTTTGAACGATGCTCTATCGAACTGCGTTTTCCGAATTTGCATATCTGCTCTCATTTTCGAGTAGCGGTAGGTCAAAGTTGGCAGGTACGGTTTTTTTGGCTCGAGTGTGCGTCAGAAAAATGATCATAACTCCGTTCAAAATAATGATAGACACTTTTTCAAAAAAAGCATCGAAAGAGGAGATCTTGCGCAACATTTACCAGTTGATGACGTCATTTTTCGACCGTGCGCCGGTGCTGGGCGGTCGGTTTTATGAAAAAGTGACGTAACTTTCCTAATCGGAAAAAGTGCACTTTTCTTCTATGCGCGTTTTGTTGCACCCATATGTGTCTAAAAATGACCCAAGTTTCAGAGGATTTCCGAATTGGAAAAAAAAAAAGCGCTGATTTTAGTGACGCGACCTCGGCTTATTCCTTTATTTAGTGACGCGACCTCGGCTTATTCCTTTATCAAGAAACAGCAAAGGAGCTAAAATGACTCAAAAACATCCGAAAAAACATTACGAGCTCAAAATACCCATATATGACAGTTATATGAAACACAAAGCCACCAAGTTCCGAAAAATTTGAAAAAAACCGTATTTTGCTTTTCCACGTGGAAAAAACGTTTCAGTAATGATAATTAATCTTTATAATATTTCTTATAATGTTTTTGAACATTTATATTTTTGGAAGTGAAGGCCTACCTGCTCTTAGAGCCGAGATATCCGCCATCGAAATTACACGCGCGCGCCCCAACTCCGCGCGACTGCTCATCATCCGCTCTCTCACTCCCACACGCTCTTTCGTGAACAGACAGGGAGAGAAAAAAAGGAGAAGGGAGACTAAGATCTGACAACTACACGAAATGGAGATGTTAGAAAACTCTGAGCGAACAGAGTTGCATTTGAACAACAAAGAACGAGTGTGAGCCCCCCCCCCCCCCAAACCTTCCTCGCTCTCTCTCTCTCTCTCTCTCTCTCTCTCTCTCTTCAAGGAATGATGAAGTACAATGTCAAAATTAATGTTAGATAAGATACATTTATTAGAGAAATCAGTCATAATTGAAAACAATTAACATTGAAATAACATATTACAAAGAGAAATGGATGACAAACGGATGTTTTAAGGATGTTTTTAGTTTAGTGATCGAATGAGACAGAGACAAATTATATGTGTGGTGGATTAACAATAATTTATAGTAGATTCCTAGCAGTGCTAGGGGGATCCATAAATTGTTTTACTTGCGAGCGTTTTATACTTATGTGCGGGAAGAGCATTTCGCTTGCGCGCCCATCCGCCTCTATTACCCTTTGAGAAGAGATGTTTTTTTCATCGTACCAATCCTGATTGATCGTTGACCTGCCTTACTTCCATTCTTCAACATGGTTGTGGTTCCACTCATTGTGACACTACTTCTCCTGGGTGTCATTCCTGCTAGGAGAAGGATCCACGAACTTCTGTTCCAAGGGGCGGTGGGAGAGAGTGAGCTTACCGACCGTTCGCGATGAAGAAAATGAACGTGAATGAAGAGGTGAAGAGAGAAGAGATGTGTTGCCATAAAATGAACGTTTTCCAGCTCAGAATGACTCAAAACAACTTGTTTCATCATTCTTAGCACCAAAAATACCGTGGAACACGTTTTTTGTGTCTGTAAAAATCAGCAAAAGATTTGGATCGAACCGGGGTTCGAACCCGCTCGGTGTTTTTAGAGTGGTACCTCTTTACCTCGACGTCTCGAATGATTTTGCTTATTTTATTTATTTATTTATCGTAGTTCGCTCAGAGTTTTCTAACATCTCCATTTCGTGTAGTTGTCAGATGTTAGTCTCCCTTCTCCTTTTTTTCTCTCCCTGTCTGTTCACGAAAGAGCGTGTGGGAGTGAGAGAGCGGATGATGAGCAGTCGCGCGGAGTTGGGGCGCGCGCGTGTAATTTCGATGGCGGATATCTCGGCTCTAAGAGCAGGTAGGCCTTCACTTCCAAAAATATAAATGTTCAAAAACATTATAAGAAATATTATAAAGATTAATTATCATTACTGAAACGTTTTTTCCACGTGGAAAAGCAAAATACGGTTTTTTTCAAATTTTTCGGAACTTGGTGATTTTGTGTTTCATATAACTGTCATATATGGGTATTTTGAGCTCGTAATGTTTTTTCGGATGTTTTTGAGTCATTTTAGCTCCTTTGCTGTTTCTTGATAAAGGAATAAGCCGAGGTCGCGTCACTAAATAAGGGAATAAGCCGAGGTCGCGTCACTAAAATCAGCGCTTTTTTTTTTCCAATTCGGAAATCCTCTGAAACTTGGGTCATTTTTAGACACATATGGGTGCAACAAAACGCGCATAGAAGAAAAGTGCACTTTTTCCGATTAGGAAAGTTACGTCACTTTTTCATAAAACCGACCGCCCAGCACCGGCGCATGGTCGAAAAATGACGTAATCAACTGGTAAATGTTGCGCAAGATCTCCTCTTTCGATGCCTTTTTTGAAAAAGTGTCTATCATTATTTTGAACGGAGTTATGATCATTTTTCTGACGCACACTCGAGCCAAAAAAACCGTACCTGCCAACTTTGACCTACCGCTACTCGAAAATGAGAGCAGATATGCAAATTCGGAAAACGCAGTTCGATAGAGCATCGTTCAAAGTACTTATTCTGAATTTTTCAGGGGGTCGAATTTTCTATGTCCGGGGGGTGGTCGAACCTCTGGCGATTCCTCTCATATAAATTATTTACTTAATAATGTAACAATAATTATAAAAATTTAATTTGATTATTTCCTAATTTAGCATCTTTCTTCTTGTTCGTTTGTCCTCTGGAATGTGAACAGTAGTCGCCTATAGTAATAGTCTATAAATAACTTCTAATCATTCTTATCAACTATAATTGGGCCTTAACCATAACAAAGTGATTGCATGATACCATTTTCGTATAAAAAGGAGACTGCACAATACAAAATTCATACAAGTCTTTCCACTGTAGACATTCACACTTTATTGTTCAAAATGCTCTAATCAATATAATTGTAGATCAATCAATAATGTTATTCCGTCGTACTCGTTCATCTCTTCTTCTATTTTCCTTCATCATTGCATGTTGGTTATGTAGACGCGGACTATTCGCTCAAAAGATAGATGAGGTATCAATACGTTAAAGATGGAGGACCATAAATGTTTATCTAATGTTTATCTGTAAATCCATAACACGCCTATGCAATGGATAGGAGATGTACAAGAAATTACAATTTTCAAAAATTCGCGCTGTTGCATGCACTAGACTCTCACTCTTCATTGAAATATCATCAATCGTAGATAAGTAATTTATGTGGTGTTCAAAAGCTACGAAAGGAAAATAAAACGAGATGAGAGAGTACGAAAAACGAGGAGAGTTTTCTTGGTTATTCTTGTCTTTAAAACTTAACTTTTAGATCCTTCATCTCAATCAGCCCACTAAATAATATTGTTTTAATTAGTGACTAAATACTAGGCCGGAATCAGTGAACGATTCGATACGGTTGATCACCATCAACTAGATCAAACAACAAAAGGACGTTTATTTCCAACGATTCAACCAAGTGTCAAACCGATTCTAGATTCCCATCCAACAACAAAAAATGTTCGTCAGGTATGTTTAAAAAATAATGCAACATTAATTTTTAACGATCATCTTTTATTTAACCAAAAGCGTAGTCAAAAGATATATTTATTTAAAAAATCTTAATTAATGATTAATTGCAGCCTAAAGTAACTACTCGTTCATCCAATATTCATCCCATTCCTAATGTTCCAATTACTTCACGTCCTTCTCGTCCATTCTCTATTACTGCTTGATTGTTCGATTATATAAAATCATGTTTATATATTTATGACAATTGTTTACTCTATAAAAGTTTGTATAAGATATTTGAAGACATTTATAATAAAAATCGAGTGTACAATTTTTTTTAGATTGGAATGCTAAAGTTTGCAAAAAGTTGATTCTGTAGAAAAACAGTGGTAAACTTCAGACGTTATATGGTAGTCGAAATTGTGCAAGAATGAAGAAACAAAAATTTTTTTTCGTCGTATTTTTGAATTTATTTGTAATTAAAATTTATTTATATCAAGGGTCTTGTTATGAAGGTCTTGTTATGGTTCACGGTATCTTACCCCCCCCCCCCCCCAAATAAACAATCAATCGTTTCTAGACACACGACTTTATCATGATACTGTATCTATCGTATTATTTATCCTCACAGGTGCGTAGAGGATAGGAATGGATTATGAAGTATCGGTGACATTTGAATTATCCACTGTAGTTTCACTTGGAGACTGATCTCTTGTCTCAACTGGATCAGATGGGATATCTTCAACTAATGTAATGGTTGATTCAGACGTTGAGATCACATTCGAAGATGACGTTGAGTCAGTCTTCGTTGTCACAGTCGTAGTCGTTGAAGTCGTAGGCTCTACCGTAGTTGGACTCTGTGTAGTCTGAACTGTAGACTCAGTCATTTGAGATTCAGACACCGTCGTACTAGTCATGGATGAAGGTATAGACGGCGTCACAGTCGATGGTTGTACATTTGGATGAGTTTGTGGGAATTGAATCGCATCGATCGATGGGGTATCAGGTACCGATGTAGTTGGATCACGACCCATCTGAGATGCTGTCACTGCTTTTTTGTCACCTTCCCTTAATGGAATATAATTGTTATAAAGAATATCGATTGATTTACGTACTTTGCCAACTTCAACGACATTCCGACTCCTATGCCAATTCCAACTGAAAATAAGTGACTATTGATCTTTGTTCTTTGATCTTTGATCTTTGAACTCACTGAGTATGAAAAGAGGAACAACAATCATGACAATTTTGACTGGCAGCGATAATCCTTTTTTCTTCCTCTTTTCAACATCCTTTCCTTTCTTCATTCCAACTTTATTTCCCTTCACGTCTTTCTTGGGCTTTTTCTTCTCGGGTTCAGACTTATCCTGAAACATTGATGATCTGTTCTTTGTAGATGTTACTTATTTTGTATTTCTGAATTTTTTTTTAATAGTACGAAGCACAGAGATACTAATGATGTTGGAAAAGCCATGGCTACATAACTCCATATTCAGTCATATCGGTTGGTTTGTATCAGCATTGGACGATTAATCAAAATTTAACGAATATTTTAAATCGTTAAATTTAACGATTTAAAATTCCGTTAAATTCCGTTCATTCCTTTAAATTGTCAAAAAGTGAAAATCGACGCTAACTTGATTTTTAATGGTTTTTCTTTTTTTTAATAGAATGAAATATTTTCCTTTTTTCTTCAATATATTAAATTTGTTTGTTAAAAGATGTTTACGGATTCTATTAAAAATAAATTTAACGGATGAATACCATGAAATCTGCTGACTTTAAATCCCCCTGGTTTGTGTCATCATAAATAAATATGTACTAACTTTCTCTTGACAACTCTCCTCGTCTCCAGGCTCTTCATCTTCTGTTTTTGTCGACTTATTTTGTGATTTTGTCTTCTTTTGAAACTATATTTCTTTGTTATTTCATGGTTTACATTATCAATAAGATGACTTTTACAAATTAAAATCATTCAGGATTATTATAATTAGAATCCGTCTCTACTACAGTAATCGGAATCGTACTTCTGAGTCCAAATTGACCCCATCATCGTCACGAATTGGTTGAAGCTTCCTCTTTTCCGATGCAGTCAGACGTTTGGGTGGTGGTGGTGGTGGTGCGGCTGGAGGTACTGTAATTAGACGACCTTTACTATATCCCACGATAATGGTTGCATACCAGTACGAGGTACGCTTGCAACGGATCCATGAAGACTCTCGTTTGGTTTGACTGGAGTCGGTGTCCATCCCTGAGCGGGTAGAGGTGTCCATCCCTGAGCGGGTGGAGGTGTCCATCCCTGAGCGGGTGGAGGAGGTGTCCATCCCTGAGCGGGTGGAGGTGTCCATCCCTGAGCGGGTGGAGGAGGTGTCCATCCCTGAGCGGGTGGAGGAGGTGGAGGTGATCCCATTCCAATATCAAGAGGTTCATAGTTATCACCCTCAAATGATTAGCCTTTGACGGAACTAGTTTTCCATATTAAGGATAAGAAAACCTAGTTCACATTTTAAAAAAAATGTATGCTCACCATAGCTGAAGGATCGTGAAAGAATACGAGTCGACCACTTTGATGAATAGATATTGAGGAGAATGAAATGGATGGACACTGTTAGAGACATCAAGAAAATCATTTTGACTAATGAAATTAAGATGACACTAATGAGATGAAACTAATGGATGAATAGATACGATGAAACATGACAAATTGCATTGAATAAAATCAAATTTGTTCTTTGTGATGTCACAACAGCCTGAGAGAGCTCAAACGAGAGTGATCGGAATGAGCATTGTTCGGGTGAATACTCATATAATTCACAATTGGTGAATTGCAATGACATCTCTGTATAATCCAATTGGATACATCGAATTCATAGTAACTAAAAGAGCACGAATAATCACAAAGAAAATATCTTACAAGATGTTCTGTTCTAAGAAATTGACTGTTTAGTGTAAAAAGTATCAGAAATTTAATTTCTTTCTTTTCAAGATGATTTTCTTCAGATTTTTCTTATAATTAAGAAAATGAAAAGAAAGAAATTACAACTTTAAGAAAATTGTTTGTGTAAGTAGAATATAGATCGCCATGCTTACAAGGGTGATTAATCTGTAACAAAATCTATATGTAACTCTAGTTTTGTTCTCAGTAGGTTAATTTGTTATATTTTAAATATTTGTATTTATCAATCCATAGTTGTACCTGAAACTCTACGTAGAACAGTTCTAACAGCGTGCAATAATTCCTGCCTGACCCAGCAGATGCAATTTCCTTGTGGCTAAAGCTAACAGATCACAAAAATGGGCGCGAATGAATTTGATCATAGTCGATTTAGACGAGACTCATTCTAATAAATAGATAGGATCATGTTCCTATCTCTTCAATTATTCTTCATTCTTATTTCATTTACTTTTTCTGTTCCTATTCAAAGAGGAGTTTCCACTGAAGTGAGTCTATTGTGAATATTCAAAAAGCGAAACATTTGAATTGAATAATAATCTTTTCAGTTACCGGGTATTCTATCAATAGGAGTATCTACAACATCTCCATTCATTGATTGGTTGGATGTCTATATCTCTGAATTATCTACGGTTTTGAATGTCAATTTAACGATTGTCAAGGACGATGAAGGAAACGGTTAATAATTATTTCATCGATTTAATATTCTAATGTTTATTTTGCAGATGAAATATTCAATTGCATATCGAATATAACTGGTGCCTGCTCTTGTAATTGTAAGGAAAAAATTTCTAAAACCGTAAGTTGATCGGTTCTGTCAGAATTTTAAAAAAAGTTCAATTTTATGTAATCCAACACTGTATGTGAACTAATTGTAAGAAATGTCATAATGATACATTCTACCACTGGGCAGGGATTGATGAAAAGATGATGAAATTGAGGGACATCTGTCATTTTCATATTCATCAAAGATTCTTTCAGGAGCTTTACGCAGGACAAAAGCGAACAATCATGGTTAATCTGAAAGTGGATACATCTCCATGTAATGGAACATGTTTCAATTCAATCAATGATATCTTTCCGTTTCTTCTTTCATCAAAACCATCTCTTCCTTCATTTAATAATATGACATATGAAATTGCATCTCAAACTGTTCCTTCATACTCATATCAACTTGACGTTCTCATTACTATACTCATATTGGTTGCTGTATTTGTTTGTATAGTGTATTCGGTGAGTTTATTGAATGTTTCATTCAATAATCAATTGATTTTAGTGTTGGAAGGCGTTCAATACTATGAGTCAAACTCCAGTGTATACCAAGAATATGGATGGGAGTAAGTGATCTTTGGTCTTTACTCACTAATTTCATTCATTACAGAAGTTTGGACGACCAGTCAACCTCTTTTCCTAACTACAAAATATTTCAATGATGAAGATCTGAAAATGTAATAAAATTGAAATGCAATAAAATAAAATAAAAATTGATCATTTTGAATGAGAAATTTTCACTCATCTCTTGATTTCTTTTATTCTATCTATTTGTTTTTTAATCAATTCTGATAAATGATGTAATTTATTTATTTATATTTTGTATCTGCTCACATTACTCTCTGAAATATACTAGTAACAAAAATAATGTCGAACAAAAATCAACCTATTCATAATTGCACTCTAATTTATAAAAAAAAGTTGATATCATTATGCTCTACAAACAAATTAGTACATGAAATAACTAATAAAAAATAATTGGAGTAAAAAAGTGTAATAAAAAAAGAAATATTTTCGTTATTTAAATATAAAATCAGTTCACGATAATACAGAAGCACCGTATACACATCACAATGTACCCAAGGGCTCGCATTTCTATCCTGTTTTGAGCTATTTCTAAGTCGATACTTGGTTGACTTCAAACTCTCTTCTCTGTTCTCTTCTTCCCATTGATGATGTACTCTTTCCAATCCTTCTTCGACTCAGCGCATTTGTCTATTGATCCCTTTGGAAACTTTCCTTAACTTTGGAAAGAACACGCGCTCTCGTTGATTTCGAGTTATTTCTGTTCATTCTTTTTAGTTGATGGACAAGGCCAGAGCTGAGTTAGAGGCGTACAGACAGCGAAAGCGAATAGAAGATGAAGAACAAGCTGTTTTAAAGAAGCAATCCACTCCTGCTAAGGTTAAAGTAAGTGTTTCTTTCCTTCATTCAGTTATGCCACGCATCGAATGTTTCTCAATATCTTCATTAGTTTATGTAAGCATAGTTAACTTCATGGTTTAGCTTTTTTACTTCTTCAAATACAATTATTTATCTATGATTTATCTCCTTCATTTCAGCCAGTGAAACCGAGCAGACCATGGATCGCATACGCTTACCAGGTACTTGATATGCTCGACCCTTTGGATTGCTTTCCTCTTAGGTATGTATAGGTTCGACTCTTTTCATTTCTCATTCCCTGCACGTTTGGTACTCCAACGAAAAGTGTCATGAAGCAATAGATCGATAGGTTTCTGACTAGATATGGCATTTATTTAATTAACAATAATAATACAATTATTTATTATTACAGAGCTTGGCGTTCCTCATATGACCGATGGCCATTGGTTACATTAGGATTGACCATCGCTCTCTATATATTAGGACAAATCTTCTTCATTTGGTCAGTTCATTATTGATTATCTATTAGTATTGAACGTTATGTATATGCACAAATGTGTACATATTTAGTATAAGATTGTCAAGTATCAGTCGAATTCACACTTTCCGAATGAATGAACATTGTATTCCTAATATGACTACTTTGCATTGACACCTCGATGATTTTATTTAGTCTAGCTAGTCATTGAACACTAATCCGACAGTTTTATCATACATTGAGGGAATTGACTATCGTGGTGATTTTAAATATAATTATAATATTATTGATTGATTGTAGGTGTGAGTTCGGTGCCGTCTTCTTCGTCTTTTCTTGTCTCACAGGAATCTGTCTTGGATTGGGTAGTAAGAGGGAAGGAGAAGTATCTGCATACTCTGTCAGATATTATTTACTTATTTATTCATATTTTTATTTCCCATTATGGCTCATAGTTCATCTTTTGTTCCAATCATAGGTCGAAAAGCATGTTACAAAGTACTAACAAGCCTGACCGCATTTTGAGCCAAAATTTTACAATAATCGAAAAACCTGACCGCATTTTGAAAACCGATAACGTAGCTATTCGACCTATGGTTCCAATCGGAAGAAAGTAGTTCTTTTGTATATAATAATGGATGTGAAATGAAATTCTCTCTCGTTTACCTTCTCTTTTCTTTTTTCTATTCTTTAGTTTTCAACATGGACGTAGTAATAATGGGCCCAATTATATTAATAAATAAATAGATGTACAAGTATAGGTTTGCATGCACTTTAATTGTAAATTTCTAAAAAAATATATAGTTTAGCTAATAATGTGCCCAAGATTAAAGTCTCATCAAGATTGTCCGGATGTTCATAAGTCAAATAGCTATGTTACTGATTTAATGCGGTCTTTTTCTTTAAAAAAATCCAAAGTGCAGTGAAACTTCATAGTTCGTAATGTACTAATCGACCTATGCGGATATTCTTGATATCATAATTATCGATTGTAGGTCTTCAATTCTCGATGTGAACGTCTCCTTGGATCGATGACTTCAGAACACTTCGAGAGGGATATGTTACATAGGAACAAGTAGAATCATGATGATATCGATGATTACGGTATGTACAATTAGAATAATGAACTTCATACCTTTTCATTTGCGATAATTGCTGTAATATAGAGCCACTGTTTTGTCTACTACGACTTGTTGGATTTGGGTTGCACGAAGTATTGTATATCAACAATATTTGTCATTTGTTTATCAAGAGATAAAACTGAATTTTCGGTTTTTCGAAGATTCATTGTTTGACCATATCGATCTATATCCGTTTATATGAGGGAATATCACGAGTGGAAGAGATTTCAATGGTTGAAGGAAGGGGGGGGGGGAATGGAGAGAGACTTGGCTTGACCTCTGAGCAAATAGGGCAAGACGGGAACTTCTTTGATTTCTGGCCCACCCCCCTCGTTCACCCCCCCCTCCCCATTTCGATCTTTTCGATCGAATGGAGGGGTCGTCCTCCTCACAGGGAGGACGATGTCCACGGGGGCGAAATGCTCCCCGAGCTCTCCTCAAGATGACAGAGCTCTGGACTGAACCGAAGAAAAGGAATCGAATGCTTTTATTGGGGAATGGGGGTGATATGAAAATGAAATTGGATTAGGATGAGAGAGTATGGGAAAAGAGGAGGCAAAACTCTCATTTCATCATTCTATCAATCATGATGCGGTTGGTTTTACCACAACCGAAAAAAGGGTAGGTTACTACGCGAAATGACTAATGAGTGGTGAGGAATGAGAAATGACTATAATTAATCTATATTATGATCTGGGCCAGAAATCAAAGAAGACGAATGGAGAAGAAGTGTGGGAATTGATACTGATGAGAGAGATAGAGAAGGGTATCATATTTATATTATCACTTGATTCCATTTCTAGTTCATTATCCCCATCATTGACCAGTTCATTTCGTGCTTCGAACCATTTATAAGGTTGTTGATCAGTTGAAGATATTTGATTGATATGCGCTCTTAATTAAAATTTAAAAAAATTGTAATTATTGAAAATGAATGCCATTGCATTCCATATTTTCCGAAATCATTTCAAGTTTGATCTCTATGCACAATTAGTTGAATGGATTGGATTATATTATGATGATTGGGTGATTAGAGGAGAAGTTGTTACAATTGACATCAATCAGAGGGATAAATAACCTAGTTGGCCCTCCTTATCCCCCATCTCTATCTCTATCCCTATATCTCTCACATATCTCACCCATGTTTATATTGATGGGTAGAGGAGGGGATTCGCTTGGTTGGAGAAGGATTGTTTTGGTCCTCTTTTCCTCTCTGTGTCTGGGGTTAGACTGCCTGAAGGAACGCATCCTATCTATCTTTATCTCTGTCTCTTTCTAACTCTCTCCTTCTCCCCCTCTCTTTCTCCCTCTCCCTCTCCCTCTCCCTCTCCCTCTCCGTCTCCGTCTCCGTTTCCCTCTATCCAATTCGCTACCCCTCCTACTATAATTGACTGTGTTTTTGGTTTGTTCGTTCGTCTTCTACTCATCCATCTGTAGTATTACCATAGTAGTTACTTCCATTGTGATCCAACTACTCCCTTCAGTTGTACCATCCTTGTGTGTACAACAATTTTCGAAAATATATAGACTGATCTTTCTCATAAAATTCTTTAAATTTTAGAAATTCACTAAAACATTTTAAAATGGCTCGAATTTATTTCGATTAAAAACTGGCAGCATAACAGCAAAAAGGTGAATGGACTTAATATTCAACAATAATTCAATAATTAAATCCAACCAGTGGAATTGATGCGCAAGAAGAGAAGAACATTGAGATTATAGTATTTCAGAGTATTTATATCTTTTGTAAGATTGTTCCCAGATTCAGATTAGTCCATTCAAACGCCGAAAATTTCGCAATCTCTATTTCTTTTTTAGGACTTAGCTTCTAGTATAGTTGGTTGTGTATGTATGTGATGTATGTCCTTCAAGGAAATATTCTTGGAATTATAAAATGTGACATCTTTTTGTCCGATATTGTAGTTTGTAAGTGTTAGATAACATATTCGCTGTTACTCTTTGTTCACACTTATTCCAATAGACTATCGGGGAATTGTGGGTAGTTTCAAATTTGATTTGATTGCTAACATTGAATTGATTTTATTTCCATGGTTCATGTTTATTTCGACCGTTATTATTATATCACGCCTGTCACGAGAAAATCGAGCTGAGAATGGGAAAAAAGCGAAAATGGTGAAATGAGTTAATACCATTTTTGGACATCTCTTGGCATGCCCCACCAGCCCCCAAAGTCTCATTATGCAATTTTCATTTTGGGGCTCAATACACCGGTTCGGTAATGTGAATACCCAACTTTGAGCTTGAATTTCTCGTTTCAGGTGCGTTTTAGCGCAAATGTGTCTCAAGAGTGACCCACGCTATTTTTTCGAGCTCTATCGATCTAAACAAACCAGAGGTCATGAAAATGCTTCTGAACAGAGCTACACTTCGGAGCAAATAACTCAAAAATTTAGGAAAAGGAGGTGTTCTTCTTCCAGTATGTTATTAAGTTTTCCATGCGCTTTCTAATGAGTGGTTTGCGAAAAAAATACGTTAATGCGTTCGTATGGTTCATCCCCTTGGAAATTTCCTGATGATTTGAAGTCGTTTTCGACCAACCACAATCTCTCGTTTTATACACTCTCTAGCCCATTCCTTTTCATTCCATTCCATTCCATTCTGCACCGCACGGTCTCGAGTGCGCGGTGCGGAATGAAACATATCGTTTTCTTCCTTTATTTCTTTCACTATCCGGCGAGAGAGTGTGTGAAACGAGAGATTGTGGTTGGGCGAAAATGACTTCAAATCATCAGGAATTTTCCAAAGGGATGAACCATACGAACGCATTAACGTATTTTTTTCGCAAGCCCCTCATTTGAAAGCGCATGAAAAACTTAATAACATACTGGAAGAAGAGCACCTCCTTTTCCTAAATTTTTGAGTTATTTGCTCCGAAGTGTAGCTCTGTTCAGAAGCATTTTCATGACCTCTGGTTTGTTTAGATCGATAGAGCTCGAAAAAATAGCGGGGGTCACTCTTGAGACACATTTGCGCTAAAACGCACCTGAAACGAGAAATTCAAGCTCAAAGTTGGGTCTTCACATTACCGAACCGGTGTATTGAGCCCCAAAATGAAAATTGAATAATGAGACTTTGGGGGTTGGTAGGACATGCCTAGAGATGACCAAAAATGGTCCTAACTCATTTCACCATTTTCGCTTTTTTCCCAAAAATGGTCAATTTAGCTCGATTCTCTCGTGACAGGCGTGATATCTAGAATGATTACATGACATTGGATGTTCACATGTGGTCTCCTCTATCCTATTCCATTGCCTTTTCATCTTCTTTCCTCTCATTTCTTCTTCTTCTTCTTCTTCTTCTTCTTCAATCATCTTCATCTACTTTTTGTGCACTGAGTTCGTGTCCTTCATCGATTCTTTCAATGTATTCAATGAGGATCGAAGGATAGATGGTGAATGTATCAGAGAAATAGATTTTTTTTTAAAGTATGACAATATGGCTTTTATACATGGATGGGTCTTGGACTTGTTGATTGCGCGTTTCATTCTTGTATAGTAAAACTGTTAAATAGGAATGAATCGTTATGCTTTGATAGTCGATTTAAAGATTAATAAGTAGGATCAAGTGCAATGATGCTCATTTCAGGACGATATCAACTACTCTGTCTATCTACTTGCCATCAACTACCTCTACTCTATCATCTACTCTCGGTCTTTTCATAAGCCTTGTCTCTCTCTCTCCATCATCTATCTGTCAGGAGATGACCATCCATGTATCATGATGTAGTAAGTAGTTGTGGTCATTCACTTGGTATAAGTATATAGTGATGGAAGGGAGATCCTAGAGAGAGAGAGAGAGTAGAGTATTCATGAACTATGTCTTTCTCTCGTCTCTCTTTAATTGTTCCTTCAGTCTTAGTCTCTTCTCTTCTTCTTCTATACATTGTTCAACTCTAATTTGCCCCTTGTTAGTCTTCTTCCTCCTCTTCTTCTTCTTCTTCTTCCTCTTCTTCTTCGTTGTGTCTTCTTCTTATTAAACGTATCCACTATAACCCCCGGAATTCCCTTCAAGATCCTCTTCCCCTCTCTCATCCATTCTTTTGTTCCATTCATAGTGTTATCCCTCCCTCTCCTTCTCTCCCTCTCCTTCTCTCTCCCTCTCTCTCTCCCTCTCCCTCTTATTCATCATAGTAATAATGTGTATATACGTGTGCAGTTGTGGTAGTAGAGTATTGTTAATATGCTTATAATGTGACATGTAGTAGTTGTACTGCGCAGTTCTTTCATATCTATATATCTATTCTTATATATGTATTTATATCGAATGGGAGATTATGTATAATATATAGAGATAGATACATTAATCGGATTATTGATTGATGTTTTGTAAGTGCCTTTTTGATGTGGGTCTTGCCTATGTTCGTGTATCGTGTGTTTGCATGTATGTACTCGAGATATTGATTGGTTCTTGTCGAGTTATTGATTGATTTGTGATCCTGTGATTATGGTGATAAATACGGTTTATTGATTGATTGACGATGTTGTGATATGATTTCGTTGTCTAGTGGTTAGTTGGCCACTTATTGTATCTTTATCGATTGAACGACAATATGATTACGGTACTTGTGGGATTATTGATTGGTTCCGAATAGTTGAGACACTAAACTAATCCCTATTGGAAGATGGAAAAGTTGGTCCCACAAAGGGATTAACTTGACTTCTTTTGCCTTCTGTCTTTATTTACTTCTTCGTCGTCTTCTTAGTCTATTGAAGATCTCTTTTGTTTTCTCAAATCTATTGATTTATTCATCAACTTCATTCATTCATTCACTATTATATCTATATCACATACACCATTCTTACACACTCGAAAGTTATTGTCCTTTTTGTCGGCTCTTTCCACTACTCATAATAGTATTCTATGTATGTCTTTCTATGTCTCTCTCTTCACTTCCTTCCTTCTGTCAGTCTTTTGTCATATTGAAATCTCCTCCCGAATGATTGACTTTGAAATAGAATAAGAAATGAATATCATGGTTGTTGTTGTAACTTCTTCCTTTTCCTTCCATATCACGCTTATCTTTCTCTATTCTATTCTTTTCTTCCAATTCAATCTCTGTCCAGGGGAGTAATGACGTCTAGTTTTGGGTATTTTACTCACATAGTTTAATGTATAGAACACCTTCTTATGTTCTCTTTCTAATCATCTTCCAGTACTTTATTTATGCTTTGTGATAATACCAATGGAAATCAAATCGGTATTTAAATGGTTGATATCCCCTTTGATTCGATTCCGAAACGGGAATTCACCGGGTGTTATAGACTGACATGAGTGTTATTTTGTTCAATATATATTCTATTTCAGATATGTCAATGACTCACAATGATGAGGATGGAGGAGATCCATGGGATTCATCTACATGGCAGGGATCATTGATCACTACTATTGATCCGGTAAGGAATATCAGGGAATACGGTAGAATGGTTTATTGATTGATTTATTGATGGATTTAATACTGATTTGTATGATTCAAATGTGCTCTCTTGAAGGTTATGGTATCAACAATGTAGATCTTGATTAGTGGTTGGTATAATGATTCGGCCTGCAGTATCCAATGTAGAAGTATTGATTGGTGGTTGATAGATGACTCGTCCTACAGTATCCAATATTGATTTTTTGATTGGTTGTTGATAGATGACTCGTCCTACAGTATCCAATATTGATTTTTTGATTGGTGGTTGATAGATGACTCGTCCTACAGTATCCAATATTGATTTATTAATTGCAGAGATTGTTAAGGAAGTCAGTGGACAGTGGATGTTCAATGAGTGATGAGAATTCCTTCTGGAGACGTCGACGTCGAGGACGAACTGATAGAAGACGTGTAAGGGCACAGAAACGAAGAAGACAGAAGGAATACGATGAGATATATGGAAGTGAGTGATTGTTAAATGACTTTGTTATTAAACAAATAACATTATTATTAGATTATTATGGAGGCTACATTATTGTTGTAGCTGACTGTCGATGTTCTTATCATTTGTTGTAAACACTAATCTCACTGGTCAATCACTTCTTTTCATTCGTATAGAAAATGTATTTTTTTATAATTGCAGTAAATTCTTCGATTATTCAGTCATCCATTACCGTCTTTATTTACACAATTGATAATACCCACTTGTAAATTTTCGAAATTTTGACATTATGCAAAATTTGTTGAAAATTTGGATATTTTCAGAATGGAATCCGACGAGTTTCGACCACGTATATCCTGATGTCCCTGGTCATACGAACTATGATCAGAGAATACTCAAGATGGGAGTACTCGATAAATGGTCAATATTTTGCTTATCATTATTCGGTTACTGATAGAGAGGGTGAAGAGGGGGGGGGGGGGGGGAGTCAATGATGTCGGAAAAAAACCCTGATAACGGCTATTAATGTGTACGGTATTAGCGTACTTGTAAAATGTAAGACCGAGCGAAAAAGAGTTCGAAATATGTTTTTTTGCGAATGAATCGGTGTAGTAAGAGAGAATAACTGTAATACTTCTCGTTGTTCATCATCATGATTATAGGAAGGTATCCTTCTGGTTGGTATCGTTCCTTCATGATGATATTGATCACAAATTGTTTGTGTTCGATAAGACTCGTGAGGTCTATTGGCCAGCGCCACAAATGGGTAGGCTGATTAAACCATTATATTATATAATATTCATGATCCATTCTTGAACATACAACGAAATAGAAAAATGAAAATTTTATTTTATTTTACTGTGATAATCTTATACATGATTTTGGCAATACCGTATATGTTTTTCGTTAGGAAAAAATTTGCTGAATGTGATCTTTGATCTTTTGCAGAGAAACGTTCTCGTCGTGACGAGTTACACATAATGCCTGATGCTCGTCGGGCTCAAAGTGTTGGAGTCAATGATAGGAAAAAGTGAGTGTTCATTTTTCTTCTTTTAGTCTTTCATAACATCATTCTTGTATAGTCTGATTAAACGGTTTATTTTTGCAGTCTTGCTGGAAAATAAATGACTGTTTATTTTCCCTCAAAAGTTTAAACACTGTTTTCTCGCCTCCCATCGTCATCAGTAGCTGATCTTTAATCTTTGATCTTTCTATCTCCCAACTCTTTCCTTCTCAGAATGGTTTCCCTCGACAATACTCAAATGACGGTTAGTCATCTTCGTCGTACCAAAAGTGTTGGCAGTATTCACAATGAAAGTGAGAGGTACGGTATCAATCGATAATTATCTCGAATTATTGATTAGGGTCGCGTTCTCATGTGCCTGGTTTCTTCAAAACTTGTGCTACGATGATTTCAACGTAGTGTTATAAACTATTAGTTGTCTATTAATTGTCTTATTTGATATGGATTGATTCAGATGGTGTATTCGTGATGAAGATGTGGCTGTTGAAGAGGCCGATATCGATTTCTACATTCGAATCATGGAATGTGAACGACAGGTATGATCATTTAAATGGACCATACGAAACATGAGATTCATCCTGTGATATTTATGTTTCAACTACTTCATATCATTCTAAAGGATGAATCTAATTAATGAACGTCTTCTCTAACATTTAATTAAATGAATAAATCTCTAATTACAGGATGACCTTGACATTGACGGCATCAACTTCTACTATACCTTTTAATCCATTTCAAGATAAATGTTTCATTTTTCATTTTTGATTTTTGATCCCTACTTCCCGTATTACTTTTCGTTTCGTATTAAATGAGAAAGGTTGATAGAATGTATATTAGAGTATGAATGATCTTTGATCTTTTCACCCCTTTCTTATCTTCACTTCTTTTGCGATATAGAATCTTCCTGTAGTTACTTCGTAGTTTATTCGTAGAATGATAGATATACACAATATTTCATAGTAATTTGCATAATCATTGTATTATTCGAGTCTTATCAAGATCTCTAATCTTTGATCTTTCATCTCTACCTGTTTATCCTTTATATCTAGTATGTGTATGCCTATTTTTTGTTGTTGTGTTTATTGTTTTTTTTTTTTTCTAGCTAAATCTTGCAATTATTGTAAGTATAAAGTATGTTTTGTTTATATGTTTGTTTGTATGTGAAATGAACTCCGTTGATTAATCGGTGACACATATCTTCTTATCTCTCTTATCACTATCCCACCCTCAATACTCTTATTTCTCTTCTTGTGTGCTTTTCCTCATCCTTTTGTATATTTGCATTTGAGATGAGCAATAGGGGAAGATGATTAACGTTATCGATAGAGGTTTCATATTCCATATCCATTATGGTGCTTCCGTTCTTTTGATCTGGCTATTCGATGTTTCATTAACCCTATTCACTCTTCGATGATATAGTTAATTCAATTTATATTGTACTTTCCTTTTTTGCGTTTAGTTAACACGTATGATATCCGTAGTTGCGATATAACCATTTAAACATTACTACATTGATCATTTCATTTATTCGTTCACTCTTCTTCATTGTCCTATCTTTTCTCATCTCGTTCCTTCTATGTATTCCGTCCGATTCATGCATTCACACTTCAGATCCTCTATATGGTAGTGCAAAGCACACAATAGGATCGTATTGAGAGATATCGAGTGATCAGATCACCCATACATAAGGGAATAAGAGAGATCGATACGAGTTTGTTATCATCTATTCCATTGATAAGAAAGATAAGCCAATGGAGGCATCACATAGTCTACTACTCAATGAGGAAGCCCTCAAGGTATCATTCATTATTTGGAAAACAAACCGAGAACCAATCCTGATTCTCTTTTCTTCTTCCTTTATAATTGCACAGTGAAACTCGAATGTGCGGGGTTTTGAGATGTCCACAGTTTCACTCCAAACGGATATCGAAGAACATCTGATCATTGTTTAAAGAATTCAATAATATCAATCAATAACGATGTGTTTCAGAGTTGTCCCGAGCAGAAAAGGGCGCTATTCATCTATGAATGGTTACGGTATCTCGATCGGATTCTACCCGTGACACAAAAGGTCTGTAGGGGTTTACAATTGGTAGGGTGCGATATGCATGAAGTGATCTCGTAAGCTAACCTGTTCTTTTCGTGTTTCAACTTTCTTATTAGATGTATCACAGCGTTTCCTAATGATTGTTTATAATGAAAGAAATATTTTCAGTCTGATCTTCGAAGTGTACAAAAGGCATTGATAACACAATTGGAAAGTCGATTATCAGCCGGTCCAGGACCTCCCACTCGAATACTTCTTGCCAAGTTTGTATTTTTCGTAATATTTTGATTGATTACTTTTAAATTGTCATTTAATTGTAAAGCTGGTGTTTTAATGATTCTCTTCGTTCTTTATCTCTGAATCGTATATTGTTGATCGATTGAATGAATGATAATCTTAGATGCATCGCTCGTGTATATTCTGTGGGAGATACGTCGTCCTTATTCGCCACACTCAATTTGTGTAATGATCGATTGAAGGCCAAAGATGACACTGCAGCCGGACTATTGTGTAAACTGTACGTAGATGATTTATCTTTGAAGAAGCTACACTGCATTTATTTGATGAAATAAACCAAATGAATAGTGTGAAACATGAAATCCGCTAGTGTTGAGAGTGTTCTTTGAACCTTTTACACTATATCCAATCAATGAATTTATCCAATATCGATTCAGTGCTGCCCTCTCCTGTCTCGGTGCCCTCTACGAAACAATGGGACGACTTGTTGGTCGTAGTTACGAGGAATCCTTCCACATCATTGTCAAATGGCTCAAAACTGCCGAGGTAGGTGATCCCTAGCACTTGTACACATAGCGCAGTGGTGAAGGGCGGTGCGTATCACCCGCTCCACGTGAGTTCGATTCCCCGCCAATGTCATCTTCTCTTACGTGGATCGGTGATGAGTCTGTCACGACGGTCTTCTGAAAGAAACATCTGTTGACAAATTTCTGTGACACTGAGATCTTTTGCTGATTTTTACAAGTTGAATTATATCTATTGGTTACAATAATATGTTATGTTATTATTTTTAGTCACAAGGTCGTGCAGAGATGATGCTAACTCTATCGAAGATGGTGTCTGGACTGGGATCAGCTGCAAGTACTGTACATCGAGAGGTTGGTGTCAAATTGATCTTTGATCTTTTATACGTTTTTATCATTTTGAGTCCTTATTTACTCAAGAGAACTGCCAATCTTATAATGAATTGATGCCACATTAAGTGGACATTCACAAAAGATTAACTGTTTATTTTTAAATTTTCGTGCTAAAATTATTATTAGTGTTATTATTCTTATTCAGATCTACAAGTCGGCGAAGACATTTGCCGTCGATCGAAATCTCGCAGTAAGATCTGCCGCGATTGAGGTAATGATTTGTATTAGACAATGAACGATTAGTTGATACGAAACTCGAATTTTGAATCTCACTACACTTATCGGCATACCATTACCTATTTCTCGTAATACGATATAACAAATGATAAGACGATGCTTACAGTGTCTCATCGCCCTCGTTCCTGAATATACTCCATTGTACACGTCTGAGATTGAGGGATGCTGCACTCAGTGTGTCAAGGTTTGTGTTCTTATCTTAGCAGCACTACCGGGAGGGGGTTAACATTTCCATGTTATGTGTGCATCAGTCATTTCTACTACTCTGACTGAGAGCGCTGCGTATTTTTCTATCTGGTGTGTCGGTTACGGTAAACGTGTACGATTGACACGATATTTCAATCTTCTCGAAATTTTAGTGTTTCTCTCTGTAATCTGAAAATTATACAAAATATCGATTGATTGCAGGCTCTGGATGGTTCGAATCACGAGATCCGACTATCGATTGCTCGACTATTATCATCTCTTCTCATGGCTGCGCATCAACCACATACACTTATGGGACCAAGGAGAGGACCTACTGGTTTGTTTATCTTCTATTTAGTTTTGAAATATCACTGATACTCTTATGTTATTATAATATTGTGAATAATGGTAGTTAGGGTTGAGGAATGATAGAATATCATAAAGCATTCAATTGATCATCTGACATGGGTATACACATCATACGTGGGCGGGCATTGCCGCTGGAAATGAAAATCGGGGGGGGGGGGGGGGGGGGTCGGAAGCAAAAAATGAAGCATTTGTACCTCATTTTAAGTGATTTTTTCGGAAAATCGGGGGGTCGGGTGCCAAAAATCGGGGTGTATTGCCGCTAGCGTCAGTGATGCCCACGTATGATACATATATAAGATATTGGAGATGATAGATAGATAGATGAATGATGATAGTGATGGTTTCAGTATCACAGAAGACATCCTCAGGAGGAGCATCATCTCCTTCTCCTCTATCTCCTGAAGATTGTCTACAACTTCTCTCATCGGCATTCCTCAGAGGAGGAATTGGAGGATTCCTCAAGGTATCCTAGTGATTATTGATTGATTTGATTAATACAATGAGTATTTCTTACGAACTCATGAAACAGTTGGATACAGGTTTCATGGAGTGTATGTGTGGGAAGTGATCACGATTAATCCAATGTATCCGTTTACGCTTACTCAGTCACCAAAAAGATAATTACAGGGTGGTTCATCTAATCAGGCGAGTGCCGGAGGTCTCAAGGAGGTTCGAGTGGGTATCACCATGGTGAGTGAAAGGGTTAATATAACTAGATTTTTTTTCTATTTTCATACTAGTATGCCACTTGAGTGATAGTAGAACCAATAAATGAATCAATCTCAGGCATACGTCGAGTTTATCCGTTCTGCGGGTGCAGCATGGCTCGAGCGTCACAGTGGCGTCCTGTGCAAGCACATTCTGACACTGGCGGCTAAGTGTGGAGCCCTTGCCTATACCAAGTAAGTTAAGCCGATTAACCAGTTGAATAAGAGGTTCGAGAATACTCGTTTATTGTTTTGTTTATTATTTTAATGGACTCGTGGTGATATTTCAATAAGAATCCAATCACTGAATCAAAGGTTCATCATGGTTATTTGTGGTTTCAATCGTTCCTCATTTCAATTTGGTCTCAATTTCCTTCATTCCAGTTCCTCCTCACAACAAGCCGAAGCAGTTCTTATGAGACAATGTCTATCGTATATTTTAAGGTTTGTGTTTTACCTAAAAAAAATCGTAACTGATTTATATTTATTTAGGAGTACATTGGGAGCGATGCTGGGAGAGGCTGCACAATTGGCGGCTGCTAAGCAATTGGGAACACTATTGGCTGAACATATCAATAGCTTTGGTAGGATTATATTGATTGATTGATTGAATATTAGTATAGCCATACCCTTTAATGTTCTCCAATTGAATTATTATAGTCGTTAGAAATTGTGTTCTCAATTATACACATTGAGTGAGATCTAACTCTGATCAATTAAACTTTAACAATGCTTGTTTCTTATTGCGATGTAAGTCGGACATTTTGTGTACAATAATTGTACTAGAATTTAGTATTTTGCAAGAATACATGTAATGATATGAAGTTCTTTTAAACTTTGTTTAATTGAATGATTATAGATTACGTGACTGATTCGGGTATCGAGGGAGTACTAGGCACTGATGCTCATTCATCAGGACAGGTTAGTATGATCTACCATTCATATCGATCGATTATTGATTACGAGAAGATTTATCGATCTATTCGATGTACTCTGTTGTTGATTATGATTTGAAGTAGTTGTACGATTTCCATTCATTGCTTTCATTGACTTGGAGTGAGATTATTTTGAGCGAATGAAACCTATTCTATTCAGGCAGCTATGGTGGCAGTGCTTGAACTCGCTTCGTTGGTACGACAAATCGGAACATCTGTCACTCCTTTATTTGTGGAGGCATCAGGTTAGTCTTATTTAAAAATTCGATTTCAAGAGCAATCTCTACCGAATACATGGCCATGTATAAGATCTTGCAAACAAGGTGTTCAACATGTTTTGTGGAACCTTTTTCTTTTTGGTCTTGTTCTCTCTTTAGTACGAATGTTACATATGATCTTTGATCTTTCTCCGTTTCAAGTTTGATCTTTGATCTCTGATCTATTTCAGGTATAATGGAGCCAATCTTTGCATGTCTCATTCATCCAGTACATGGTGCAAGAGTGGCCACTGCATGGTGTCTTCGATGTATCACCATTGCCGTCCCTGGTCTTCTCACCCCACTAATCGATCGATGTATTAGCAGGTACAGTAGACGATTACGGTAGATAGGATACATGATAATCGATACTGTGCTTTCATTGATTATTTAAGATTGGAACATATGCGTACATCGGGTGAAGCGATCTCTGGATACTCATTGGCATTGACTGCATTGATCGCCGGAAGCAAGGACTGTCTGCTCGGAATCCCACACGGAAAACCAAAACAGGTATACTGTAGATATTGATTATACATATATATGTATATTAACTATGCTAAAATAGTGAGAGAATAAAACAATAATTGGTTTGTGACTGTGAACAGATATAAAAGAGAATAGGTTTGATGTGTTTACGAAAGATAGACGCGGTCCGATGTTTCGGCCCTTGTTTCTAGACATTGGAACCACCCTATGTCTAAATATGATATAATATTAATTGAAGGTACTGGCAGCAGCGGATGATCTACTCCGTACAGCTTCTCAATCATCTCGATTGGCAGTGGCTAAGATATCTGCTGGATGGATGTTACTCCATGCACTTGTGTCACTCGGACCTTCTGTTGTCAAGGTATTGGCATATTAATGAAAACACGTGAGAAACCAGGTTTCTTTGAAATTCTGAGTTGATATGAAATAATTGTTGCGCGAAAAACTGGTTGGGTAGATTGGGTGATGAACTGTGCCCTTTACTTTTCAGCACTCTCGATTGTTTGGTGCCATTGACTGAATAGGTACAGCATGTAAACACATCGGGTAATCGTTCCATTGAAAATTTACCGGATAGTCTCTGGAGTGACGCTAGGATTTCTATGGTCGTATAGCACTGTTACATTTGTCTTACGTGCCTACGCCGTAACCCCCTCCGCCGCGTCAGAGAGGCGACGGAGGGGGTTACGGCGTAGGCACGTAAGGCAAATGTAACAGTGCATATCAGTAATTTTTCAGTGGATAGACCGTTTGAAACAACAAAAACTAGCATTTCACCGGGTAATATTCCAGGTTTCCAGTGTGTCTATTTTCCCAATGTTTCTTACTGAAATAAATATTATTATATTCGGATACATTGTATTTCAATCCCTATCAAGATTCGCAATATCACACTCGTAGACTCTTTTATCCATTTCAGCCACACATGTCTCGTATAATCGCCCTATGGCGTGCAGCCTTTCCCCGGAGTACGAAGGAAGCAGAGGCAGAGAAGGCTCGAGGAGATGCATTCTCGTGGGAGTGTGCACTACAGTAAGCACATCTGATTTTTGATCTTTACACGACTGAAAGTTGATCTTTGATCTTTGCGAAGCTGCAAGTTGATCTTTGATCTTTACACGACTGAAAGATGATCTTTGATCTTTGCGAAGCTGCAAGTTGATCTTTGATCTTTGCGAAGCTGCAAGTTGATCTTTGATATTTACACGACTGAAAGTTGATCTTTGATCTTTGTAGATCTCGTACGGGTGCTTTATCAGTGATGGAAGCAGTATCATCTCAACGTGAACTTCTCTCAGATGATGATACATTGAAAGCGATGTTGTTACCCATTGAATGTTCACTCATTGTCATGGCTGCGTTAGTTTTATATCCTAATATATTGTATTTATAATTTTGTATTCAAATTATTTGCTGGAAACAGTCACCTTTGTCGTGATTTTAGCACTGATTTAGTCTATTCACGACTTTCTCATGGATCATTTCGTTATTGTGAATAATAATGATTTCATATTCAGTGTGGGTGGTCTGGTTCGCAGTTATGGTACGAAGATGCGCAAGCAAATTGCTGCTATGAGAGTACGATTGTATGGACTACTCGGACATTTGTCTGTCAAATGCTATGAAAGTGAGTCTACTTATGTACTGTAGATATCCATGCTAACGTGAAACTTTTAAAATCTATTTATATTTTCACGGTTTAAACGTTCAAATTGGAGTTCAAAGTAAATCAGGCACGGGAAAACGAAAATGACTGTTAAAAGGTCTAATTTGAACGTTCAAAGCTCCAAAAACGTATTGGAACTTCGTCCATGTGATTGTAATGGTTACTTCAGACATGTTCTCATCATTACTCCGTGAACTCGTCGCTGACATCACTCTATCGGACAATACACAGTCGGTTCAGATGACGTCACTAGCTGGTAGTCTCACGGGTACGGTAATCTGTCATTCGGGTTATGGTAGGATCCGGTTACTGTAATGAGAATGATGATTACAGGTGCTGGTTTGTCTCTTCTCGCTCCATGGAATGATAATACTGATGAGGCTGTTCTAGAGAATTATGTATGTTTTGTTGAATAGATTATTTGAGTATACGATAGGTTACGGATTGATTATTGAGAGGTATACGGTAGGTTATTGATGATGTTGTCATTTAGATGCATCCAGCGTCAACGACTTCCGCAGGGACACTAGAGAATGACGTCATATCATTAATAACGTTGGTTATCTCATATATTTGTTATCATTCACTTCATATACCTCATCACTTTCGTTCCTAGTTTTCTGTTCATTCATGAAATACATTGTCATGTGTGAATCCTGATTTCCTAATCTGCTTCAGGGGCGACGCCAAATCAGCTGGTGCACCTCCTGATCCTCAATCGGCTACAGTAGCGTCTCTCGATGGTGCCATACTCATCTATGGAAAGGTTGATATTTAATCATTCGTATTTATTCATATTTTGTTGAATGGATTATGTGTAATATTGTTGCAGGTGTTTCCTCTTCTACCGAATAAACATCGACTACAGATAACAGATCATTTCACTGAGACAATCAAGAATGCAAAACCCGTATCCAGGCAACAATCGGTATGAGTTATATCCAGTTTATTTAACAATACTGTACTTCGTTTGAACTGTTTTTTTTTAATAAAATTTTTCTGCTTTTCTGGAAACGGGAGAGAAAAGATTCATAACTACCTTAATATTTAGTCAATACTACTGACCTGTATCTAATTTGCTAATAACCATTGATGTTTCTCACAAGGGAAGTGTAAAAAATATCTTTTAGACCTATGGATGGGAGTATTTTTCCTCGATAGCTATAGGCAATATAAGGTCGGAACCAAAAAATCAGAACCTGGCATGCACTTTCCGATTTTATATAAACAATTATATTTTGTACATTCGAGCGCACTGTTTAGAGGCTCCCCTGATAGAGCACTTAAAAGAGCAGTTATAACATGGCTGCGTGGTGTAGTGGTAGTGTGTTCTCCTCTTGATCACTATGTGGGTGGTTCGAATATACCTATGTAGGTTTTTCTTTTGCGGATTTTAAACGTTTCGGACTTGTAATTTTGATCAGAAATAAAGTAAAAATTTTTTTCACAGTTTTTTATGTAGCTGTTGAACTTGTTTTTTATCATTTAGGAATGCAAAAAAATAAAGCAACATTTCGTTTAATAGCATAGTGATAATTTAATTTTGGGATAGTTCATCTGTACCAAGCGGCTACGGAAGAACATGATTTTGATAACTTGTGCATACAATGTTTGGCCAAACTTTCTAAACTACTCATCCTTTTCACGGGGACAATTAATCAGTGAGATTATTTTTGCTCCAAATGCGATTGAATAGCCGCTTTATTTTTTTGTATTCCTAAATGATAAAATTCAAGTTCAACAGCTACATAAAAACTGTGAAAAAGATTTTAATTTTATTTCTGATCAAAATTACAAGTCCGAAACGTATAAAAATCCGCAAAAGAAAAACCTACATAGGTATATTCGAACCACCCACATAGTGATCAAGAGGAGAACACACTACCACTACACCACGCAGCCATGTTCTATCTGCTCTTTTAAGTGCTCTATCAGGGGAGCCTTTAAACACTGCGTTCGAATGTACTAAATATAATTATTTATATAAAATCGGAAAGTGCATGCCAGGTTCTGATTTTTTGGTTCCGACCTTATATTGCCTATAGCTATCGAGGAAAAATACTCCCATCCATAGGTCTAAAAGATATTTTTTGCACTTCCCTTGTCAAGTGTTATAGAAAATTGAGCGTTCATCATAGGCATTGTGCCCATTTTCGTTTTTTTTCCAAATGGATAATTCAGATTCCCTCCCTTCATCTAGTATTTTACTTTAAATGATTATATTTATTGATTGATTATTTCAGATTCAAGTGAATGTATTGTGTGCACTCATCGCTGCCTACAAGAATGGAGGTGGCTCATCCAAGTGAGCTCATTTTATTATTCATAAAGTATTTGATGCTTTTATTATGACAGATACTATATCTTGTCTCGTTCATACATATTGTTCATGTGTTATATTAATTTCTTATACTACTATTCTCGTTGAGTCCAAGTCTACTCAATTTCAGTTCATCATCTTCCTCTAATACATCAGCAGCTGAACAATTACGAACAGCGACAACATCACTCATAATGAATGCAATCACATCAAAGATTCCACTCATTCGTGCACTTGCTGCAGAAGCGAGCGGTCGACTTGCTCATGCTGCTAATGATCCTATGGTGAGTACGAATATTGTTGCCCGACTAGTCCCCCACAGTCACAATGTATCCATCGTATCGAAATTGTTTTGTCGAGGTTCCTTGGTGAATTCTGGTTTCGATTTCGTTATGTTCTTTGTTTACTTGTTAACTGTGCGGTGTTCACTTCATTTTTTGTTGATGCAAAAATATTATTATTTATTGTATCTGGATGCACATGCATGCAACGATACATGAGAAAAATGAATATGATCAAAAGTTTTAAAAAAGGTGATAATAATGACTTCGCTGTTTAGAAGAAAATATATAAGTGAAAGAAATAAGTGAAAGGTGACTCGTTGCGTGGGGATCCTTTTGATGTCTTCCTTGAAGTCTATTTCTAATGAATCGACAATTCTTAGTTCGTTGCTTCACTCGCCCAACAATGCTTTGATCGTCTCCATCGATCGGGAGATGAACCTACGAGAAGTGGATTCGTTCTCGCGCTCGGATGTCTTCATAGGTATCGCCACTATAAATATTTTATTTTCTTATTAATAGTAAATTTGAACAGATCAGAACACATGCAGAACAGATATATTATTTATGTTGTAATAAAAGTTAGGGTAATATTGTGAATTGCAGACACGTAGGATCATTGGGTAGTGGTCAACATTTGAATGTAACTGCGAAGATTGCGTTATCATTGGCACAAGATCCGAGTAGTTCTACTGTTCAGGTACTATATTCAGCCATTTATATGACTTCTTTCCAATTATCGTTGTGTCATGTAGGCTTTATACTTCAGAGTATAGGTCTAAAGTAGGTTGAAAGTACGAAGACTCACCGCATTTTGTGATTTTCTTGTGAAAACCAGACCGCATTTTGCAAATCTGCAACGTTGCTATTCGAGTTGTATCTTATGATGTTATAAGTGTCTAGATACTGTGTGTATTATCATTGTATTTCTCAATGATATGATATTGACTCGAGTTTGATTGCAGGCATGGTCATTGCTTTCATTGTCATTGATAGCAGAGACAGGAGGAGGAATGTTTAGTGGATACGTCGATCCAATGTTGACAACCTCTGTCAATCTACTACTATCCACACCATCATCGTGTACTGATGTCGCCCTCAGTACAGGCAAACTGGTACGGTAATTGATGATACGGTAGAGGATTACGGTAGATATTGTGACAGAGGGTAGGAGAGTTAGGCGATGTCTTAATTGTTGGAAAACAATTATCATGTTTTCTAAATAAGAGGACTACATAAGAGGATTCATCAAACTCATTTCAGTCATTATGTATCTCATTATTATGACATCGTATTTTCAGTTATCAGCACTACTCACATGTGTGGGTCCAGAATTAGGAATGAGTGGAACAGCGAGTGGAGTAGAAACAACAAGAAACTCTCTATTAGCTGCTTGTGCGCTATTGGTGAGATTTGATCATTCATTGTTTCTCTTCTGTAGATAGATTGTTTTCTTATGTTTGCTTACTTCTTTTTTTGAACTTCTCATGAAACTGGATGGCTTCAGTCCTAAAAGTCATCCCAAGCTATCATCTGAACCACTCGGGTTAAAAACTTTTTGGCTTGACAGGTTTTTCTGATAACTACTTTAGTTATTGAATGTCGTTTAAACAATGTCTCACAGAAAGTAGTGTCTCTCTTCAGTTGAATCATTCTGACGCCGTAGTTCGTGCAGAAGGTGTGGCTGGTCTACAACAAATGCATCTATTCGCCCCACGTCATGTACATCTAGCTAATCTAGTCATTGATATTGCAAGGTTAGATCATTATATCATTATTATAAGTTTATACGGTAAACTGGACGATGGTTAAAATTTTGAATAAGATTCGTGTAGAATGTAATGATCAATTCGTTATCATCTCTAAATATTGCCTTTACTCCATTCTCTAATTAGTCGTATTAGTATTAAAAGTGATGATACTTTTCATGTCTCGGAGGAGATATCATTTATGAACTCTTAGATCAATGATTATTGATCCTAATCAATACTGATTACAGTCTTCTAACATCTCGATACATTTGTCTTCGTCGTTCATCTGTTTCGTGTCTACGACAATTGGTACAAAGAGAGGCCAGAGAGGTGCGAGAACACGCTCAAGCACTCGTCCCACAAGGTTTAGATGATCTTTGATCTTTGGTTTTCACGATATATTGATCTTGGAGATTTGGGAATAAGTTGGTGTTTGTTGTAGGTGTAATAGATGAAGCGAAGAAGTTACCATTGCCAGAGACAGGACTTGAAGGCGCACTCTTTGCTATGTTGGATGTGGAGACTGATACGAGACTGAGAGCTCATGTTGAAGTGAGTATTGTTTCTTGTCTAGTTCACTGTTCTTCTGCTTGATCTGATATTATTTGATCATTTGAGGAAACCGTAATCTCACTGGTTCAAGCGACGTGTGGAACACATCTCGCCCATTGGCTTTCCCTATGCAAGGAGGTACTTATGTTCCATGATTAATTGTTATATCATGATATACTAGCAGTGCTAGGGGCACAGCCGAAAATTGTTTTACTTCTGAGCGTTTTATACTTTTTGCGTTTTATCATTGCGCTAGCACGGAAGGGTGCTACGCACCCATCCGCCGAGTTGCAGCCCAGATGGACACTTTTCCTGTCCCATTGATACGTTTTCCGGCTCAAAATGAGTCAAAATAACTTGTTTCATCATTCTTGACACGAAAAACTACCCTAGAATACTTTATTTCAGTCAGGAAAAATCAGCAAAAGTTTTGGATCGAACCGGGGTTCGAACCCGCTCGGTGTTTTCAGAGTGGTACCTCTTTACCTCGACGCCATGGGTTCATTTTATTTCTGAATATAGTCAAATTATGCCTCAATCGACGCGTAAAGAGTAGTTCTACAACTTTCTTTGCCATATGAAACGCGTAAAACAATTTTAGAAATAAGTTTAACCAAGAAAACTGTCAAAATCGTGTTTTTGCACCTTTTCGGCGATTTTTCGCGGTGCAAAGAGGTCGTGCGGAGGTGAAGAGACATAGTTTTTCTAAATCAGTTTTTCAAGCGCTACAACATGAGCATAGTTAGGTTGAATAAAAAAGGTGCGAAATTTGAGTTTTTTGAAAAAGTTAAAAATTGACCCTTTTTCGCGACCGCACAGCTCGGCGAGTATTGCCCGAAATGAGTTGGGTCAAAAAGCAAAAAGATGCGGCACTTCGAGTTGTACAATTTACTTTCAGGAGCCGGGACGCGAAAATTACTTTGAATGGGTGAAAATTGCGAAAAACCTACTTTACGGATTTTTTCAGAAGCCTATTTCGTCATAATCCCGGGGGAAAAGGCGCGTGGCGTTAGCACCAAAAGATGCGCCGTAAAAAGTTGTTTAATATAAGTCTTAAACTCAAAAAGTTATAGAGCCGATTTCGAGCAATCAAATTATGCGCGCCCGATTTTTGCATTTTTTTGCTCTCTTCCAACTTCGAACGTTAATCTCGCGGCAACCCGTGATCGCGAAAAATCGACAAAAATACGATTTAGATTGCCCCAAGTCTTGTGGTCATTTTGATATACCAACTTTTAATTTTTGACACACTTGACACCAAGTTGCGCGCCAAAAAGTGCAAAAAACCCGACATCCGTCGTTTCACCTAAAAGACGGCTCCGGATCGGCTCGGGACCAGTGCCATTCGATCCGGCGTGGTCGAAAACCCCAGTAGCCGGAATCTGGCATAAATCACCCAACATCCTGATAGAACAAATTTCAAAAAACCTACCGCGGTAAATCGGTCGAATTGCGATCTTTTATATAGGGGTTAACTAGCAGTGCTAGGGGGATCCATAAATTGTTTTACTTGCGAGCGTTTCATTATTATACTTGAAGCATGGGAGGAGCATTGCGCTAGCGCGGAAGGGTGCTGCGCACCCTTCCGCATAGAATGCTCGAGTCGCCAAGTATGGACACATTTCTCTTGTTTTCTGACTTATTAGACAATTTGTCGAAAAAATATATGAAAAACGACAACATAAAACTATTTGCTTTGAATTTTGAACGGCAAAATTACTTGGAAGAAGTTGGCGTAAGCTTTTGATTGTTTGGGGGGGACACCCCCCCAACCCCCCATTTTCTATATTTTTTTGACACGAAACACATTTGTGGACTCGTTCATAAGCTTTCCGACATTTTGTGGATGTCTTAAGATCAATGTTTGTCTCAATATTATCGAAAAATTTCGTTGAACTGAATGAATGTCGCTACAGATATCAATTGAAGCGAGGTAAGAATTAAGAGTCATGCATGACATAATTTCCAGCTCAGAATGGCTCAGAACAACCTGTTTCATCATTCTTAGCACATAAAATTACCCCAGAACACTTTCTTTCGCTCGGTAAAAATCAGCAAAAGTTTTGGATCGAACCGGGGTTCGAACCCGCTCGGTGATTTTGGAGTAGTACCTCTTTACCTCGACGCCACGAATGATATTATTTACTAAACATCATATTATACCCCAATCGACGCGCAAAGAGTAGGGCTACAACTTTCTTTCCCATATAAAACGCCTAAAATAATTTTTAAAATAAATTTATCCAAGAAAACCGGCAAAAGCGTGTTTTCGCACCTTTTCGGCGATTTTTCGCGGTACAAAGAGGTCGTGCGGAGGTGAAGCGACATAGTTTTTCTAAATCAGTTTTTCAAGCGCTACAACATGAGCATAGTTAGGTTGAATGAAAAAGGTGCGAAATTTGAGTTTTTTGAAAAAGTTAAAAATCGACCATTTTTAGCGACCGCACAGCTCCGCGAATACTAAACCAAATGAGTTGGGTCCAAAAGCAAAAAGTTGCGCCTCATCGAGTTGTACAATTTACTTTCAGGAGCCGGGACACGAAAATTAAGTTGAATATGTGAAAATCGCGAAAAACCTACTTTCCGGATTTCTTCCGAGGCCTATTTCGTCATCATCCCGGGGGACAAGGCGCGTGGCGTTAGCACCAAAAGATGCGCCGTAAAAAGTTGTTTAATATAAGTCTTAATCTCAAAAAATGAACGAACAGTTTTTGAGCATTTATAAAATGCAATTCTGATTTTCGCGTTTTTTTGCTCTCCGCCAACTTCGAACGTTAATCTCGCGGTAACCCCTGATTGGGAAAAATCGGTAAAAATACAAATTAGATTGCCCCAAGTCTTGTGATCATTTTAGTACACCAACTTTTAATTTTTGACACATTCAATATCAAGTTTGGCGCCAAAATGTGCAAAAAACCCGAGAGCCGGCGTTTCACCTAAAAGACGGCTCCGGATCGGCTCGGGACCAGTGCCATTCGATCCGGCGTGGTCGAAAACCACAGTAGCCGGAATCTGGCATAAATCACCCAACATCCTGATAGAACAAATTTCAAAAAACCTATCCCAGTAAATCGGTCGAATTGCGATCTTTTATATAGGGGTTAACTAGCAGTGCTAGGGGGATCCATAAATTGTTTTACTTGCGAGCTTTTATACTTTTAGCGTGGGAGGAGCATTGCGCTAGCACGGAAGGGTGCTGCGCACCCTTCCGTATAGACTGCTCGAGTCGCCTAGTATGGACCCTTTTCTCTTGTTTTCTGACTTATTAGACGATTTGTCGAAAAAATATATGAAAAACGACAACATAAAACTATTTGCTTTGGATTTTGTACGGCAAAATTACTTGGAAGCAGGCTCAACCTTTTGATTGTTTGGGGGGGACACCCCCCCAACCCCCCATTTTCTATATTGCATGACATGAAACTCATTCGTGGACTCGTTCATAAGCTTTCCGACATTGTCTTAGGATCAATGTTTGTCTCAATATTGAAATTTTTTTCTATAATTTCGTTGACCTGAATGAATGTCGCTATAGATATCAATTGAAGCGAGGTTAGAGTTAAGAGTCATGCATGACATGTTTTCCTGCTCAGAATGACTCAAAACAAGTTGTTTCATCATTCTTAACACGAAAAACTACCCTAGAATACTATATTTCAGTCAGGAAAAATCAGCAAAAGTTTTGGATCGAACCGGGGTTCGAAACCGCTCGGTGATTTTAGAGTGCTACCTCTTTACCTCGACGCCATGAGTTCATTTTGTTTCTAAACATAGTCATATTATACACCAAACGACGCGTAAAGAGTGGGACTACAACTTTGTTTACCATGTAAAACGCCTAAAACAATTTTAAAAATAAATTTAGCCAAGAAAACTGGCAAAATCGTGTTTTGGCACCTTTTCGGCGATTTTTCGCGGTACAAAGAGGTCGTGCGGAGGTGAAGAGACATGGTTTTTCTAAATCAGTTTTTCAAGCGCAACAACATGAGCATAGTTAGGTTGAATGAAAAAGGTGCGAAATTTGAGTTTTCTGAAAAAGTTCAAAATTGACCATTTTTCGCGACCGCACAGCTCCGCGAATACTAAACCAAATGAGTTGGGTCCAAAAGCAAAAAGTTGCGCCTCATCGAGTTGTACAATTTACTTTCAGGAGCCGGGACGCGGAAATTACTTTGAATGGGTGAAAATTGCGAAAAACCTACTTTTCGGATTTCTTCCGAGGTCTATTTCGTCATCATCCCGGGGGACAAGGCGCGTGGCGTTAGCACCAAAAGATGCGCCGTAAAAAGTTGTTTAATATAAGTCTTAATCTCAAAAAGTTATAGAGCCGATTTCGAGCAATCAAATTATGCGCGCCCGATTTTTGCATTTTTTTGCTCTCCGCCAACTTCGAACGTTAATCTCGCGGCAACCCGTGATTGGGAAAAATCGGCAAAAATATGATTTAGATTGCCCCAAGTCTTGTGATCATTTTCGTATACCAACTTTAAATTTTTGATATACTTGACACCAAGTTGCGCGCCAAAATGTGCAAAAAACCCGAGAGCCGGCGTTTCACCTAAAAGACGGCTCCGGATCGGCTCGGGACCAGTGCCATTCGATCCGGCGTGGTCGAAAACCCCAGTAGCCGGAATCTGGTATAATCGGCACAACATCCTGATAGAACAAATTTCAAAAAACCTATCCCAGTAAATTGATCGAATTGCGATCTTTTATATAGGGGTTAACTAGCAGTGCTAGGGGGATCCATAAATTGTTTTACTTGTGAGCCTTTTATACTTGTAGCGCTGGAGGAGCATTTCGCTAGCGCGGAAGGGCGCTGCGCGCCCATCCGCCTCAATAACTCGTTGAGAAGAGATGTGTTGCTTGTAATATAAACGTTTTCCAGCTCAAAATGAGTCAAAATAACTTGTTTCATCATTCTTGTCACATAAAATTACCTTAGAACACTTTATTTCAGTCAGGAAAAATCAGCAAAAGTTTTGGATCGAAGCGGGGTTCGAACCCGCTCGGTGATTTTAGAGTGGTACCTCTTTACCTCGACGCCACGAATGATTTTGTTTACTAAACATAGTCATATTATACACCAATCGACGCGTATAGAGTGGGGCTACAACTTTCTTTACCATGTAAAACGCGTAAAACAAATTTAAAAATAAGTTTAACCAATAAAACTGACAAAATCGTGTTTTCACACCTTTCCGGCGATTTTTCGCAGTACAAAGAGGTCGTGCGGAGGTGAAGTGACATAATTTTTCTAAATCAGTTTTTGACGCGCTACAAGATGAGCATAGTTTGGTTGAATAAAAAAGGTGCGAAATTTGAGTATTTTGAAAATGTTAAAAATTGACCATTTTTCGCGACCGCACAACTCCGCGAATACTAAACCAAATGAGTTGGGTCCAAAAGCAAAAAGTTGCGCCTCATCGAGTTCTACAATTTACTCTCAGGAGCCGGGACGCGAAAATTAAGTTGAATAGTTGAAAATCGCGAAAAACCTACTTCCCGGATTTCTTCCGAGGCCTATTTCGTCATCACCGAGCCCGTTTCAGGGCACGACACTAGTGCCAAAAGATGCGCCGTAAAAAGTTGTTTAACATATGTCTCAACCAGAAAAAGTTATGGGCGATTTTTTGAGTTCTCATATTTACCGATTTCGATTTTCGGGTCTTTTTGCTCTCCGTCAACTTCGAACGTTAATTTCACGGCAACACGTGTTCGGGAAAAATCGGCAAAAATGCAATTTAGATAGCCCCAAGTCTTGTGATCAGCTCCATACCCCAACTTGCAATTTTTGATACATTTATTATCAAGTTTAGCGCCAAAATGTGCAAAAAACCCGAGAGCCGGCGTTTCACCTAAAAGACGGCTCCGGATCGGCTCGGGACCAGTGCCATTCGATCCGGCGTGGTCGAAAACCCCAGTAGCCGGAATCTGGCATAAATCACCCAACGTCTTGACAAAAGAAATTTCAAAAAACCTACCGCAGTAAATCGGTCGAATTGCGATCTTTTATATAGGGGTTAACTAGCAGTGCTAGGGGGATCCATTAATTTTGTTTACTTCTGCGCGTTTCATTATTATACTTGAAGCGCGGGAGGAGCATTGCGCTAGCGCGGAAGGGTGCTGCGCACCCTTCCGCATAGAATGCTCGAGTCGCCAAGTACGGACACTTTTCTCTTGTTTACTGACTTATTAGACAATTTGTCGAAAAATATATGAAAAACGACAACATAAAACTATTTGCTTTGAATTTTGAACGGCAAAATTACTTGGAAGCAAGCTCGACCTTTTGATTGTTTGGGGGGGACACCCCCCCAACCCCCCATTTTCTATATTACATGACATGAAACTCATTCGTGGACTCGTTCATAATCTTTCCGACATTTTCCTGATGTCTGAGGATCAATGTTTGTCTCACTATTGTCGAAAAATTTCGTTGAACTGAATGAATGTCGCTACAGATATCAATTGAAGCGAGGTAAGAGTTAAGAGTCATGTATGACACGTTTTCCTGCTCAGAATGACTCAAAACAAGTTGTTTCATCGTTCTTAACACAAAAAACTACCCTAGAACACTTTCTTTCAGTCAGGAAAAATCAGCAAAAGTTTTGGATCGAACCGGGGTTCGAACCCGCTCGGTGATTTTAGAGTAGTACCTCTTTACCTCGACGCCATGGGTTCATTTTATTTCTAAATATAGTCATGTTATACACCAATCGACGCGCAAAGAGTAGGACTACAACTTGCTTTGCCATATAAAACGCCTAAAGTAAAAATGAAAATAAATTTAGCTAAGAAAACTGGCAAAATCGTGTTTTCGCACCTTTTCGGCGATTTTTCGCGGTACAAAGATGTCGTGCGGAGGTGAAGAGTCATAGTTTTTCTAAACCAGTTTTTCAAGGGCTACAACATGAGCATAGTTTGGTTGAATAAAAAAGGTGCGAAATTTGAGTTTTTTGAAAAAGTTAAAAATCGACCATTTTTCGCGACCGCGCAGCTCCATGAATATTGCTCGGAATGAGTTAGGTCCAAAAGCAAAAAGATGCGGCACGTCGAGTTCTACAATTCACTTTCAGGAGCCGGGACGCGAAAATTAAGTTGAATAGGTGAAAATCGCGAAAAACCTACTTTCCGGATTTCTTCCGATGCCTATTTCGTCATAATCCCGGGGGACAAGGCTCGTGGCGTTAGCACCAAAAGATGCGCCGTAAAAAGTTGTTTAATATAAGTCTTAATCTCAAAAAGTTATAGAGCCGATTTCGAGCATTCATATTTGCCGATTTTGATTTTTGCGTTTTTTTGCCCTCCGCCAATTTTGACCGGAATTTCCGGAAAACCCGTGATTGGGAAAAATCAGCAAAAATACGATTTAGATTGCCCCAAGTCTTGTGATCATGTTGACACCCCAACTTGCAATTTTTGACACACTTGACACCAAGTTGCGCGCCAAAATGTGCAAAAAACCCGAGAGCCGGCGTTTCACCTAAAAGACGGCTCCGGATCGGCTCGGGACCAGTGCCATTCGATCCGGCGTGGTCGAAAACCCCAGTAGCCGGAATCTGGCATAAATCACCCAACGTCTTGACAAAAGAAATTTCAAAAAACCTACCGCGGTAAATCGGTCTAATTGCGATCTTTTATATAGGGGTTAACTAGCAGTGCTAGGGGGATCCATTAATTTTTTTTACTTTTGACATGTATACTTTTAGCGCGGGAGGAGCATTTCGCTAGCGCGGAAGGGTGCTGCGCACCCTTCCGCATAGAATGCTCGAGTCGCCAAGTATGGACACTTTTCTCTTGTTTTCTGACTTATTAGACAATTTGTCGAAAAAATATATGAAAAACGACAACACAAAACTATTTGCTTTGAATTTTGAACGGCAAAATTACTTGGAAGCAATTGTCGTGAGCTTTTGAATGTTTGGGGGGGACACCCCCCCCCAACCCCCCATTTTCTATATTATATGACATGAAACTCATTCGTGGACTCGTTCATGAGCTTTCCGACATTTCCCAGATGTCTTAGGATCAATTTTTGTCTCAATGTTATCGAAAAACATCGTTTAACTGAATGAATGTCGCTACAGATATCAATTGAAGCGAGGTAAGAGTTAAGAGTCATGCATGACATGTTTTCCTGCTCAGAATGACTCAAAACAAGTTGTTTCATCATTCTTAACACGAAAAACTACCCTAGGACACATTCTCGAGACCAGTAAAAATCAGCAAAAGTTTTGGATCGAACCGGGGTTCGAACCCGCTCGGTGATTTTAGAGTAGTACCTCTTTACCTCGACGCCATGGGTTCATTTTATTTCTGAATATAGTCATATTATATCTCAATCGACGCGTAAAGAGTCGCGCTACAACTTTCTTTGCCATATAAAACGCCTAAAACAATTTTAAAAATAAGTTTAACCAAGAAAACTGGCAAAATCGTGTTTTCGCACCTTTTCGGCGATTTTTCGCGGTACAAAGAGGTCGTGCGGAGGTGAAGTGACATGTTTTTTCTAAATCAGTTTTCAAGCGCTACAACATGAGCATAGTTAGGTTGAATAAAAAAGATGCGAAATTTGAGTTTTTTGAAAAAGTTTAAAATCGTCCATTATTCGCGACCGCACAGCTCCGCGAATACTAAACCAAATGAGTTGGGTCCAAAAGTAAAAAGTTGCGCCTCATCGAGTTCTACAATTTACTTTTAGGAGCCGGGACGCGAAAATTACTTTGAATGGGTGAAAATCGCGAAAAACCTACTTTCCGGATTTCTTCCGATGCCTATTTCGTCATAATCCCGGGGGACAAGACGCGCGGCGTTAGCACCAAAAGATGCGCCGTAAAAAGTTGTTTAATATAAGTCTTAATCTCAAAAAGTTATAGAGCCGATTTCGAGCATTCATATTTCCCGATTTTGATTTTCGCCTTTTTTTGCCCTCCGCCAACTTTGACCGGAATTTCCGGAAAAACCGTGATTGGGAAAAATCGGCAAAAATACGAGTTAGATTGCCCCAAGTCTTGTGATCAGCTCCATACCCCAACTTGCAATTTTTGAAACATTTATTATCAAGTTTAGCGCCAAAATGTGCAAAAAACCCGACATCCGTCGTTTCACCTAAAAGACGGCTCCGGATCGGCTCGGGACCAGTGCCATTCGATCCGGCGTGGTCGAAAACCCCAGTAGCCGGAATCTGGCATAAATCACCCAACGTCTTGACAAAAGAAATTTCAAAAAACCTACCGCGGTAAATCGGTCGAATTGCGATCTTTTATATAGGGGTTAACTAGCAGTGCTAGGGGGATCCATTATTTTTTTTTACTTCTGAGCGTTTCATTATTATACTTGTAGCGCGGGAGGAGCATTGCGCTAGCGCGGAAGGGCGCTGCGCGCCCATCCGCCTCAATTACTCCCTTCCGTCTAGACTGCTCGAGTCGCTCAGTATCTTGTTTTCTGACTTATTAGACGATTTGTCGAAAAAATATATGAAAAACGACAACATAAAACTATTTGCTTTGAATTTTGAACAGCAAAATTACTTGGAAGCAGTTGTCGTGAGCTTTTGATTGTTTGGGGGGGACACCCCCCCAACCCCCCATTTTCTATATTGCATAACATGAAACTCATTCGTGGACTCGTTCATAAGCTTTCCGACATTTTCCTGATGTCTGAGGATCAATGTTTGTCTCACTATTATCGAAAAATTTCATTTAACTGAATGAATGTCGCTACAGATATCAATTGAAGCGAGGTTAGAGTTAAGAGTCATGCATGACATGTTTTCCTGCTCAGAATGACTCAAAACAACTTGTTTCATCATTCTTGGCACATAAAATTACCCTAGGATACTTTATTTCAGTCAGGAAAAATCAGCAAAAGTTTTGGATCGAACCGGGGTTCGAACCCGCTCGGTGTTTTTAGAGTGCTACCTCTTTACCTCGACGCCATGGGTTCATTTTATTTCTGAATGTAGTCATATTATACACCAATCGACGCGTAAAGAGTGGGGCTACATCTTTCTTTGCCATGCAAAACGTCTAAAACAATTTTAAAAATAAATTTAACCTCGAAAACTGTCAAAATCGTGTTTTCGCACCTTTTCGGCGATTTTTCGCGGTACAAAGATATCGTGCGGAGGTGAAGAGACGTAGTTTTTCTAAATCAGTTTTTCAAGGGCTACAACGTGAGCATAGTTTGGTTGAATAAAAAAGGTGCGAAATTTAAGTATTTTGAAAATGTTAAAAATCGACCATTTTTCGCGACCGCACAGCTCCGCGAATACTAAACCAAATGAGTTGGGTCCAAAAGCGAAAAGTTGCGCCTCATCGAGTTCCACAAATTAGTTTCAGGAGCCGGGACGCGAAAATCACGTTGAATAGGTAAAAATCGCGAAAAACCTACTTCCCGGTTTTCTTCACAGACCTATTTCGTCATCACCAAGCCCGTTTCAGGGCACGACACTAGTGCCAAAAGATGCGCCGTAAAAAGTTGTTTAACATATGTCTCAACCAGAAAAAGTTATGGGCGATTTTTTGAGTTCTCATATTTACCGATTTCGATTTTCGGGTTTTTTTGCTCTCCGTCAACTTCGAACGTTAATTTCACGGCAACCCGTGTTCGGGAAAAATCGGCAAAAATAAAAATTAGATTGCCCCAAGTCTTGTGGTCAGTTCCATACCCCAACTTGCAATTTTTGATATACTCATCACCAAGTTCTGCGCCAAAAAGTGCAAAAAACCCGAGAGCCGGCGTTTCACCTAAAAGACGGCTCCGGATCGGCTCGGGACCAGTGCCATTCGATCCGGCGTGGTCGAAAACCCCAGTAGCCGGAATCTGGCATAAATCACCCAACATCTTGATAGAACAAATTTGAAAAAACCTATCCCGGTAAATTGGTCTAATTGCGATCTTTTATATAGGGGTTAACAATTTCTATCGTAAATCCTTGAATGGTTCATACATTCGTTGCCATATGGGATGAATTATTGTCTTCTTTACGAACATTATTTAAGATTGCATTGTGTCTAGATGTAGCGACCGAAGAAATGTTTTTGATTGCTGAATTCTAAACCACTGGAATTCATGTTTCAACATCTTTGTATTTACATAAGTCGTATCTCATTCACCAATATAGTTTTTGGAGATGATTATAAATATAATATTTTACGTGTTATTCCATTGAATTCATTTTACACTATGGAGACGTAGCGGCGAAACACCATTTCATTTCATTGGCATAGACAAGGAACACCATAGGTCACAATATTAGCTAATATATATATATATATATATATATATATATATATATATATATATTTTTTTTTAATACATTTAAAGGGCATATAAACCTATACGTGTACATATATTAATAATATAAATTTAATTGTAGGTACTGGCGACATCATTGGCAGAGACAGGTGGATCAGTCCCTTCAGGAGTTGATATTGCAAGAGATAATGATGATGAAGAGGTTAGTCATTCTAGTCATTACTATCATAAATCAGTAGTGTTTATTGTATTTTGGTCTCTTATTTACATTTACTATCGCAAAGGTTCGATTGGAATATTTTAGAATATCTAGGAATGAAGTTACTATTGTCTAATGTGTCCATCAAAATGATTTAAATTAATGTAGTAATTCGATTTGACAGGGTGGAGATGATGATATGCAATTAGCATCGACTACTCGTGTAGATGATAAACAGAAGCTGGCTGCACGATGGCCGACTCGAGTATTTGCGTGTCAGGTACGGTATGAAGGGATACTGTAGGGGCCGAGACTTAAGAGACAGGCTCCGTAATTATTTACCATTTTGAGCATTCCCCGGAATTTTCCCCTAGCAAAAGGATTCAGGCCTCCACGCTTTCATGGTGGAAGGTGGCCTGGCTCCTATTTACAAAAGTGTAGTGATTGAGGCATTCGGTCTCCAACGCGGCCAACGGCAAAATTCCAAAGTCGAAAAAATGGCAAACTTCGAAAAATCATATTTTGCGAATGAAACCAGTTAGCCTCGATATTGTTTCACGGTATAGTTGGTTATCTCAAAAGTGCGTGAAAACACTAGGAACATCGAATTGTGGACGTCTGCAAACAGGTTTTTCAGCATTTCCGCGAGGTTTTCACCCAGTCAATATCAATTGACCGGAAGTCCCTATAGCACATAAAATAGCCCACACGATTCTGCACTAACTAAACACAATTTCAAACGAATCGCGATTATTTCAGTATTTTAAAAAAATCAAAATGTGCTTTTTGGGGCTGTTTCCCCCCCCCCAGACCACTTTCCTGGAGGGAATTGGATATGTTCTGCGTATCATACGACATTATGAGATGGGCTGAGTAAGAATCCACTGAAACCCAGACGACTGGCGCGCTCCTGGAAAAGTCGATTTCCATGATTTCCATGGGGTTCATGGTCCGAAAATCTCGAAATTTTTCATGACTAGAAAAGCTTCTTTCTTGTGGTCATCATGAAGAATGCTCACTGTGAATTACTAGGAAATAGTTTTCATCGTTCCATCGATCTGTTCAAATTTTGCAGAAAAAAATTTGTTCGGAAAAATACGTAAATAATCGTAAATAATTCAAATCGCATCCACTTCATCTGAGATCACGATAATGATAATACTTACTGTCGGTCCTCCAAGATAGGCACACAATACTGGACATTTGTATTTTTTTTTATTTTTTTTTATGAACCATGACCCGGGGGTCATGCTCAATAAATCGAAATTCATCATTTCGACCATGAACCCCGGTCATGGTTTAATTTTGGTAAGAGTACAAATGTCCAGTATTGTGTGCCTATCATGGAGGACGGACAGTAAGTATTATCATTGTCGTGATCTCAGATGATGTGGATGCGATTTGAATTATTTACGATTATTTACGTATTTTTCCGAACAAATTTTTTTCTGCAAAATTTGAACAGATCGATGGAACGATGAAAACTATTTCCTAGTAATTCACAGTGAGCATTCTTCATGATGACCACAAGAAAGAAGTTTTTCCAGTCATGAAAAATTTCGAGATTTTCGGACCATGAACCCCAGGTCATGGAAATCGACTTTTCCAGGAGCGCGCCAGTCGTCTGAGTTGCAGTGGATTCTTACTCAGCCCGTCTCAAAATGTCGTATGATACGCAGAACATATCCAATTCCCTCCAGGAAAGTGGTCTGGGGGCGAAAAAACAGCCCCAAAAAGCACATTTTGATTTTTTTAAAAATACTGAAATAATCGCGATTCGTATGAAATTGTGTTTAGTTAGTGCAGAATCGTGTGGGCTATTTTATGTGCTATAGGGACTTCCGGTCAATTGATATTGACTGGGTGAAAACCTCGCGGAAATGCTGAAAAACCTGTTTGTAGACGTCCACAATTCGATGTTCCTGGTGTTTTCACTCACTTTTGAGATGACCAACTATACCGTGAAACAATATCGAGGCTAACTGGTTTCATTCGCAAAATATGATTTTTGGAAGTTTGCCATTTTTTCGACTTTGGAATTTTGCGGTTGGCCGCGTTGGAGACCGAATGCCTCAATCACAACACTTTTGCAAATAGGAGCCAGGCCACCTTCCACCATGAAAGCGTGGAGGCCTGAATCCTTTTGCTAGGGGAAAATTCCGGGCTGTAGTAAATTTTTACCGAGCCGGTCTCTTATGCAGTGTTCAGAACTTGGAAAATGCACGAAAATGCGGAAAATGCTGTTCAGAAGTTCAGCCGGAAAATGCACTGAAATGCTCATTTTCGAGGATTTTAATCAAATTTTAATGGTTTTTTTTTGTTTAATATCAACGTTTATTGATCGCAAACAGTGTTATGGACGCATTTTATTGATGATAAGTGATATTTTTAAATATGGACTCGCTAGGTTGATTTTTCGCAGCATTTTCGTTGATTTTCGGCTTGAAATGCTCAAAAAAGGATCATACGATATTTATTTCAGCAGCATACTTTATAAATGACCTAAGTTCGCTGTTTTCCATGAAACAACGAGGTTCAACGCTTTTAAAGTGTATAAAACCATCTTTTTCGATCCAAAATCGAGCATTTCGAGCATTTTCCACCTGAACTTTTGAACAGCATTTTCCGCATTTTCTTGCATTTTCCAAGTTCTGAACACAGCATTAAAACGCGCTCTCTGTAAGGGCGGAGGGGGGAGGGCACAAAGTTTCAAAATCATCCTAGAGCGTTCATATTTGGTGGTTAGAGTCCCTTGGGGTGGGATAAACTTCAGCCAAAAAATTGACCCGAAATATCGATTTTTGATCTACCAATAGTGAAAATTTCAAAATGGTTTTTTCGAGTCGAGTCATATACCATTCGAAAGAGCGTAGAAAGTTATGTAAAACTGATAAGTTTCAAAAGATTTGATCGAATAGTTTTCGAGAAAAATCCAATTTTATGCAAAATGGCCAGATTTTTTTCCTTTCGTTAAATAGCAAACCACTTTCCCATCATTTCCCCTCTCTGCGCAGTTGATATCTTATGTAAAAAAGGATGGGCTATCCGAATAACATACTCATTTTAAGCATATCGGTACCACAACATGACATATTGGCAAAAAACAAGTGCATTTTAGCGTTCCAATCGTCGACGCAGGTTTGAATCCTGCCGCGGGTGAAATTTTTTGCAAGCTTTTTTTAGTTCCGTTTTGGCTTATAATCAACTTGTTTCGTTTTCAGGACTGTTTAAAATGGTTCTTCAATTATGATATTGCAATATTTACTCATTTTCCACAATGAATCATTATTTATTTGAAAAAAATCAACAAAACAATAATGAACAACGATGGAGTGGTTATTGTGGATCAACAATCTGTAGTGTTACAAAAGATTGAGAGGGGTACAACACAATGGCCGAAGCCAGAATCATGCAGGTTGAACGGTAGCCTGCTGAATTGCAGGATGAGCTGCATCATCTAAGGCAGCCTGGTGCGCAGCTACGACTCGATCGTAGAGAGCATTGAGGATTGTTCAGATTACGGCTACCTTCGACATGTTGTACTGAAAAGCTAATTTCGTTTATTATTAATCATATCAATCGATTCTACTTACACGAGCCATTGGAAGACTAAGCCACAGAAGTAGCTCTAGCAGGCCCTTAATCATTACGATAATCTTTCGATTTAGAAACTTGCAATTAACTGAAATAAGCTTATAAAATTCAAATTAACAAAAATTCAATTATACCTCCACATCTTTTAGCTAAGATTATACTACAGAATAATAGCACGAATGAAAAAATCAATAAGGCATGGAGAAACAGACTTGCATAAAGCAAGTATTGACGAAATTCGTCTTCAGAGTGAGCCTTGTGCATGCTGAAATTTAAAAAAAAACATTTTTAAACCAATTAAAGATACTCACGAGCAGATCATAGATGACATGAGCACTTTACCATTAAGAGATAGATCTCCCATCTCAGATTCAACTTCACTACGACTCAGCTGTAATAGTGAATTAGCTCTTTGAACTTCACAACAAAAAATACCTGAGTGTTATACATTATATCCTTCCAATAATCATATGAGAAGTCCACACTCAAAGTCCCCTTCGTAGATACAAAACTCGATTGACACTCGAAACTATCCATCATTTAATGACTGGAAGTTGCAGAGTTGTAGTTGCAACAGACAGAGTTGAATTAGCATATTGATATGCTAATTCTGATTCTGATTGTCAACACCGGCTACCAGCCGTCTTCTTTCCCAGGCAACAGGCATTTCATTCATTCGTTCATTGGTTGTGTATCAGCAACGAATTCAAATCTCATCTGCCGTATCACGGCCTCAAATCTCTTCTGTCGTCATCACGACCTCATCCCATCGGCATTCAAGCATTCTCTTCTCCTTCTCTTCGTACAACATCTACATGCACTCTCGCCTCTTTCTCGTCGACGACAGCCATCCATCGAGATAGAAGTATAAAGGGTGAGGGTAGTCGAACGAACGAATCGAACGTCAACTAAATTCAGTACATACACAAGACTTAGTTATTGCAAACTGAAATCCTAACGGAGTTTTAACATTGACAAAACAAAGAAAGTAAAGTGGAATTAGAGCTACAATCGAAATTGATCGATCGATCTACAATCGATGTGGATAGCGTTGAACTTGGAGTATTAATCAATGTTAATTCTGTAGAGAGATGTATTAAAATGATGACAGATGTATATGATTGGTGTCCCAAAAAACAAAAAAATTTCTACTTTCCGAACATTGCATTTTAGGTATTGATCGATCTGAAAAGCAATTAAAACAGTCCTGAAAACGAAACAAGTTGATTAGCCAAAACGGAACTAAAAAAAGCTTGCAAAAAATTTCACCCGCGGCAGGATTCGAACCTGCGTCGACGATTGGAACGCTAAAATGCACTTGTTTTTTGCCAATATGTCATGTTGTGGTACCGATATGCTTAAAATGAGTATGTTATTCGGATAGCCCATCCTTTTTTACATAAGATATCAACTGCGCAGAGAGGGGAAATGATGGGAAAGTGGTTTGCTATTTAACGAAAGGAAAAAAATCTGGCCATTTTTCATAAAATTGGATTTTTCTCGAAAAGTATCCGATCAAATCTTTTAAAACTTGTCAGTTTTACATAACTTTCTACGCTCTTTCGAATGGTATATGACACAACTCGAAAAAATCAATTTGAAATTTTCACTTTTGGTAGATCAAAAATCGATATTTCGGGTCAATTTTTTGGCTGAAGTGTTTCCCACCCCTAGGGACTCTAACCACCAAATATGAACGGTCTAGGATGATTTTGAAACTTTGTGCCCTTCCCCTGTCGCTACCCCTCCGCTGTTAGGGAGAGTGCGTTTTAATGTAGTTTACTCACTACCGAGATGTGGTTACTGTATATAGATGCTGTGAAGACATTGCCATTCATATCATGTTACTCCTGTTCTAAATGAATATTGAATAGAGTGTGAGGGATTAGATTATGAGGAAAGAAAGAATTGAATGGAGTGTGGTTGTGCCAAGAGAAAAAGAGGAAAGATACGAGACTAAATCAAAAAGAGCAGTCAAGGATGAATAATCTTTTCTTATTCTAGATAGTTCGTCGTCTAATGTCTGTTTGTGAAACAGAACGAGCTCATCTCGATCTAGCCCTCGCTAAGGAATTACAGGTCAATAATAATAATAGTTCATTTAAAATGAATATATACTAGTATCGACTTCTTTCTCAACTTGCGTCAAATGTTGTCTTCTTATCTCAAATTAATTATATACTGTATATTATTCAGTTGTCATCTGGTGGTCGTGCTGATTATCTCGTCCTTCATCTATCTGATCTTGTACGAATGGCTTTCATGGGAGCAACGAGTGATAATAATCAATTGAGATTAGCGGGTACGGTATCATTCAAGTATTGATTGATTGATTAGTCAATAACGATATGATATATATAGATTCTTGTTTCAAGTTTCAATCATTATCTACATATAGACTGCAATACTGGGTAGAGTATTCTCTTTTATAGGCTTACATTGTCTACAAGATGTCATTGCTCGATTCTCTTCTGTACCTGAACCTGAATTCCCCGGTCATGTGCTATTGGAACAGTTCCAAGCTCAGGTAAATACAGTATGCTACAGTACTCTATCGTCATGGTCGTACTGTAGATTGTAGACGATGTAATCGATATTGTTCATTCAGGTCGGTGCTGCCCTTCGACCGGCGTTCACTGAGGATACACCATCTGATGTAACGGCGGCTGCATGTCAGGTACGGTGGAATGAGTGAATGACTTGTGAGATTCATGTTGCTCCATCAGATATATTTTGAAGCCTTATAATAATATATTTATTAGCAGTTACAAGCGAATTTTGTGAAACAAAAGATGAATAATAATAAAATGAAGTAGCGAATATAGAATGAATCTGACTATTCGATCATAATGATTCACTGTATTTGAGTTGTAGGTGTGCAGTACATGGATCAGTAGTAAAGTGGCACGAGATCTCAATGATCTTCGAAGAGTTCATCAGGTTGGTTCATTATTGATTATATATTATTGATTTTGTCTTAAACGCAGCTTTGATGAGACAATCTTTCATAACTTTACGGCACTTGATCTTTATTTTCCACGAGTGATGATAATTGCAAGAGAGTATATAGTAAGACTTTAATCGTGATTCAGTTACTTGTATCTTCTCTGTCAAAGTTGAAACACGGATCAATCAATACTCAATTGTACTCCGAAAGTGCGGCTACTCTGGAGAAACTAGCCATTCTGAAGGCATGGGCTGAGGTATGAAAAGACGGAATTTTTGATTGCCGAATTCTAAACCTCTCGAATTCATGTTTCAACACCTTTGTATTTACATAAGTTGTATCTCATTCATCAATATTGGGTTTAGATCCGGTGATGATATAATATAATAATGACATGTTATTCCATTGAATAAGTTTCATATTATAGGTATACATCACTGCGATTGAACAGAAACATGAAGATGAAGTGGAAGAATCAAAGAGAATCAAAGGAGATAGGAATAATGGAAATGGTTAGTCGAATGAAACCTCGTTCAATAATATATTATTTATTTTATATATCACCTGCTCGCTGAATAATGTTTCTTATTACTTTTTGACGTATTAAAGTATGGTGATGCATGAATGTGACAGGTGCTCTTTGTTATATGAACAGAATTGAATGTATTGTAGATGGAATCTTTATCGTTCTCAAACAGTGCTATATCATTATTGATTATATTTCCAGATGATATGTATCCATCTCAAGTGGGAGGAGCTTCACTTCTTTCATTGGTTGAACCAGAATTGGGTGATCTCGTCGGTTATTGGTTGGCTGCTCTTCGAGATTCGGCTCTTCTTGCTCTTCCTACATCATTGAGTGATCAACTTCCATCGGAAGGAGGATCATTCTATAAGGCTGAGAGGGCTGAGGTATGTATCTATTTATCATTATTTATTATTTATTAATTAATTTATTATCTACTTATTTTATTTTATTTTTATCGACCGATTTTCGATTTGGCCCGGTGATTTTGGGTGTATAAGAGTTAATGAATTCATGAAGCTATGAAATGATTTCGTTGTGATTTTTTTTCGTAAAACGTAACAAGGGATAGTAATTTCATGATTATCGATTATAGGCTTGTCGTGAGTACTACCGTACCAGTTGGCCTCCCATTCTATTAGCAGCTGCTATATGGCTGAAACAACACAACTTTGTCCTACCTGGAACTAGTAATGATGTAAGTTCATTTATCGTTTTCTCTAAAAACAGATCAATAAAAAAATTGGTATATTTAATCTTGTTCGTTGTTTATATCAGATATAAAATATCGATTTTATGTGTATTATTTATTTATTTATTTATTTGTAATTGATGTAATTGATTATAGTCATCATCCCTATCATCTCTATCAACACTATCTACTATATCATCTCGTCTCTATCTCATGATTGGAGTTGCCCTTGATTCACTTTGTTCACGAACTTCCACGGCTGATGACACAACAACTCATTGTGCACTCAGGTATCTTATTTTATTATTATTATTTATTTTATTAATTTTATTAACTCTAATCCGGTTACTATGTTAGCAGGTATAGTGCACTATAAATTAAATTATTGTTCACGGTAATGCGAAATCTTTAGTTTCCATAATGATATGTAAAAGTAGAGGAAATAGTATTAAAAGGACAAAATTACAGAGCTCTGTCATCAATGATGTCATCGTGTGAAGCGAGATTAGAACTAATGAAAGATGTACGAGTACCCGTTGAGATCATCAATGTTCTTCACAGGTACAATACTCTCATATCTATATTCCACTTGAGACCATAATATTCATTTATTTATTACCATGATTACGTTTACACATTTATCGATTGATCTTTTTTTCAGATTGGTCCTAACACGAGACAATCTGGCGACTCAACAATTGTGTGTGGAATGTGCTAGTACGGTAATGGAGGCAGCGATGTACTGTAGGGAGATTGGAAATGGAGAAGAAAGTGCTGGTGAGTGGCATATTGGGATTTGTTCTTGGAAGTGGCTAACTAGCAAAGATGAAAGACGAACTGAGAGGGGGATTTATCTTATAATTTCATATTAATGATATATGATTATAGATGCTCTGAATGGTAATATTGATTCGATTGAAGCTGATCGTATCAAAGGACTATTCGCATGCGATGATGGTACGGTAGTATTCTTCTGATCTTTGATCTCATTCATAAACTTGATCTTTGATCTTTTACAGGAGGTGAAACAGGCGAACTCAAGCCGGGTCTACTTTCATATGCATTCATGGAGTTCATATTGGCTGTTATTGTTAGACAGGTTCGAATGTTGATAACTTATTCTTTTAATCAATAATACAGTCACGCAGAGTCTCCGCCTTAACAAAATATCTCCGATACACTATGAGATCTCCTGGTGTCTCTTTCCCTGCTAGATTTATATAACGTGTTCCAAATAAGCAGGGAAGGAGATCTTTTGTTAAGGCGGTGGATCTGCCAGAATACTAATTGCAATGACTTCAGTGAACGGATACATGAGTGTAGATTGAAACTGGGAAGTACGTGGTTAACGCGTATTAGTCCATTGATCATTCCCATATTCAGGTTCCTCAAGTGAACTCAGCTGCGATGCGTAGCCGCAGTTCCGCTCCTCTTCACACGCGAAGAGTGACGCGTCTTCCACCTGAAGCAGCTACTCTATGCAAGGATGCAGTACAACTACTTGTGCAGGTAAGTGATCGTTGTCGTTGATCCTGTAATTTTCCGTACCGCAATCTTCATCAATTGGGCAGATCTTTATCGATTGCTGATCATCTCTCAATCACGTATATTGATCTTTGATATTGATCTTTGATCTTTAGTAGTAGCAATCGGATGAGGTTCTATGATATAATTAATTCAGGTTCCATCGATTTGTTCTCCCATGGCTCGTCTTTCACTTCTTCCTGTTTGTCTTCATCTAATCATAGCATTCATTCGTGAATCGGCTCGATTGGATGATTCATCGATCGTTCCTGATCTACCACCTGGACATCTTACAGTAGTCGCCACTGCTGCACTTCAGGTATAGTATAGTTAATAAGCTGAGAAAAGGTTTTCATTTGGATATTGATTTATTTTCCTCGCTTTCATAAAAATTGTTACATCTTTGAGTTATCGCCGAAATTTGGCTAATCCTTTCTCTATTACAGTATAAAGATGTCGATATAATTTCCCCAATTTATTTGTAAAAGTCTATTTTAGTTAACTATTATGATTGCAGGGACTTCGTTCATTAGCATCATCTCCTCCTTCCGATCTATCATTGTATCCTAGATGGACTCTCTTCATGAGATCAGCTCTTCTCACCATTGTCAATATTCCCACCTGTGAGTTTTGTGTTTCATCTTGGTGAAATATAGTCAATTGAGAGTTTGTTCAATGTTGAATTAGAAACACTGTATCAGATGAAGTTTGCTCACACGGTCATTTTATGTTTCACTATGTCATGTTATGCGTGGTGTTTACTCTTCCATCGTTTATGATTATCCTTTCTTAAATCATATTATGATAATCGTCAATCTATTTGCATATTTCAGCGAATGCTCAATACAAGTTTGATGAGTGTGTTATTCTTCTAGCCGCTGCTATTCTATCATCTGCTAGTCCTAAAGAGGTATGCTCCTTTCATTTATCTTTATTTATTTATCATACACCAGAAGGGTGGTTCCTCAAGTACAAAATGTTCGAGTGCAAAGGAAATCATATTTTTTTCATCCCTTCATTTTCTTTTATTACATTGATAGTTATCTTAAACTATCGACTTTATTTTTCGAATGTATAGTAGAACTTGGTGAATTATGGGTTCATGTTAATAGTATTAATGGATTGAATTACTGTGAGTAATGCTCCTTTTCTTAACCACATCTAATCAGGTTGCAATTGGTCATCGTGAGAGCACAGAGAAGTTGGTTGTCATTGCCAAACAACAACTAAGACGAACTGAACCACAGGTTTGATCTTTGATCTTTGATCTTTTAACTACTGTAGTCAGATGTCCTGAAAAGGTGATTTTGTGTTTCTGAGAGTGTGTTTCAAGAGAGAGTCGATCATGACTTTGATAGTATGATAAATGATTCATAAATATATTGAATATATTGAAGGTGACATGCAAATGTCTCCAAGCCATAACTTCTCTGTTCGTTCGAAAAGATCTCGCGGGTGTTTACGCCAAGAGATTAGCACCCTCAGTTGTGGATGTCCTTCGTCCTTATGTACTAGATGATGGTGCTGACAATGCTATCAAGGAGGTACGGTAAATTGAGGATACGGTATTGATAATATCGATTAGATTATATTCTCTAAGTTGAGCATTTCGATGGTTGGTTAAATCTTATGTGTTATCTTTATAGATCACAGATGATGAAGTCTCAGTGATTTGTGATGCAATCAAGGCGCTTGAGGCACTCATTCCAGCTGTGGCTGAAAGAAACCGTTAGTTGATCTTTGATCTTTGATCATAAAATGAATTCTGTATCTTGATTTACAAAAATCAACTATTTGAATGAACCGTTTTAGAAGTGCATGAGACGTAGTTGTGGCTGTGTTATATTTCTAATTTATTGCAGGACTATCAGTGATATCTCTCATCTGTCAATCATTGACTCGGATGTTGTGCGCGACGCGTGCGGATGAATGGCGCGCACTCTCACCGTATGCGAGGTATACGGTAGTTTGTTATATTGGAGACATATAGGCATAGTTTTGTTTTAACTATCAATCAATATATATATATATATATTGTTAATGGTTTATTTGTAGGAAACTTAACGAAGCTGCTCTTATGCGACTCACTGCACTTGGACCAGCATATCCGAATGAGTTCAAAATGGTAACGACTCTTTTTTTCCTTCTCAACAATGTTATTCAGTTTTCTTCGAGTTATAATGCCCCTGAAACTTGTATTCAGCTAGGTTTCATTGCATTGCATGAGAAAGTGTTTGAATCGTTGTTTCCAGTAAATCACCAATGAATAAATGAAACAAGTTGTAATGAATGATAGTATCTTAAAACACGCTATCTTAGAAAATCGACATAGGTGCGGTATCGACGAAAAATGGATTTTTCTGTTTTATGTATGATAATTACAGGCTCAATGAGTGAAGTTCAATGGTACTTGGAAATTTCTTCCAATTGAAAATTCGCTTCAGGGGGTGACCACACAACGATTTGGCGCCTTTTCCTAAAAAGTTTATTTCGAATCCAAGCAATGCGGGAGTGGACGCAATCGACTCCTTAGCTAATTCTAAGAAACTATTGTCAAGGGAAGTTTTTCGATCAACGGTCAACGAAGGCTGGAATTTTGAATTTTCGAAAAAAAATTTTACATTTAATTAATTTTCACTATTTTGCTACAACAACCCTACGTTTTTTATTTGCTTAATCGCTTCTAAATATCATAACACAGCTTCAGTTTAAAAATCATAATTTTTTAAAAATACGATTACGGTGAATAAATCATTTTTATAATGAAGTCGTGAATTATGGTGTGGCACCTACAGTATCCCGAATCGATATATTTAGAAATCTGGTAGTTTTAAACATATTTTACCGCTGTTCTTGACATGACTAAGGTATACGACTACTCCTCGTCTTCGGAGTGCACCCGTGCCCGGGTGCTGATGTCGACGAAAATTGACATTTTTCGTAAATTGATCACTATTTCGTTGTTTGTGATCCAATATCGATAAAAATTGGATCACTATACCATATTATCATCTATACAAACATACTAAAAAATAAAGAGAAACGGTTGATTGCGAAGAAAGTTATTGTTGAAAAACCAAAATATTGTAGAATATTTGCCAGGACTGTAACATTCAGGTGCACTCCGAAGATGAGGAGTAGTCGTATACCTTAGTCATGTCAAGAACAGCGGTAAAATATGTTTAAAACTACCAGATTTCTAAATTTATCGATTCGGGATACTGTAGGTGCCACACCATAATTCACGACTTCATTATAAAAATGATTTATTCACCGTAATCGTATTTTTAAAAAATTATGATTTTTAAACTGAAGCTGTGTTATGATATTTAGAAGCGATTAAGCAAATAAAAAAACGTAGGGTTGTTGTAGCAAAATAGTGAAAATTAATTAAATGTAATTTTTTTTTCGAAAATTCAAAATTTCAGCCTTCGTTGACCGTTGATCGAAAAACTTCCCTTGACAATAGTTTCTTAGAATTAGCTAAGGAGTCGATTGCGTCCACTCCCGCATCGATTGGATTCGAAATAAACTTTTTAGGAAAAGGCGCCAAATCGTTGTGTGGTCACCCCCTGAAGCGAATTTTCAATTGGAAGAAATTTCCAAGTACCAGTGAACTTCACTCATTGAGCCTGTAATTATCATACATAAAACAGAAAAATCCATTTTTCATCGATACCAAAAAATATCCCAGTTGTTGAATTCTCTCAGATAGCGTTTTTTAATGATCATCACGCTTAACATAGCAAGACTCACAAATAAATGAATAACATTGTTTAGGTTCTTGCATCTCATACGGAAGATCAACGTCGTCTACAGGCAGCTCTTCTCTTCCAAGCATCTCGAGTATCTCATCAACAACAAGCCATGGCTAGTAAGGCTGCTGCCATGGAGAGTGCAAAGGTAGGATAAAGCATACTGTATTTGTGACTGATTATCGATTGACTAATTATATTCGTTCCGAGAGTACTGTAGGAAACAATATTATTTTTATGCTGAATAATGGAGTTGTAAAATGTTTCTAGTGTGTTTATGAATCAAGTTCATTGTAGGCCTCATCTGTGGCTTCCGCTCAACCTTCCATCAAACTCACTCTCGATTTCAATGCATTTGGTAAAGCTTAAACTTGGATTATTAATCCAATTCATCATCTGTGTTCAAACAATGTCTTTATCGATCTGTTCGTCCATTTTCCGCCATAGTCTTTTATTATTATTTGTTTAATATAATATTTTTGTTGTAAAATGCTACTAGAGAATGTCAACTAACACTATTATATACGAGGTACAAATATGAACAGAATGCGCAAAACGAAATACCCCTCTTATCCCCGACTACAGTAACCCCTAACCACAGTACCCTGTGTAGATCGACCCCGCATGCCTTTTATCGATTGATTCTCTCGATTATAGATTGTATCTACTATTTCTACTTGATTGTAGATTTCATTTGATGATCCATTTTAGTCTCATTTGTATACAGTAGCCATGCATGTTTTTGTGATGTAAAGAAGATATCGATCAGATTTGATGTTTAATACATGATATATTTATTGTCTCTACTTTCAGTTGAGCAACACACCTTTTCTTGCTATTGTTTAGTGCAATTTCACTCCCATATATTTTGTACTCTATTCGCAATTCATCATTCGATTTAGCGCAGCTCTGCGAATAAAAGAATATCAAAAATGTTATATATTTCACTTCCTTTTGCCATCGGTTCGAAACACTTTATATTGTATTTATATGCCTTGCAAAGACAATAAATGATTCTTGGTCTTTGATCTTTCGTGGTTCACAATTACATTGATTTTGCTTTTGTTTGTGAAACACTTTGTAAAGGAATAGAACAATGAATACAAAAGCAAATGTACTGATTATATTTACATATATATGCAAATTTTGCTGTTTGTCTAACATTAGTCCTCGTAATTCTTTAATTACATTCGTTTCTGCAATAATTGTTAATGAAAGACGGTCGTCTATCCGTCTCTGAAGCGAATGAAGAGGAACAACCACTTGTGGAGTCTACGGAGGAGGAGGGAAGCTTCCAACACGGTACTGTTCTTTTGCCCATTTTCCATTAATCACATTGGTTTCCTGCGGGAATTCAAGCACATTTAGGACAAAAGATGATAATTCTAGCGATAATTGGATCAATAATTATCGTAATTGTCGTTTTGTTCACTGCAATATGGTTAATACACCATTTCAATAGTAAAGATCATCATGAAAACCACACATCGTATGAAGCAACTACGATTTCGGTGTAAGTTGTTATTTGTAATGTAACGTATCACTAGGATTGTCATTTAAATTATCAAATTAACAGCTATACTAGAAAATACTATGACTATCTCAGGAATGTTTCAACATCACAAACAATACCACTCAATCGAAAGGAACGTGTGGAAAGTTGGTTTATGCCACGACCAAAGCGAAGGTATGCTGTAACTGGATATCGATTATTTCATTTGTTTTCTTTTCAGTCGAGAAGATTATCGATTGAGCGGTGATCAGATACCATTATCGTATGATCTTCATCTTACTGTAGTAATTAAAGGATGGGACAATGCAAGTGAATCCCGAGTGGATGGTGAGGGTTACTGTAGATTAAATTAATAATTATTTGATGGATATTGAATTGATCGATATTTACAGGAATACTTTTGTTAAATTTGAAGAATACTGTAGATGGCTCAAGAGTGATTCAACTCAATGTTCTCAATATTGATGTACATGATGTATGTTACAGGAAAGATCAAAGATCAATGATTATTGATTATTAATTTTGAGGTTAAACTCACCAATGAGGGCAAGAGTTCGATTCCTATTGATTATTATATTGAATCGAAGATAGAACGATTGATAATTAAACTTTCTCACGAAGATCAATTCTTGAAGAAGAATGAGAAATATACACTACGGGTTTGTATTTTGTCCTTTCTATTCTATCAGAAAACATTAATATTTTCAGATATCGTACTCGGTATTTCCGAATTATCGAATGGTCGGAATTTACAATACATGGTAATAATCAATTTGTTGTATTACTATTTTAGTCGAATACTGTTGTGTCAGTTGCAAGAACTGCGATTACTGTATAAGATTACGATAGATAATAACTAAATTGATTGCAGGCATTGGGATTGGGATAAAGGTTGTCAATCTTTCTCTCTTGTCACACAAAATGAACCAATGGATGCACGAAGATGGATTCCATCATTCGATGAACCATCATATAAAGTATTTATCTTTCTTTACAAGGGATGAGACTCGTCCTGGCCTTATGTAATTGCATTAGCTTCGATAGATTGTCATTTCATAAGGCTAGAAGGCTTACTTTTATCATCCATATGTAACTTTAGATCATCGAACTGTTCTTAAGGTTCCATTAATACTGGCTATAACTCATCCACTGGGAACGAAAGCCAGATCGAATTCTGGAGAGAAAGACGTTAGGTTGAATAAGAATGCAAGGTTAGTTGCTGTTTTCATCTTACTCTGAAATATTGTATTTTATATTATAGAACACTAACGACAACATTTCTCCCGACTCCTCCCCTTCCAACCTATCTCTATGCTTTTACTGTCAATAACTACACAGAACAACATGTTATCGAAGATGGAGTTATGGTGAGTACTGTATCTATCGATTACGGTAGATATATTGGGTCAGATGTTTAGTCATGCTTATGATTCATTGCAGTTACGAATGCAGTATATACGCAACTTCACAGAGTTCAAAGATCATGTTCTCAATGAGATTCTCTTAGTGTACAAAACAGTACGAGATCATATGAGAGATGTACCTATGTTACTCGCACCTTATCAAGAAGATACGAGACCTCATATCAAGTACAAACTAGGTATAAGTTTATCTACCAATTTGGTGACTACGATAGTTTCCACAGATTTCTAATGACATTTCAGATTTCGTGTTTATTCCGGATCATAGTTCTGGCATGGAGAACCATGGATTGATTGTAATAGCTGATAGATTGGTTGTTAGACCTGATAAATTTATCGATATCCTAGTGCATGAGATTGTTCATCATGTGAGTATTGAAGCCTTATTACGGTAGAAGTATAGATGATTTATAATTTTAGCGTTTCGGGAACAAATTAACTCTTGGATGGTGGTCTGATTTCTATTTAAATGAAGCATTCACAGCTAAATTCAGCTCCGAAGTTTTAGCTAAACTGAACGTAAAGAATGCAGATATTTATATCCCCACAAATATCAATTTCTTGTTTGAGGTTCCTCCAAGATGGGAAATGGATCTAACAGAAGCTCTTCGTCAAGATATTTATGAGGTTAATCTTTGATCTTTGATCTATCGATTTTCTACCTCTTCAGTCTTCTACCCCACTACACAACCCGAGTGTTTTGTCTCGATATGATGCTGTGTACATGTTAAAACTTGTTTATGTAAAAGTACTGTAGACTGCTATAACGATTGATCGAATGAATATACTTCAGGGTCAAGCAGTATTACGAATGTTTGAAAAAGTTATGGGCAAAGATCGATATGAAGTAGCAATCAAGGTTGATTAGTCAATGTTCTCTTGTAAATATTTATTGATTACAGAAATTGTTCAACCATACTACGGTGGATAGTGAGCTTTTGTGCAAAACATTGGCATCAGAAAGCGATAGTGTAGATATGCCAGCAATTTGTGAAGATTTCATTGGAATGGTAAGATTCGATCGTGTTTTTTTACTCAAATATGACCTGTAAAATACATTTCAAATTCGAATAATTATTTCAGTTTGAAAAAAACTCATTTTTACAATAAATTTAGTCAAACTACCCTCTGATCATTGTGACACAAAATGCCACACACGCCATTCTTCGTCAACAACGTTTCGCTCGAGGTTATGTGGATGAACCATATAGAGATTATAGGTATACGGTAGTCTACCCTTGGAATATCGATTGAATGTTCTTACAGTACACGATGGACCATTCCTATATTCTATACAATTGGGGATGGTGAACTGAAGATTACTGTATTCAACAAGGATGGTAAATCGATAAAATAAGTTTTACAAGCATAATAGTGGGCTTTTTTTCCAGTCGAGACACTAGAGATTCCAGCCACAGCTAAAATATGGATTGATCCTCATCAATACGGCTACTATCGTGTAAGATAACTAAGTCATCAGTCCTAATCGATAAATCGATATTCAGACGATCTACGATGATTATTCATATTTCATTGATAAAGATCTCCAATCTACAATAGAAGATAATATTCCGATTAACGTACGTTACCATTAATCAATTTGGTTGATGATTCCAACTTGTTCTTACGTATTTTCTTGTTGTGGACTTGATCATATTCGTTTGAATCAGTTGATATCATTTTGTTCAGAAAACAATAGATGACGCGCTAGCTGCGTACCTATTCGGATATGGAAATTCGACGAAATTATTGAGATTCTTTGGAGAAACTGGACTGAAAAGATCGAGAAAAGTTTGGGTATCAGCCGAAGGCGAAATATGAAAGATAAATTATGTAAAATTCAGAATAAACATCTGAAAATAATGTTCACCAAGCCTCTGAGAAGGATGAATTGCAATTTTAGCTATTCTGACGTTATAGGACTACTGTAAGTATATTATACTTAGTTTATGATTAGTGTTACAGTAATCAAAATCACATGAAATACTAAAATATATTTAATCGTACTGGGTATTTGTAGAGATAAGACGAATACAAATAAAGTGAAGAAGCCTTCAAATAATCGAATTGACAGAGAGGAATATTGCTCTCATTATAATAATTCTGTTTTGATGGAAATGTATAAAAAGGGTAAACTATTGGTTTGAAATACTTAAATCTGTTATTAATCATTTCAACATTTAATTCAAGGTGTGAATTTGTACAATATATCGGAACGTGGTCTGATCGTTCATTGTCTTGTTAATATCAACTATGATAACTATATTGAGTTAGTTTTTTTTAAAAAACAAACAAATTTGGAACATTCATTTCAATTCGCTTTCTTTTGTGCACAAAGAATGTAAAATTAATTGGGCCATTCTTTTGAAACCGTTAAGAGATAAGTTTCAGTAAACTTTGGATGTCATTTGATCCTCAATCATCGGATATTAGAAAATCTGACTTTCACATCTTTCTCGTCCCCGCTATGTATGCTTCAAGTATGTTATTGATTTGTCAAAGATCAAAGATCAAATTGCTTAAAGGAAATGCTGACCAAATCATGGAGGATCTAACTTCAAAAGCGTTCCAATTTCAAATTGAGTAAGACAATTCACAGTTTATGTTGAAAATCATTTGATATTGATAAAACTTCCATAAATACAGATTTCAATTTAATTATTTTTAGCACTTTCGAGTTTGTGGAACTATTGCATGTATTCTTCGATCCTATGCAAACTGTGATCACAAATAGACTGGTTGGTTCAATGGATTAATTGATCTTTGATCTTTGATCTCTTCAGGTTTCAGTTTTGGTGAAGTTGAAGGGCGATGCAATGGCTCATACTTGGAATCTAATGGCAAGGTTTGAGTGTAATATCTATCATGAAGGTTCATTCTTATCCTTCTTTCAGAATTGTTGAAGAAGAACGTCTAGTTGATTTGGATCTAAAGAAGGTTAATTTTTATTATATTATTTTAATTAATAATAATTTAATTTTCGTATATTTTCAGAGAACGCCTCGCATGATTTCGGAAATGGCTTCGTTGATTCGAGAGAAGAAAGGCATTGAAATATGTAACAATGGTTAAACGATCAATTGTTATGTATAATTTCCATCAAATCTGATATCAATATATATGTACAAAGAAAATCTAACTTGTGAATGAAATGTTGTCAATTATATGTGTAAAGCGTTTCACAGGAATTCATTATGGCCATTGATAATGTGATCTCATTGATCTCCGAATATACAGAATATTGGCCTTATTCTACTTCATTCATTCGAAATGCTTGGCATTAGAATTATTTTTTTGTAATTGGGTCGCTTGGAAAACTTTTTTGCAGATTTTGAGAAAACAAAAGCAAAAGATGATTCTAACGGAATCTCGAAATGAAGTTATTTGTTATACATTCTATTCCTATTCCTTATTGTCATATTTCTCAGTACAATCAGATTGTATAAAAATCATCTATTTAGTTTCGTGCATCTTTGATGTACATATGAATCATAACTGACGTAGATCACTGAACTTGTGCCTTGAATAACGAGTGCCTTCCACAGAGTACTTAACTTTTTACATCTTTGATTGATGAATATCCTTTTTTGCGTACTTTAGATAAAAGAAAAATTAAAATTGACAAAAAGATATTGAAATATACACTGACAATGAGGTGTATGAAACACACGTTCCAAACATTATTATTATCCAATTAAAAAAGGTTCTGGAGGCATGGGGAATTGAAGCCCAGCCCGCTCGCATGCTAAGCGAGCGCTCTACCACTGAGCTATGCCCCCACGCTGTTTAACCTATCCTCGAACAAATTACATTGAGGGTTAAACTTTATGCAGCGAACCGGCTTTTATTCCACATTTGCTCATGCGCTCTCTCATTGTATCTTTTAAAGAAATATCGACCATTTATGATCAATTCTTTTTAGTTAAAAAAATGTCTCTGTTTTCTTATCATAAGACATTTAGCGAAAAAAATGTTAGATTTCTAAAATTGATGATGCATGACAATAGAAGCGATAGGAATGAACATCTCTAAATAATGATTAATGTATATTTTCCCGTTGGCATTTAATAAGTTTCTCTATAAAAGTGATCATTTTATTGTTTTCTTCACATCTTCATAATGTCCCCGTTTCTTTTACTAGTATTTGCAATCGGAGTCACAAACGCTGGTCTATCATGTCTCGAATATGAAGTCTCTACTAAAAATATCGATTTCTCTACAATCATCGATATCGTGAATGCTAAGTCTGTTCCCTGTTCAGGATCTTGTGTTGTTGAAATGAAGAAGAATCTATTTTCCAGTAACAAATTGATAGGTAAATGTGAACCTAAACAGAAATATTCGTGCGGAAATGGAAAATGTCATTGTGTTGGAGATCGTTGTAATAATATTGCTACTGTTCTATGTGATAGTTCTTCTCTTCTTAAAGACTTTGAGAGACGATTAATCAATAATAAGATTATTGATTCGAAGACGAAATCGAAGATATGTGATGCCTACGGTAGAATAATTAACAATAAGAAGACTTCAAATGGTAGATATAAGAGATGGTTATGGGGAAAGAAGAAGACTACACCTAAATCGTCATCCATCAAACCAACATCACCAAGACCCAATACTGGATCAAGATTCAGATTCACTACGAGAAATACCCCAAAGGCTATCTCACAAAAACAAACTGCAAAGGCATGGAAAACTGTTACTCCAGCTAAAAGAATTGTTGGATGATTTACTTATCATATAGATTGATGTAATCTTGATTTGTGTAACTTTTTCATGTTATTGATAAATGATTAATGCACGCGCAATACATTATTGTTTATTACGAACACTTTGCATACTCTACAAAAACAACAGAATGCCACATCGTTGTGTTTTTCATCGCTTTAGTGAGCATCAAATCTTCTGGTTCTCATTCTCTAAAATTCCGTGATTAGTTTATGAAGAATGATTTTCAGTTAGTCGTATCGATAAATTGAAGAAGAATCGAGTGATGTGAGTACTGAAAAAATATGAATGAAATATATTTCATCTTTTCACCGAGAGAAAATGTGAATAAAGAGAATTAGAGTATCTATATATATATTTTAGTTATTGTGTTTATTTTGTTTGTGCAGAGGTCGTCTGTTATTTTAATCTGGGATGGTCCTTGATTTTCGTCTTTATCTCGGAACAATTTTTTAAAAATTAAAATTAATTATTGTACATTTTAAAATTTTCATTGTTTAAAAAAAGATTTATCTCTCTGTCTGCAGTTGATAATCATGGGACAAGGGGTAAGAAGAAGGTGAGAGAAAATGGCGTGGGAAATGCGAAAATGAAAATGTTAGTCTGATAAAAAAAGAATGGAGACTGCAAAGTGTCTTATCACAACATCACATCATATACAGTTGGAAGATAAAAATATGTGATAAGAACTGACTCGAATGAATGAATGAAGAATGGTTGTGGTCCATTATTTTTATAAATCATAAAATGGACTTCTTCCTCTTTCACTCACATCTCTTTTATCTTCAATTTATACTTCTCTCCGTCAACTTTACACTGTGAACGTTGAAATATCTTTATTCACTCTCTTCAGACACATTTTATACCAATAGAGAATCATATTTTCAATTCAATATTTATTCTCTTCTATAGAATCTTTCTATTTTATGTAACTGACTTTTCGCATTGTCATTCTAGGATCGGGACTCATCGGGAATATCCAACAGTGAAGGCCATTAGTCTTCTGCTATTTTCATATCTTATTAGGTTGATTCATAAGTCTTGTCGCATTTTCGAGGGGTATGTTTGAGCCATCACTGCTCAGACGTACGTTATCAATTACCCCGTCCGTTCTGGCAGTAAATAAGTCACTACTACTACTCTTTGAGCGTATTAGAGAATTGTGCCTACATCGAGTCTAGTAGCTGCAATGCCTCCATCTTTCGTTCCCTGTTTTGTACACAAGCGACACTTCATGTTGTTCTTCTTTCTATCCGAGCTCAAAACACCCGATGTCCACACCCGTATGGCGGTAGTATACAACACTAAGGCCACTAGTAAATGCACGGTGCAACGTTGGTTCAAACGCTTCGAAAAAGGGAGTACGACATCAGAGTCCTGGACTTGGACATGCTGGAGCAGCACGCCCACGCAGACCCCTATGCTACCACCCGTGATATGGCGACGAGTCTTGGGGTAAGTCAACCCACCATCGTTGGTTACCTACAGGATCTTGGGAAGGTCCAGAATTTGGGTCGATGATTACCCCACCAACTGTCGGACAAGCAGAAGGAAAACCGTGCGGACCAGTGTCTGAATCTATTCTCGTACGCTCGTACAACGGCTTAGATCGACGGGATCATCACTGGAGATGAAACGTGGATACTTTACGACAACGTAATCCTACGGGCTCAGTGGGTCGTTCGAGATGAGCAGTCCAATTCCATCGCCAAACCTGAACTTCACCAGAAAACTATCATGCTGTCTGTGTGGTGGGGCAGAGGCGGTGTGGTGCATTGGGAGCTGCTACCACAGGGGTCGACTATTACGGCCGCGGTATACTCTCGTCAACCACGGACCCTGAAGTCCCAGGTCCCCTCCGTTCCCTGGTTGCGCGATCAAATGCACTTCCAGCACGACAGCGCCCGACACCTCGTGGCAAGGACAACCCAAAAGGCCCTGTTAGACTTTGACTGGAACATCGACCCCCACCTGCCCTACTCGACCGACTTGTCTCCTAGTGATTACAGTTTGTTTTCCGATGTGCGGCGTACTCTCGGAGGAGTACACTTCAACAATCAGCGGGAGGTCGAAATCTGGCTGACCAACTTCTTTGCCTCCTAGCAGCTGTCCTTCTGGAAGCACTGCATCCACAAGCTACCCGATCTTTGGAGAAAGTGTGTCGACCCAGACGGCGCTTACTATGATTGATTTGCTTTTACCGAGATAAAGTTATTTTAATTTGTTTAAAGGGATCAAAATGCGACAAGACTTATGAATCAACCTAATAAATCATATTTTAAACTCTCTTTTCTTATTAATTTCTTTTTTTTCAATCGAAAATCATGCGATCATTGATTATATATGACATATTGACAATATTTCTACCTCATTATTATTCAAATCTCTCTACCAAGAATTGGTCATTTCTATCCAAATTGTTGTTTTCATTCCATTGGAAGGCCTTGTTCTTTTTTTCCTTGATTGTTTTCACGGACAGTACTCAATTTGTATTGATTCCGTATAAATGAGTCTTCTAAAGAATCAATGAACGAACCATGAACAACACCAAATATTCGTCCGCATTTTGTTATATTCTGTTGAATCCTTTATACAGTACACTGTCTGTTCTTTGAAATATGCACATTTTCTTCGGGATTTGTGCCTTATTCGCTCTAATTTCTCGCATGAATGAATCCATATCATATTTATTTCATTCATTTATTTGTCCTGTGATTTCTACGTCAATTTTCGGATGTTATGCAATATTTTTGTAATTTGTCATATGTTTTGGTGCATTATTATCATATGATTCATAGATTTCATTATTGAATACAATTCTTGTAATAACCCTGTTCTAAAATTCAGAAATTGAAAAAGCAAACAGTTAATCGTCCGACTTATTTGTCTTTTTCCCTTTTTTCTTACAATTATGTGTAGAATAGTTTACGACCGCCACATAGGATCATTATATCATAATCATTTTATGACACTCAATAACTTCATTTGAATTCATTATATCACGTTGTTCCTAGAGATTCGAAAGAGTCAAAATCAAGATATTTGCATTGAAAAGGATTAGAATAGTGGAAATGTTGACCACGTGTGTTCACTTCGTGACAAATCAATACACATAGTCTATCACATGGCTAAAACACAAAACACAGACTCAGACTAATGTCTAAATCCTTTTTTGAACTCGATACAATTGTATCGAAACATTTTGTATCTGTCTATTTTATGATATCATTATGTATGACTTCTAAGAAATTACACTTTATTAATTCAGAAATAATACCGTATTGAGTATGTACGCTTTTGTATCACATTGAATTGTACCGTAAAGCCTGATCGAGGTTTATTCATGCATCCAGCTGCGGAGTGAATTGTGCAAGCTCAAAACTCCACCGGTACTGTAGTTTCGGATTTGTTATTTGAAGATTCATTAGGATTGAAGGTTCTATGAAAGTAGAAAAAGAAGAAACTAATTCTACGTCATTCTCTCTCTCTTGTAATCATTTACTACTTGAGTAATCGAGAACTAGACTGAAGGAGAAGAATGTAGATGAAGAGGGAGAAGGAGAGGGAGAAGGAGAGGCAGAGGGAGAGAGGGAAGGAGGAAGGAGAGGGAGAGGGGAGGGGGAAAGGTGGGGGAGTGGCGGAAAAATTCTCATGAGGATACAATTTTGTATTATTGAGAAGTACCAATATGAATGATTATTCATCATATCACGGATCTCCTGTAAGAATGAAAGAAGCCACGCGACCGTTTTAAAATTTTTTTCTCCGATTTGGCTGATACTTGGTTTGTTAATCATAATGAGGGAAAGGAGAAGGCCTAACCACTTGTTTTCGGTAAATTTGCATTTTTATCGATTTTTTGATCTACCACTTTGAGAAGTCATATCTCACTCAAATTTTGACCTAAAGCGTGAAATTTTTTTTCAATCGACTCGAAATGAACTAATCTAGAAGTTACTCAACAAAATGTATGAGCGAAAACGCCATCTTCTACCTGTTTTCTTCGAAAAACTGATTTTTTGGGTACAAAATGCAAATTTTCTCAAAATTTTTCAACAAAAGGTACGATTTTTATTCGCAATTCTGTTTCCTCATCCTCGAATTGAGGTAGTCACATATTTCTTAGGTCATAAGTCGTGGCACCCGATATCGATCCTCAGAGGGAACCCGGACTTTGCGTTATTTTCATTCAAAAATACATTTCGTATCTCCCCTCTCTTCATTTTCGTACAAATTCGCAATCAAGGTATACCAATCGAAAGCTCTCGACGAGCTCTACAAAAATGACTTAGTAGTACAAGTTATGAAATTTGATCGTTTTCAAGATATGCCAGAAAATCCGTTTTTTTCTCCACTGTTTGCTCGCAAAAGGGTCTCATTTTCCTACATTTTTACAGGAGATCCGTGATATATTATACTTCTTCACTCTTTATGTGTTCTCTATTATGATCTGACCAAAGATGAGAAAAGAGACGAAATATAATTATATATCGACATGAAACAATATGTGACGCAAGAGGAAATAAATCGCCAAATTACTCTCGACCTGAACCCTCCTTGTTTTACACACTATCTCGCCAATTTTTTCTTTCGTTTCTTTATATACTTTTTATTAGAACATCTCATTAACGTTGCATTTGTTCCAATTGAATCCAACCATCAAAATCTCTCATTCATTCTCGTTGTTTTATTGACAAAGATCTCTTTGTAACTGAATATTTCTTCGAAATACACACATAATACATTAATTATTCATTATCTTCGAGTAAATGTACCACTTCGCACAGCATTTTGCTCTTGAAATGTTCTATCAAGTAATTTTTTTAAATATTAAAGGTGGAATATTTCGTGAACAAACTGTGAAGACCAAAAATTTAACAAAAGTTATTCAACCTACATACCGTATACTATTGTATGCTACGCTGACTCACTCTATTGATACAAAAGGCAATCATGAGGCCCTTCAGGGAAGGGCGCACTTTTTGAAAATTCAGGAAATACGGCAATTGGTTTCGATCTTACGACAACGAGTATGGGATAGATGAGAACTTCTCGAATATCGCTTGGAATTGTCACAAGAGAGATATGAGGGATTTACCTATATTCATATTCGCGAGTCTTGAGAATTGAGAATTGAGAACTTGTTCGTTCATTCCTAAATTGATGTAAAAGTGAAGCGCCTTTATTGATTTGCCCATTTATTCTTTTTTTTTCCAAATATTTTAAGTTATCGAAATGATAGACATATTCAGATATTCAGATATACAGTCCCGCAGAATCTCCCCCTTAACGAAAGTTTCCGGGGACACTCGGAGTGTCTCCAAGTGTCTCCTACCCTGATTTGCGCTCTAGAATTATATAGCGTGTGTTAAATACGTTTATAGAGAGCCTTTTTGTCATATGCATCTAATGCACGTGAAAAATAAATTTTAAATAAATTTTAAAAATCAAAATAATGTATTTCAAAAATCAAATATCAATTCACAAATATGACACGATGATACAGTAAATTGAACTACGGAGGTAGATTACGGTATATCCGCATCCGCTTCTCTGTCCGCGCGTCTGAAAGTCTGGACGAGCATTTTTCTTATCTTTCCCGAGTATTTTTGCTGTTTCCTTGTTTATTTTTTTCTATTCATGTTATGTATCAATTATTAACGTCCTAGAGCAGCTCATTTGCTGATATCACTTTCCCTCCCTCACTCGAGGCCTCGTTCGACTAGCTTTTCTTCATTCGTTAGCAATGTCGTGTTGCAGGGCTAAATGGCCGCACCTTCTGGACTGGGTGTGTCGCCCTCGAGTCGTTCACTGCGCCCACTTACTCTGCCGCTAGCGACCGCAGGACGCTAACTCAGAAGTAAGTCTAGACTATAATTAATTGTATATTTCCAACAAATATTTAATTTAATTATCTATCTTTTGTATCGTTGTTATTAAATTGTTATTAGTTTCATTTCGCGTCGTGATGACCGCGCGCCTGCTGCGGCTGTAGAGGGCGGCTCGCGTCTGGCTCCGGCCCGTCCGATGTTCCTACGCAAGTTCTCTAGCGCCAACAGCCCTCGACTGCAGCTGAGAAGTAAGTCTAGACAACCATTGAATCTTTATTTCCTTGAATATTCAAGTTATTTATTTATCATTCGTCTTATTTTCTCTTCAATCGTTAGTAATGTGCCTTCTGAAGTTGGCACGGCGCCATTTGAACGCCACATGAGTGAGAATGGATAACTTTCAGGCATTCGCCCTATGAGCAAATCGGACCCACGCCGGCGACCCCGATTCGATGCCATCAGCCAAATCGGAATCTATCAACTGGTATGCTAGAATAATGTTATAATGTAATCATGCATCTTCTCTTATTTTCGTCTATCATATTCTAGTCATAACGTTCAGAATATTCTTTTAAAATTTTTTTAGTAAAGATAAAATTCAGCATATTTTGCGCGTTAAATACGTAGAACTGACTAATTTCTCAATTATGAAACGAACAATAAAGGGAATGTGAATTTATATAATTCTATTTATCTATTTCTTCAGGAATGAACGCGTTGGCTGACACCGCGCGACGATCCCTACGATAGAAGGTACGGTATTATGGATGAGTAGTTCTGTTTAAGACTAATGTAGTTATACTGTAAGCTGAGTGAAGTAGATACTGTTTAATCATGTAACAGTACTGTTGAAATGATTGTTTGTAGAATTTCAAGGTTTTGAAAAACTGTAGCCGTATGCAAGAACAACGGGAAAACCGTTTTCCGTGAAAATGTGACGTCATTAGCGTAGGCGGAGGATTTTTGGAAAACGCCTCCGCCTACGCTAATGACGTCACATTCTCCCATAAAACGGTTCTTGCATACGGCCACTGATAATGATTACGCTCAACTTCTAAATTTTTGGAAGCGAGACATTTGACCTCTTTTGCAGAGTCGTGATCAGCTCCTGCTGTTGGATGCACCGGTCTTCGACGGAGAAATTGAATCAAGAACAACAAAGGACTAGAGTTCCTTGACTAGAACTTACCGCATTTGTTGACTAGTATTGATTAGCTTTTGACTGGCTCTTTCTTTCTATCACTTTGTTACCATACTTGCCTAGGATTTATTGATTTTTTTGCCAATACTGTAGCTGAGCTATAAAGAATAATAAAGAATACTATGTACACGACTTCTTACTCGTTTATAACTGATTTTTTGCTTGCCATCCCTTTGTGTTGTGCCATAGTCAATCGGTGCAGTCCTTTATTCAGATGGTACAAGAGTATGGAGATACAGATAACACTAGTGCTGATGATGGCATTAAACTCGAAGAAAGACCTTTCATCGTAGGGATCGTCGCGCGGTGTCAGCCAACGCGTTCATTCCTGAAGAAATAGATAAATAGAATTATATAAATTCACATTCCCTTTATTGTTCATTTCATAATTGAGAAATTAGTCAGTTCTACGTATTTAACGCGCAAAATATGCTGAATTTTATCTTTACTAAAAAAATTTTAAAAGAATATTCTGAACGTTATGACTAGAATATGATAGACGAAAATAAGAGAAGATGCATGATTACATTATAACATTATTCTAGCATACCAGTTGATAGATTCCGATTTGGCTGATGGCATCGAATCGGGGTCGCCGGCGTGGGTCCGATTTGCTCATAGGGCGAATGCCTGAAAGTTATCCATTCTCACTCATGTGGCGTTCAAATGGCGCCGTGCCAACTTCAGAAGGCACATTACTAACGATTGAAGAGAAAATAAGACGAATGATAAATAAATAACTTGAATATTCAAGGAAATAAAGATTCAATGGTTGTCTAGACTTACTTCTCAGCTGCAGTCGAGGGCTGTTGGCGCTAGAGAACTTGCGTAGGAACATCGGACGGGCCGGAGCCAGACGCGAGCCGCCCTCTACAGCCGCAGCAGGCGCGCGGTCATCACGACGCGAAATGAAACTAATAACAATTTAATAACAACGATACAAAAGATAGATAATTAAATTAAATATTTGTTGGAAATATACAATTAATTATAGTCTAGACTTACTTCTGAGTTAGCGTCCTGCGGTCGCTAGCGGCAGAGTGAGTGGGCGCAGTGAACGACTCGAGGGCGACACACCCAGTCCAGAAGGTGCGGCCATTTAGCCCTGCAACACGACATTGCTAACGAATGAAGAAAAGCTAGTCGAACGAGGCCTCGAGTGAGGGAGGGAAAGTGATATCAGCAAATGAGCTGCTCTAGGACGTTAATAATTGATACATAACATGAATAGAAAGAAATAAACAAGGAAACAGCAAAAATACTCGGGAAAGATAAGAAAAATGCTCGTCCAGACTTTCAGACGCGCGGACAGAGAAGCGGATGCGGATATACCGTAATCTACCTCCGTAGTTCAATTTACTGTATCATCGTGTCATATTTGTGAATTGATATTTGATTTTTGAAATACATTATTTTGATTTTTAAAATTTATTTAAAATTTATTTTTCACGTGCATTAGATGCATATGACAAAAAGGCTCTCTATAAACGTATTTAACACACGCTATATAATTCTAGAGCGCAAATCAGGGTAGGAGACACTTGGAGACACTCCGAGTGTCCCCGGAAACTTTCGTTAAGGGGGAGATTCTGCGGGACTGTATGATATTCAGACAATCCTTGAAATATTCTCACTCATTTTTTGAAAATATTTCCAAAGAAAAAGAAAAAGAAGTGAGAGCAATTTCTAAGAAATGATTGTATTTTGGATGAAATCAGAAATTATTTCAGTAATGTTTCTTTCTACTGTATATGAGTATCATAAGGAAACAAACGATGGATTGTGAGAATAAATTCAGTGTCTCTTTAACCCATTTAGTTCATTTGTAATGGACTAATTCCATTTACCCAATCCCCCCCCCTCCCTCTCTCTCTCCCTCTCTCTCTCTCTCTCTCTCTCTCTCTCTCTCTCTCTCCCTCTCTCTCCCTCTCCCTCTCCCATTCATTTTAAAGACTGACTCATAAACTCGGGTTTTTTCTCGCAACTTGCGCGCAACTTACGGTACCTTGCGGCGCAAGTTATCAGAATCGCCACTTGCGCGCCACTTGTGCACCACTTGCGCGCAACTTACAGTACCTTGCTCCGCAAGTTATCACAGTCACCACTTGCGCGCAACATATGCAACACTTGCGCGCTCGAAGTGCAACTTTTTGCTGCATGCTTTACTGTGTAAATCGCGCACGTTCGGCTAATTGAATATTTTCCTCGCATTTTCGTTATTTTTCTAACTTTTTCGTTCACGTATCTATTCACTGTTATTGCAATAATAATATGTGCTTAACTAGTCGCCAGTGTCACGGCTCGTTCAAGGAACCGACCTCCGGCGAGTATGGAGAGGAGGAGATCGAGGATTTCTGCTGTGAACTTACGAGGTTACATCTTTTGCAACTCAGTCTATTTTCCTTGATTTCATACTATTTGCTGTGTTACATATCTATTACGTGCCTGTAGTCGTATGAACACAATTGTAGATGTTGCATGAAGTCGCAGGCACATAGTAAACTGTATCAACGTACACAGAGAATCTGGAGCAAGTTCGCCACAACCATTCAACAGTCTCGTAAATTGCGAATAAATTGCATGTTGTTGCCTTCACGACAACAGTTTCAAAGCAATTTACTTGCAACTTGCTTCGTTGTTGCTTTTAGAGTTCAGTTTAGGGTTAATTGTCGGTTATTTGTTTCATACTTGCTCTGTTTATGGAGCAAGGATGAAACAAGTTGCCGGCAAATTATATTTTGTGGTTGCCGAATCATTGTTCCCAAGTTCGCCCGATACTCGCGGCAAGCTTGCTCCCCATTCTCTGTGCATGCTAAATAGATCCGATAACCGTAACTACCAACCGAACATGTCCGTATCCGACGGACGGACAAGCTGCGGCCACAAAATGGTCGGATAGTTATCCAGCTGGCGTTCATTTTGTGGCCACAACTTAGCAGTCCGTTTGGTCGTCATGAGATGTCCTTGACCGAAGAAGTTTTGCATTACAAACACCTATATTCATTGAGAATTATTGATTGACTATTATGTAGGTCGTCGGTCTCAACATCGGTGAACACCCTCTGAAGGAGGGCTACACAGCACTCGCAGTTGGACAAGGTACCGCTGTTCAGACTTCTTTTTATTGGAACTTATGTTGTGCTAGTTAGTTATTCTCTCGTACTTGGATACTTCTAATTATAGCCCTTTTTTATAACCATCTCCATCTATTTATGTTCACTATCAAGCAACTGAAGGATCAACTTCAGTTTCAGATTCATTCATCCTTCAGCAAGAATTCTCGAGGCCCTAACCCTTCGATACACTCATCAATAAGATTAAATATTTCTCACAGAGGTACATTATGATTTAATTATTATTTTTCTTATTTGTTTATCAATCATTTAAAACATTAGAAATGAACCAAAAGATGAGAGTGATGGAGTTACATCGCTTGTGCAATTTCGGTTTGGGAGAGATTTATTGATTGGTTTCGAAATTGAAGAAAGATAGCCTTCTTGTTTCTTGTACGATTTGTCACATTCATTACATAAATAAATTTCTACGGGAGCACCATCGATGTCATTGATTGTGTTACACTATATTGTTGAGAGGATTGATTTCTACACGTTTCAAATGTATAACTATATATTTCATCATTTCAGTCGTGGTCAAGGTTCATCTATCGACTGATGTCGTGAAGTCGTGACGTCGTGACGTGACTATTCGGAGTGATGGAGGTGCTCGATGCACATATTGATAGGATGACATGGTGAGTGGAAGACTTTTGATACGGTAGATATGAGCCTGATGATGGAAACGGTGGATATGACAGAATGATTGGCCACACTTAGTAGTTAAAATGAGTTGAATGATTGGATTCCCAGTGGATGTGGTAGATATGGGCGGAATGATTGGAATACTTTGGCTACGGTAGATGTGAGTAGTGTTTGTTGTATGGTTTAGATCTGTCGTTTCAATAATACAAATCGATCGATCAATACCATGTGATTACAGATGCTTGGATCGTTCCTCCATCCGTTTTCTGCTCTCGATTGGTGGTTCTACGTGCCAAACCAAGCCAACACATGCTCAAGTCGCTCCTGTATCCTAATCTAACTGTTGTTTGCATACATTCATTAATCTCATCTCAACATATTTATTGATTGATTGCTCTTCATCCGAGTGGACTACCCAATCCCAACTGTGTTCCATTCCCATTAGTTTGTTTAATTGTGAAACTACTTGATTTTGCCTTATTATCGTCTTCATTGTCATTGTATTTGTATCTTTCACTTTCTTTCCTCTACCTCATCCTATACGCTTCATTTTTTGTTGTATTGATTCGACGCCTGTGGTATTGTCTATTTGATGTCGATTTGTGCAATAAATAGTTCAAATGCAACATTTTGTTTCCTACAGAAAGAATAGTAAAGGATGAAGGGGACGGAGGGGGGGGGGTAGCCAGTATCGCAAGTGGCGCGTCACGACACCGCCCGTTGCGCGTCACATAGGCGCAACTTGCGCGCTACCTGTGAGCACATGCGCCGCGCGGGAGAACTACCGTGCAACAAGTGGCGCGCAAGTGGCCGCTAAGTTGCGCGCAAGTGGCGAAAAAAGACACGAGTAAATATCTTCATTCTGATGTGTGTTATGTTATCTCAACCATATATTCATTTATCTTCTTCTTCTATCGTTTATCATCTCCATCTCATTCATTATTCATTCTATTTCTATTCTCGTCATGATCGCTTGACCACCTTTATATATTTATTTTTCGTAGCTTTAAAATTATTATTGTGTTTTATAACTACGAATACTTTTCTACTGATATCATTGATGCAACTCAAACAAATCATTGATACTTTTATAGAACGAGTGATATAAGTAAATCCATTAGTACATCCCTTTCAGTGAATTTTAATGAGTAGTGTTATGTATTTGGACACAACACGTAGTATACTAGAGACTTTATTGTAGAGAAGAAACAGGTACCACCGGTACAAAAGAACGAACTAGATAAGAATGAAGGAATGACCAATATAGACAGCACGTCAACTACGATGACGTGTCATTAGCATAGAATAGGGTAATGTGGTCAAATGCAAATGTGTATGCTAAGATGCAGTTTGGTTATAATAATAGACTTTGGAGCATACATAGCAAGTAGGAATTTCCGTGAGAATTTAAAAACGAAAAGATTGATCCGGTCAAATGTAACGTCACTTCCTTCTTACTGTGTTTATCAGTAAATTTGATTTTCCATTGTTCCGATGATTTATTGGACGTTATGAGTATTCAGACTATTCTTATCGACTTTCATCTATACATCATTACCTAAATATGATTAATCTTCTTCAGTATACAACAAGCATTCTTCATCATCTCTCTGTTCGTTTAACTTTATATTCCCTCCAATAAGTAATAATAGAAGGAATTGTCTGCATATATTATGAGAAAGGGGAATTCTTCATTGGAAAGGGGAATTCCTACACAGAAACTGGAACAGTTTTAGTTTAAATGGTCGTTGAAATTGTTAATACTTACGGTATCTCGTATTATCCAAATTATCCATGCACATATTCAAGCGAAGAAAACGAATTTAAATATTAGAGACTTCAATTTCGAAGAGTTTTGTTTTAATTTTGAAGGTTTTTAAAAATTAAAAATCAAAAATTGTCCAGAGTAAAGCATTTCAAGAACTGCAATGCCAATATTCTAATATATATATTTTTTTCTTTCAGCAATAAATTTCTTCGCAGTTTTCTCTTCATTTTTAGTGTGTTTGTATAGGTACATTGATTTCTTTTTTTTATATTTCGTCTAATTTTTCTCAATTTTTAAAGATCAAACAGCGGGATAGTGATCAATCTAAATTGCTTCAGTGATCGGAAAAGGTTGATATTCCCACGAGCTGAATTCGTTGAAAAGTGTAATTTTTCTTAAATTGATCATTATTCACATGATTGTGATCCAATATGGATAAAAATTGGGCCAATACATCACAGTATCGTATATAAGAATATGCTAAAATAGATGAAATATTGACTGCGAAAAAAGCTATGACTGAAAAACCACAATATGTTAGAATATTGGCCATCGCTGTACGCAAATCTTGAAAAAAAAGCAAAATGGTCAATTATTATATCCAATGAGTGCGCTATATGAAATTTCTCACATTTTGGCATCATGATTTTAATGTAAATATATTTGAATGCGAATTATAGAAAGCGTCATAATAACAAGATCGCTATGCTATGTTTTAGTATTCATTATGCATGACTATACTACAAAGACTGAATTATGTTTTCATTCAAATCATCATTATTTTTAATTCACATTATTTTTTCAGAATGATGATTCCTGTAGGGTATCATCACACTTCGTAAAAGCACACATCGCGATCTGCGAAATGGAAAAAAAAACACTTTGAATATAATTTGCTCATTGTAAATCATTTTTCCCCAATTTTTTTCAATCTTTTCAACTTCACGGTTTTAAAAGTTTCCTTATTATGATAAGAAAACTTTAAATTGTTAAACGAATGAAAATTTAGAGTTAGCCAGATAATGTATAAAGATCCAAAATCTGAAACCCCCACACATAACCAACGTCATTTCATTTGCATTTTTTCTCTTTTCTTTGCTAGCAAAACGTATCTATAGTAATAGTATCGAATATTAATGTGTTCGTCCCACTCAACCATAAATAGTCCCATCAAAGATCTATTCTTAGTATCCATCATATCTAGTACAGTATCCATGATTTTTGATCTTTATTCTTTCTAAAAGACTCTTATGTCTCTGCACATTCCGTTCAGATAATCATAATCATAGATTTCTCTCCCCTAATTCCTCTCCTTACACTATCCCCTCTCAATCTTCTTCTACCTCTGCCTCTTTTATAAGAAAAGGGCGTGGTTTAAGTCCGCCGAAGGGGGAGTGCTCTGCATCCTCTTCTTCTTCTTCTTCTGCTTACTGCTTACCTAGTGTTAAAGAGAGTAGTGAATTGTAAATGAGGAATACCCCCTGGATTAGACATTCTCTCTTACAGTTATTTCTTATTTTGAACACTGTCTACTTCAGTCTTACACTGTACTTTTCATTCTTTCCCATATTACCTCAATTACATCTCATATTATAGTATTTTCTCATTTTGTTCATTACATTTCTATTAATATTCGGACCAGCCTATAACTGTTCTCACTCATAATCAATCTTTCTCTTTTTTTCCATTATAAGTTATTTAAAAGCAACAGTTCATTTAAGCTCTCTATAAAACTACTAGGAATCATTAAATATGTTTATTTATTGCTTTGGTCGTATTATACGAATCTTTTTGAACTTTCATAACTATGATTAACTCTATCATGGAGATAGAGAGTGTTGTAACCCCTCCCCTGTTCCTTGTTACTCTACTATCGAATGTGTAGATGTGAACGTCAAAACAGGCAAAGGAAATTAGAGAAGAGAAGAGAAAAAGGAATACAAATTAAAGGAGGTTCGATTTTGAGAGGAATTCTGAATAATATATCGAGAGCATAAATGAGATAAAAAGAAATCCTCACTGAAGTTTGCTAAAAATGAGACATTCCCTATGTAAGGTACGCACTGGGAATATCTTCGTTAAAATCAATTGCCGTTGTACAGGGGGATATGTTACATCCCCTAACGGATGATACAGTGGAAGTTATATATAATATGAGTGAGTGTTTACAGCCCTTCTCTCAAAGTAGTTTTTCTCTCACTTTTTCATGTAAATGTATTCTATTCTTTCCTCTTTCCATTCTCACGTCGACTTTCCATAAAAGACTCCACTTTACTCCCATCCATTCCGTATAACCACATATGTTTACTGTCAAAAACAAGACAGACCTTCCTATAATCTCCCCTCTTTCTCGTTTGTTACCACCTTCTTTCTGCTGTTCCTCAATCCCTCTTCTCCTTCAATTCTGATTATTACTCCACTGTTCGGAAATGAATTGGACTGAAATATTGTATTTCGATGTTCTCATATTCAGTTTACATATCCTTTTGGTACTGAAGTTATTATAAGAATACTTATTAGAATGTGAGAGATAGAGGAAGAGAGAGATAGAGATGGAGATAGAATGAGGAAGGAAGCCTTTTGTATGCGATGAACCGACACGCTTTTCCTCTTTCCTTATTCCAAGAAACTATTAGGTTGTTAAGATAGTTTCCATTGATTTTTATATTATTGCTCAATAACAATTATGCACTGCACATATTCAATAATCTCCAGTGATGAGCTTATTGAAGCTTTTAATGCATCGACCGACCTACTTTACCAAGGTTCTTCAATTCCGTTTTGATATTGGTTTGGGTCTCTTCTTAGAAGTCTTATCAATTTACGAGTGGTTTGAAAAGTCCTTCTCCACTTCTTCATTCACGGAGTGAAGATGGTAAGTCTGACTACCGATTTTCTTCTTTAAATTGAAAGTCGTCAATCTTGAAATGCTCCTACCACGGTATATGAGAGACATGGTTATTCTTACACCTTTATAATCGACTCTATGTACAAAAACTAGAGAAAGATAATACTATGAATATATTGGCGATAATTATGATAGACGTGGGATGGATTAGAAACATTTTGATTTTCAACTAGATTCGTAATCTCATTTATATCTAATCATCTACGTATTCGAGTCATTCTGCTAGACAAAGACATTCAATATCATTGTGTATGTGTCCAATTTCGGACTATTTCACATGATTTAAACAATTTATTTCACAGGGAACAGGCGGATAATTTTTATCTCTATGTAGAACACTTCGAAATTCGATTTGAATAGAAAACCCCATTACAACTCTCACAGTCTCTTTCCGTAGTCAATCACTCCAAATCCCATAGTATTTCCGTATAACTCACATAATTTCTTAAATCTCAAGATTCTTCAATACACAAACAGGAAACGTAGTTGACTCTCCCAGATAACATGAGTTATATTGACGTTTATCAACGTTTGAATCCATGTTTTCTATTGTCTCTACTTCTACTTGTACTTTTCGTTCTTAATTCTTCACAAATAGTTGTTATTCTTTCTTCTTGAAAGTGCCGAAATATAGTAGTGAATGTCCCATAGACACAGACGTTTTGTATTCTTCTTCATTCTTTTCTTCTATGAAAGAAAGCTTTCGATCATGCGTGTGTTCTTCCTATCTTCTTCCTCTTTTGTCACAAAAAAGGATTCGTAACCCTCTTTCGACTGTTTTCCTACTCTACTATAGACTTCATTCATCTCAATTTCCACGATATTACAGTCACACGTGTTTGAATACTCTTGTAGTTTCTATAATATTATGATTTAATGCAATAATTTCTCTAAAAAATCAATAATCAGGTTTAGCAATTCTGCAGCCATCATAGTTTCCTCTGGAGCAGAATGGATCTATCAAATTGCTCGGTACGGTATCTCTTGATTACTGTAATAGTCTGATCTATCGATCGATATTTACAGACAGAGAGTATTTTCACTCGACAACAAGAAGATTTCCGATTATTCATGAACATGCCTCTCTCACTAGCGGGAATCATAACAAATACTATTAATATTGTTGTATTTCTGGATGGAGAAATGAGAACACAATTGGTATCAAATATCTTTATTATATTTTATTTGTTTATTTACTCGCAATGCACGCGAAAACAAAATAATTGTTTGATCTCGTACATGCGAAAGACTTGGATCTTTGACCATATTCACTAGGTTTCTTGTAATATTACGATATGTTTTGAATCTATTGAATTGGATGATTTGACATTTTGGTCTGAATATCAACTAGAACCAGTATGTATTTATTTGCTAGTTTCTGACATCACAGAAAGAAATACTTCTCTCTATTGACTTCCATTCACATCACTAGTTTTATTATGCAGGATTTCATTATTCAGGAGAATTCTTAGTTCATTCCTTTTTTTCAGAAAGCGTTCACCAAATTGGCTAGTGCTTGACTAATATTGCTCTTGATCGTATGACATTGAGAATGACTGTGTCACTCTATCCAATCCATTCCTTTCTTCCTATCATTTCTGTTCCGATTCTCTGTCTAATCCTTAATTCCAATCCCATTTGTAAGAATAGATAGAGGTATGTCCTGTATCTTCCAATTCATGTCCTCCTACGCTGTTCCGGGCCTCAATCCGATTTCTGTCTCATTTTGTCCTCTCTTTTTAAGAACGAAGACCAAAGCCACAACAACAAAAAAGCAATTTGTCATCGTTAAAATGAGATTATCATGAATTATCTATCTCTAGTCACTATCCCTTCTTCACTCAAGGTATTCATTCTCAGTAGGAGAATATCTAGAGTAATTTATAGGATAAGAGGCTGAGTATACTTCCCCTTCAACTTTTATAGTCGATTCCCGCCAATTTTCAGTCTTTTCACAAAGTGGCAGCCGTATTTATAGGTTTGAGAGGGATAAAGAAAAGGGAGGGGACATTGAAGCTGTTCAAGGGATAATAAGAGAATGTTTATGATCCACACTTTTATCTTTATCTTTATCGATTGGTGACAAAATATTGTGTAGTATAGTTACATTGAGCTTATACAATTTATCATACTAGATTTAAGTTAGTTTAGTAATGGCTCGATTAGCATCATCCATAGGCGTAGACCACCAGAACAAGTCCAAAATTCTTCTCACTTCGTCTCGCCCTTGTAGTGGCGGTTGTTATCTCCCATTAATATGATTCCATGGAATCCAAGTAGTCAACTTTCTAGCCCATGGATAGCATACAATCATTTATCTTATCCAAACGAACTAATCGATATCTAATAAGGGATAAATTGAGATTTAGAGTAGCTTTATATATCTGATGGGAAGCCATCGTCAAAACATATGGGACACAGAGTGGGAATGATTTGATATAGAGAGTGAGAGGTAGAAGGAGGAAGGGAGAGGTGAAAATAAGGAGAGGTAGAAGTGGGAAAATCCTAGACTATACGAGTGCCAACGCATATACTCGCCATATTATTACATCTTCGATTTGGTTGGAATAAGGAAGCGACGATGCAATAAATACGATTACTTAATGATAAAAAAAATGGTACTCTCTCCCTATCAGTACTCTCTCCCTATCTGTACTCTCTCCCTATCCGTACTCTCTCCCTATCTTGGTACTCTCTCCCTATCTGTACTCTCTCCCTATCTGTACTCTCTCCCTATCTGGTACTCTCTCCCTATCTGGTACTCTCTCCCTATCTGTACTCTCTCCCTATCTGTACTCTCTCCCTATCAGTACTCTCTCCCTATCTAGTACTCTCTCCCTATCTTGTACTCTCTCCCTATCTTGTACTCTCTCCCTATCTGTACTCTCTCCCTATCGTACTCTCTCCCTATCAGTACTCTCTCCCTATCTCTCTACGCCCCACTCTTCGCTAGTTATTAGTTATCTTATTTCGTTGCTTTTTATTTATTTATTCTTTCACATCTCATTCTCAGTAGGTCCTACCATTACACCTTAGTAATTGTCTTCATGAACTCCCTTCCGACCCTTGGTCCTCGACTTTCTCAATGACGATCTTTATCACAGCCTCCTCCACCCGGTTATAAGCCTCCGTGCAGCACAAGCATCCTCGCACACTCTAATTATGCCACATTGCAATCACTTGTTCACTTGTACCATATTGCACCGACTAATCGTCAAAGAGAGGGATCATGGTGTCATGGTTGAGTTTCCCCCTTTAAAACCCAATAAAATTTCCATACCCCCTCCCAACCCCCAATGCTGTGATCTAGTTATTGCAGCTATAAGCATTCCCTTATTAATTTATTTATTCTCCATCTATCAAATTTCTTTCATCTGTTTTAATGTAACGCATAAGGAAATAAATATATTATATATAAGATAGTAGAGAAGGAATGGTGGAAGAGGTAGAGTGGGAGAGGAAGAAAGAGAGAGGGATATAGATGGGGAGAGGGGGGGGGGGAAGATTGGGAGGTGGGAGAATATAGCTACGGATGAAGCCTCGTGATCTCGTATTAGATGAGATACAATTAAGTAATAAAGATGAGGTGGGCGTTAATGACGCATACATACAGACGGTCATAAGTAGATCTGTCTATATTAGAGCTCATTTTGCAAATTGAGACATATATTACCCTGTGGTGTGGAAAGGCGACGTTTACTGTTCTTGTCATATCAGTGTTGTAATTGCAGCGAAAGTACTAATGAGATCATGAGAACTTTTGATCACTCTCTCGCACTTTACAGTCAACTAGCGAGAAAAATAATTTCCAATGATGGTTATGCATATAAGGTCCACCAAACCAAAAGAGTTATAGTCATCTCAAGTCTTTTTAGTTGTATAAAGTCCATAGACAGTCACGGTTGAACTGAAAGTGGAAATGAGTGCACATGAAGACCCTCTTTTTTCAATCTTTTAGTCAAATGATGTACGAGATTAAACGAAATAACTAGAAATTCAAGTTTGAAATGTTTAACAAAACTACGAAATAACATAGAATACATCGACTATAGAGTACAGCAATGGCGAAATGATTGAATATTTTCAGGTGAATCATTTCCTATTAGCCCTATCCATCAGTGATCTTCTTCTTCTTTCATTCAATTTCTTCTTCAATATCTTTCCAGTCATAGCTACAATGTCTTCATCTGTTACTCTTCAAGACTCATATCCACTCATATTATGGTCAGTTTCTATACTCTATTTATCGCCTCATTGGGGGGGGGTTGAAGTCTACTACTAGTGTACTCCTTGTCTCATTATGACAGTTGATATAATCTACCATTAGTATACCCCTCGTCTCATTGTAACAGTTGTTGTAGTCCACTACTAGTGTACTCCTTGTCTACTGTACTAAAAACAAATGTGATTGTTATCCCAAATATGCTCTCTGCTAGAGTCTCTATAAATCTCTGTTTTTCTGACGGGTCAAAAATACCCTTCCCCTTTGCCCTTCGGATATTCCGGATCCGCCGTTTAGTTGTCCGTAATCGGGTGTACACTCGCGGAACAAACAATAATGACACTGAACGGAATGTATATGCAGATATGGGATATCGTGTCTACGTTCTGTTTATGCACGGTCTACCATATTTTAGAATGGACAGGATCGTTCAAACATCAAAATAGTCATATGAGAAGAGATACAGACACGATATGTGCATACTTCAATAGTTCCCTTACGTTTAGCCATATTTTGGTCTGTAGCAGTAAATATTCCCCCCATGATACGGAGATAATTATTTCCAAAATATCCTTACGATTGGGGTTCGATTGAGTCTGGATAAACACAGTGCATAGACCATGAGAATATCCCACAATATCCTTGTTCTCTCATTCTTTTCCAATGAAAGTACTATACAAGTTGATAGAAGAGTGTAGACAGCAAAGAGAATGATTGACATTTCTTCTTCAAAGGAGTGAGACTCTTCTAGTCTTGTACATTTGTTGCGACTCTCTCTCTAAGAGATCATTTACATTCATTACGATGTCGTCTAAATCGAATCAATTGTATAATAGGGGAGAATATAGAGTAGATGTGCTTGACGTCAAATGTATTTTCAACCCGAGAAAGGACCAGAAATGAGATGAAGGGATTGGGTTGAAATGCAGATGATGTAAAAATATAGTAGACAATCCAGTTAGTACAATCGAAAATAATGAAGACACTGTAGATATAGTCATTGAATGATGTATTTGACAGACCTTTAAAAAAAGTAGATTACTTGCTTTTCATGGTGGAAAAAAATCAATTGAAGGTTTTACAAGAATAAAATAATTGTATAATATTTCAGGTACGCCTATCCAATGGCTCTCATCACTCAAACTTGCGGTGTTTATCTCACAGTTCTCGTATCTGTACATCGATACCTTGGAGTCTGTCATCCATTCCGAGCAAAACGATGGGTATGTTAGATACTTCTTTGGATCTTAAAGGGACCCAAACCTTTGTCAACGGTCTCTTCAGCGGCCTATGCTCTCTCGCTGTTAAAGAACAGAGAAATAATGTGCGAAATGAAGAGGCCATTGAGAGAGGTCACTCTCCCTTTAAGGACACCTAAGTACCGACCTTAACACTTAACATCATTTAAGGTCTCATCTCAACCGGTGCGAATGGCCATAGCCTTCTCTATTCTCTTCTCAGTAGCATTGAATATTCCAACCTGGATGGAATTAGAGATAGGACGATGTTATTCTCATCATTGGGACAAATTGTTGAGGTTCGATCATTCAAGTGTAATTTGATTTTGGTTATTGACAGCCATTTTCTGAGGGCATCCATAGCCATTTTGTTGTCCTTTGTATTTATTCAGTGACAAATATCACAGATACTCATTAGCATCTCCTAACTTGTTCCCCTACCCTCATCCTCATCCTTCATATCCCTTCTCAACTCTGTTCTCAGCATTGAAGAAATGGAATGATGAAGGAGTGGGAAAATGTCGAATATAAACGAGGGTTTTGCATAATCATCCACTGTTGATGTTAAGTCCCTTCTTGGAACAATTCAATTGATGGAATCTGTAGTTTTTTGTATGGGGTCTCTTATAGATCTGTTGAATGCATCATCAAATAGATAAGAAATGGTTTTTATAACAAAAAAAGAAATATTGTGAGCGATAACTGAACCGATTACATTTGTAGGACAATAACACTAACTGCTTTGAAGACTTCGAGATTGTATCTGCTTGTAGCTAAAGCTATCATTTATACTATTGTTATGTAAGTATTCCTTGATAGTTTATGTTTCCATACAATACGTTTGAGACAATTCATGCACTCAAAAGAAATACTATTTTAATCGTAATTTCTGATAGCAAGAATTATTCTTTCTCATTATTGTGTTGTATTAATTGTATTTTTAAAACCTATAAATTACAGGTTTTTGGTACCGTTCACTGTTCTTATCGTAGTGAACATTCGTATAATCATTGCTCTAAAACAATCAACTCATCTTCGATCAATGCATTCGTCAGCTAGAGTTGAAAATCGATCGTAAGTCTTATTATTGATTGCCTATTCAGTAGTGATCTATCTAAACCAATTATTGATTGAATATCGATTATTTTCAGTCGAATGCTACAAAACTTCCAATTACTCAAAGCGAGTAAGTATTCGGATGTCTTCTCCAAATTCTCCAAATTATCAAATGTCTCGTAAGTTTCACCATTCTCATTTATTCAAAATTTCTCCCAAATATGTCAATGTTTCGTAGTTCTCAGTTAGAACATTATAATACTTTCATTAACTAACTGGGACTTCCTCTAGTATCTATTATGTTTGCTTTATTATATGTATTTGCCTTATTATATTAGTATTTTTCATAACATAATTCTAATCTGCCACGTTTCCTGGATTGCGATAATCCCTTATTTTGGCGAATCAATCAAAGAAAACTCCACAGAAGTTGACGTAGTCACACATGTTGTTTATCATCTCCTATAATGTCATCTCTCGACCTTACTCTGCTAGTCGGACATTGTTTATCTAAAGATTATCGAAGCCATCCATCCATAATACTCAAAACACTATCAAAATGCCACATTGTCGATCATTGATAGAGGGTGTTCTATAGATTGTGAGAATGTTGGGGGAAACCCTGATATAAGGAAGTTCCGACCTTTTCTTCAATATCTTCAATGTAATCTATCTCTATTACGTATTACAACGAGTTGACATGGGATTCCTTAATATTCTTTGATTAGGCGAGGATCTTTCCCACTATATCTTCCTTAAGTTTAGTGTAGGACTTCATGTCTACAATACAAAGTACAAGAGCGAGACATACATTAGGTACAGAAAACAAAGTTGATCTTTGATCTTTACAGACCTGGAATGAAACAAAGTCCAACATTGAAAGGAGGAATGAGAGATCGATCAGTTACATTCATGTTATTGGCCATTGTAATGATCTTTTTGATCTGTAATGTTATTCCATTCTTGAACAACTGCGTAGAGGTTTGTATTTCATTCATTCATCAATATTGTTCATTAGAATCATTTGAGAGATGAATTAGACAGAATATTGAATTATTGATAGTATCACAAACCATTGTGTACTTCCTAGTTGGAACTTTTAAAGGAAGTAAGTTCGTGACATTAGAAGGGAGAGGGAGAGGGATAGGGGATAGAGAGAGAGGGAGAGAGAGGGAGAGAGAGGGAAGAGGGTTAGAGGGAGAGGTTGGAAAATGTCTCGCCATCGGAAGTGAGCCATTAGAAGAATGCGACCCTTGTAGAGGATGAAAAGAGAATGAAGAAATTGAGAATGAAGGGAATTGATATAACAGATATCTTCATCTATGAATAGGGCAAAGAAACGACTGAAACGACCATAGTAGACACAACTGCTGTATTGTCATAAATATAGGCATCATGTACAATACAGTCGTTAATTTTGTTCTGGAGTTAAAGAGAATTTTCAAAATTGTTTTGGATTGAGCATAACATCATCTTATAATTCTCATAAATCATAGATCTTTTATAATAAAATACATCAAAACGTGTGAAATGTGATCTTGATACTCCTTGTTTAATGAATTGAATAGCATCATATTAAGAATTAAAATTTTGAGTGTAAATTTTAATTTTTTTTTTAATTTTGAGTGTAAATTTTGTGAATGAAATGATTTCAGGCCTACCGTATCTATACTTCCGGTCAAGAAGACAGTAATCGATATGAGGAACCACAACCATGGTTTGATGTTAGTGTAGAGGTGAGTGAGGATTGATGATCTACTAAATGAATATTATCGATTGATTACAGATTGGAAATGTACTGATATCATTGAATTCGTCTAGTTCACTCTTCGTTTATCTCTTCTTCTCATCAAAATATCGATCGATAATCAAGCAATGGCTGGGACTACAACGGCGAACTAGGGTACGGTATTTTGTATTGAGTAGTTATTATATTATCAGTCAGTAACTAAAGCATACTGTATTGGACCATTAGCTGACGGCATCAGTCAATCAATAATCAATAATTATACAATGAAATATGTTAATTGTAGGTGAATGGTGTTGCTTTGACTACTGCTGTAGCTGCTCAAAGAGCTCTTGAACTTGGAATGCTTCCTGAAGAAGCAGAACGGTACCTCATTTATACAATTTGGTAATTCCAATAAAATGGGCAGTCGCAATCGGATTTCAGGAGGCCTCTGCTAGGTTCAGAATCTGATGAAAGTTATCCTTTAAGAAGGAAAGATAACCATAGTAATCTATGTAGTAAACGCATGAAAATATATCAATATATGTGCGCTTGATAGAATTGTCTAATGAATGAAAAGCTATGAGTGTGAAATTTATTGTAATTTTAAAATTTGCTATAAAAAGGGATATATAGCCCGATTTCAGACGTGAACGTCGTCGTAATTCTCGTGCTGGTCGTAGAGGAGGTGGTGGTAATATGGGAGGAAGAGGACAAAGAACAAATGGAATGAAGAAGAATCATGTATTATTACCATCAAGGACTAGTTCACAACCTGAATCTATTGATGAAGCTGTTGAAGATGAATTCATGGAAATGGAAAGTAGAGAATGTAAGTTATATTCCTTTTTATAAGGAAACTATCGAGTTATTTCGCGACTAATCTGCAAAGCGGAATTATATATAATAGATCACATCTCCCTAAATACAGAAACAATTTTTTCTAAAATTTATTCTCTGACAATTTTCTATATAGGATGCTCCGAATTACCTTATTTTCTACTAGAAATTTCTGTTTAGAATTGTTGATCAATAGATAATGAATGTGTTTTCACTTCACTCATGAATATCGTGCATCTTTTCGAGCGTTAACTTTTGAAATGTATCCATGCATTTGAATTATTCTATAACATATTTTCATCTAAAATAGACTTTTCTTTTCAGTATCTGATGACTCGAAGCGGACTTCTTCCAAACGAAAACTTCTCCGATTTGCCACTATTGATTGATTCCCTTATCCATTATCGTATGCCAAACATTATCGATCTCTTTCTTCATCTTATCGTGTGCTATATTATCGATTATCATGAACGGGTTTCACATTATCGATTGATCATCATGACATGGATATGTTTGTATGAATTGTATTTCATCATCTTTTCGAACAATGAATATTTCGTATGATTTGCAATGATGTAAGAGAATCTCAAGAACGTTCGTCAATTCAGTCAAAAAAGTAGACAAATATTAAAAATCATTTGTGTAAATTTTTGAATTTTTGGTGAAATTAAAACAATGATATATTCATATAAATGCAGTTCAGTATCAAAAGAACTTCCTCATTTTTATGTAAGTTGTCTTATCTTACGGAAGATCTTCCAAGGGTATCTTCCTTCTCCTCCATACTTCAATGGTTTCTTATCTCAAAATAGGCAAATGACTCATAGAAAAGACACAAAAAACCAAAAGAATCATGACGAAGAACAAACGGATTCAATGGATTACCCAGTGATTTACTGCTCCTGATTCGCACGAACTTTTTGGTCTATGGGAAAGTGCTATAAGTTAAATTTCTTGTCAAACATACTTTCGTATCCATCTATCTAATACTCATGATCTTAGACGAACTAATACCCTTAACAGTGAAGCGAAAATAAAATTATATTTTTACCCGACAAAATTTAGTAACCAGCCAATGTACTAAATATCATTGCATTCAAATTCAGTGATCTCTTGTACTTTGTTCGAAATTGGTAGATTTCTTCCTCAATCCTCACAATTCAATTATCTTCCTCAATTTACTCGGAAGACCTCTTTTTCTATCGATGATGACTAAGATAATATGATTATACTTTTCCACTATAGCAATAGAATATTAATGCAACATAGATTAATGATGGATTAAGCCTAATCATTGGAAAATTATCTTTGTGCATTTCCTCCTACTTAAATAAGATACTGAATTCGGAATCAAATTAAACGTATCATTGTCCTTATCAGTTCACGTCATAATCCCTTACTATTTTAAAGAATTTAAAAAAAATTATTATTAGATCTTTATTTAGCACCGGAAGCGTTTCTAAAGATTCTCTGTCTTCGTGAGTGAGCGCAATCTTCATTACTATTTAAAAGTACATGTACACTCGGAAGAAACATGACGATCAGAATTGAATTATTATCCAATTGGAAAGATGAAGGAAGTTAAACTAAACTAGAGTTTCATCTAATTCTATAATTTTTTGATTTAAAGTTTTTCGATTTCTCGACCAAGAGGATTAAGTCTTATTCAGAACTCCAATAATGATATCATGAGATTGTCTGGCTAAAATGTACTGTGTTTTGTGAACTGATCAATATTTGGTAAAAACATCAACGTCAACGGATAAATATCTGTTTATTCTCACGATAAACAAAATGAGAAAGACACAATCAAAATGTACATTCAAATTCTTTAGAAGAATAAGTAGTACAAACAAAGATCAATCATTTTTATTGAAAGAACAGAAGAAAGAGATTGAAAGTTCTTTGAAGTTTTTAGATGAAAGAGAGAGGTCAATCGATAGTACTTGCGTATATGATTACAATCGATTACAGATCAATAATAAAATAATTAAGTAAATATGAGCTATTTCATAACTGGCACACGGGATTTTGACAATATTTATATAAAATCAATTACAATGATAAAAACCCGTAGTCTGAGGAGCTACTAGCAACGAATCAATATATCATGGCCCGAGTAACGGGGGATTACGGTAGATCGAAATGGAACTAATCGATATTGGATCTAGAATCCTATATTTCCACAAGTTGCCATACAATCTGCCATCGAGGCAAAATTATTCAAGTTTCCTCCGCATCCAGTATATTCAAATGCGACACATTGATTCTGTAAGATTTTTTGGTTAAACGGAATATTAGTTATTACATATATTAAGTTAAGCATTAACTTTGTTCTGAAGAGCTTAAACTTGTTTATGTTATGAGTTTTATGATAATACTGTTTATAAAAAGGTGAAAATGATACCGTTTGTCTATTGAAAGCATATCTCGTTTGTCGTCCTCCACATGCACCTCGATCGATTGAAAGAAGACACAATTGCTCTGAATCAATTTATATAATTCTTCATTGTGACTCATGAACTATTATGATTATTTAACACACCATTCGTGGGCACCACTGTCGCTAGCGGCAATACATCCCCGATTTTCCACAAAAAAAAACGCTCAAAAAGACGTATAAATGCTCCATTTTTTGCTTCCGACCCCCCCCCCCCCCGATTTTTGCGTCTGACCCTCCGATTTTCATTTCCAGCGGCAATGCCCGCCCACGTATGAAACACACATCAATCATATTTCTTCACTAATTTTTAGTGTATAGCTATCTAAAATATTCCAATATCAAATAGTCAACAACCTTAGAGTTAAGTATTTCTCTATGACATAAAGTATTACCATACCTGGACATGTTCTCATACATTCAGATTGGGTCTCGAAATTGTTTTGATTTCCTCTCTTTCCGTTATATTGGAATGGCACACATTCCCTATCGTCTGCATTGTAGTACCATCGAGATAGACCGGCGTTGCCTAAATAACGGATACATCATGGGCCGAGAAAATCGGGTAACGGTACCGGTTCCGGGTGCGAGAGGAACGGAACATCCATTAGTCGGGCCGGGACAGCATACAGTGGTCTCTGGAGTGGCACCAATGTGACACCAGAAATTGACTGGGCATGCATCCTGCAAAATATTTATAAGTTTGTATAAGATAAGATATGCTTTATCTCAGGGGATATTTAAAAAAAATATTGATGTTATTAAAAAGATTGCAAAAGATTCTTCTAACAGACATCTATTTTTATTTTTGAATTACATTAACGATATGAAACTTTTATTCAACAAGTGACTGACTTCCAACAATCCCAAAATAAAACCAAACTAATTTCAGTTTTCTGAATCAGATTAATGTTTCCTGTTGTATAATAGATTTATCATTTTTGTTTTGTATTATCTCTCAACCTTATTAGTTGAGGAACAGAATAGAACTTGTCCTGCTGCAGTGGTGGCTGGTTGTCCAATACAAGGATTGTCAAATGGTTGACAGGCCAGTTGACAGGATCTCTGAAATGATCAAGTTGATCTTTAATCTTTGATCTTTGATCTCACCAATGATACGAAGTTATTTTGGTTGCCTTTGAGTCCGTTGTAAATGAAGGGACGACAAGCGCGAGTTTGAGCGTCGAAATAGAATCTGAATTGTATTATCATAAATAGAAATCTGTGATAAGGAACTATCAAATGACTAATAAGGTTATTTATTATAAATTTTAATTAGTAATTAGACGGGGCTGGATTCACTGTTTCGGTTATCATGGTAGAGACAAACATGAATAATCATTGACAGAATGATCATCGACGAGTATCGCATCGAGCTTATGAACAGGTATATTTTATTATTATTATTATTATTATTATTATTATTATTATTGTTATGACTTAGGAGGCAAAATGAATGATTTGAATGACATAACATACCGTTCAAGGTTCGCATTTCCTTCTCCAGTAGACATTGGTAGATTACACACTCCTGTCGTCGCTGAATACAATTTATCTCGATATGATTACATCGTTTCAAAGAAATAAGAGTATTCCTAATCAAGCCATTTTTGAAGCAAAACAAAAGAAGTGTGTTTTATGTTGAATCTAGTTTTTAAAACAACGAAGAAAATTATAATTGTATCCCAGAATAACACAAAGTTCTTACCACCAGGACAGCAAACAGTAGTTTGAGAGTCGGCTCCAATATGACAGAAATGATTAGCTGGACATGTATTCATAGTAGCTGTGGCTGAACAAGTCTGAGGTCTTCCATCGACACCAGTGAAGGGTCGACCATCGAAGCAAGGATTGGGACCACAACGCTCCTCACATGTCTGCAATAAATATGTGAAACTTGTGTAGCTTTGTAAGAACTTTAGCGTTTTAGCCGATGTATCACAAACTAATCAACTCGAGATAACTGTAAAAATAAAAATACCTCTATAGTCAAGAAATTATTAGCATTTCCTCTCATTCCAGTGTACGAGAATGGTTGACATGTGCTGGTTTGAGCATTGTAATACCATCTGAAAATAATGATGAACGATAATCATGATCAGATAGAAAATGTACTAAAAACCAGCAGATTTCTGACAGATTAATAGAAGTAGGAAAAAAGTTAATAACCTATCCAGTTGACTTCTTCCAGCTCCTCTGCTCATTGGAAGTTGACATGGATCTCCCTCTGTAAATATGAATTGGTTAGACATGATAGTGAAGAAGATATTTGAATAGAAATGTGAGAATAGAATGTCAATCGAATCATATAGATCGATATATCGATCAATAGATCTTTCGACCATATATTTCACACATTCACTATGATAAATCTGATCTTATCTTATCTATCATCATACCATACCATTGGGACAGCAGATAGTAGTTTCAGGAGTTGCTCCGAGATGACACCATGCAGATGTTCCACATGTATCACCCATGGGAGAACAACTCTGAGGAGGCATTGTAATGGGTTGATTGCATGGATTCTCAAAGACTGCAAAGAATCAATTGATCAAGGTAGATTGCAATCCAACTAAACGATACAGTTGGTAAACAAACAAAATATGTTTCATGCCTTTAACAAATCATAAAATATTTTTTGCGACCGATTTACGAAAGTCAATCATGCGATTAGTATGAAGAAATGTTAGCACTATGGATAAGGCACGACAAGCAAAGATCCAATATAACGATTCAAACTTCGAACTTAGCGATAGATTCGCCTAAAGAAGACTTGAAGCAATCATAACTTATCCATTCACATACTCGCTTACCACTACAAGTCTCTTCACAATCCTCTCTCGTCGGGAAATTGTTCTGATTTCCTTTTCTTCCATTGTAGATGAAAGCCTTGCATGTCATCGTAGACTCATCATAGTACCATCTCTCTTGAGCAGGTGCCGGTGCACCCAATTCCCCTTGTGAAACCGGTAGTCCAGTACAAGCTCCGGGATTGGTCGGTTCTCCGGGGCAACATTGGTACTCATCGGGTAACAGACCAAGATGGCACCAATGGGCGGGGCCACACTCTGATCCACCAAAGGTACAGGTTTGGGGGATTCCACTGGGTAAGAGGAGTGGATCGCCTACGGGACAGACGTTGACGAATACTGGAAAGAGGAAAATACCAATGGGTAATTTATTAATAACCAAAAAGAGATTTGAATGACTAACCAGGGCACGTTCCTTCACATTCTTCTCGAGTGAGGAAGTTATTCTGATTACCATATCTTCCTCTATATGTAAATTGTACACATCTTCGTGAAGTTGAATCAAAATGCCATCGAGGAAGTTCATCATCACCAGCTCCAATATTCAATGGAAGTGAACAAATATCAGGACGAGGTACTGAAATATCACATTTGGAATCCAAAGTTTGGATCATGAAGTAGTTCAAAATCATGGAATGTCTTATTATACTAACAATATCATCTTTCATTTCCTTTTTCTAAAATTATTACGATATGCTTATTAATATAGCATCAACATCGAACCATAAAATTATAAATACACACCTCTTCCAGGACAACATACAGTAGTGGAAGGCACGGCTCCAATATGGCACCAATGATCCGCAGAACATGTATTATTGATCTGTGAACACATGAGTGGTCGTTCATCTGAGCCCAATTCTGGTGTACCACCCGCACAAGGATTGTCTAACTCTGTAACGTCGATTAAGTCACTCATTAAGGTATTTTAGGGTAGCTTAGGGTCACAAGGATAAGTCTGAGACGCATAAAAGGATTGAAATTGGGATAGAATGCACTCAATATGGATAGGATGAAGGGATATCACGCAAAGGTTGAATGCAAGGGGATCTTTATGGACTTCTCAAAGATGATATTTGAACTTTGAACTTTGAACTTTGAGTATGAATTCTGGTATACCGTAGCATGTTCTTTCACAATCTTGTCGAGAGAGGAAGTTGTTCTGTGTTCCCTTGAGTCCGCAGTACGCGAATGGTAGGCACACCTAAATCAGGGGTGATATTTGATGTTTTTTTTTCCATTTTAGATATTTTTTCAAAGTTCCCAACAATAAATATAATTCTTAGGCAACCTCACGTCATTAAGAGCATTACATTTTTTTAAATATGTTTCACAACTCCTACTTTGTCTTTCTGTGAAATCGAAACGTTGCTATTCTTTTTTCTCCAGTACTTGTATAATAAGTTCCATACCTGTTGATTGGGTTCCCAATACCATCTAGCCAATTGACTCCTTCCTACTCCTCTATCAGCAGGTTGTCCACATGGATCGCCACCTTCAAAGCAAATTGAGTCTCGAGCGGAACGGGTTACTGTAGTTGTACAACAAAAGCTTTTCAGACATTGAACGGGACTCCTATTGCTGTGGCTATTGCAGCGCTTACACACAAAGGCACACTATCGAAATGAAGCAATATGGCGACGTTTCGAATAAGTCGACAGACACAAGCACATACAGTACACACAGACACAAATAAGATCTACACTACACACAGATATACCGTAATACCGTCTCGAGAGATATCAATTGATCATTCTGGAAGATACTTGGGATAGATTATTAAATTGAATAAAAAGATATGATAGAAAAAGGACTAACTGAGTACAGGGCAACAGAGACTATTGACGGCTCCGATATGACAATAGTAGTTTCCAGGGCACGGCTTGAATTACGGATTTTTGTTTAGTATTCACTATTTTCAATCGACGATAAGCAGATGATCGAATATAAGCAGATCATAGATTAATATTTATCATCAAAAAAGAATACGAACATAGGGAAATAAAAATAATAACTAATTACCTGTTGTTGTGTACAAGTGGAGTAGAAACCAGAGTTTGAAAATGGTTCTCCTACTTTACACGGATTCTCGAAGACTAAAAATCAATTATTTAAAATAACTCAGTTATCTAAAAAAATGTAATATTTACCTGGACACTTTTGCTCGCAGCTTTCCTTTGTCAAGAAATTGTTTGCGTTTCCTCTCATACCATTATATTGGAATGCAATACATCTTCTGCAATATTCAAATTTGTTTCATTTTATACATTTGTTTTGTGTTTAATTAATTTACTAATAATAATGAGTGCATCTCATTGTATCAATTAATGTTATTTTGTGTGTATAACAGTTATACCTTGAAGTAGGTTCAAAAGTCCATCTCTGAGTCAATGAATCACCCACTCCAGTTTGACGAGGAGTTGCTAGACATGGATCTGTCACGGCTGCAAAAACACTCGTTAAAATATTTTACATTATTCGGTTTATACTGATAGAGCAAGGTATTTTCATACACTTTACGTTAATTAGAAATGGTCAATAGTCGTCGCAGTATTTCTACGAGAAAATCAATAATTAAATTTAAGTACCATTAGGACAACAGACAGTTGTGTCGGGAGTAGGTCCAACATGACACCAATGCTGGTCGGGACAAGCGAACGTAGCAGAGCACGACACTAATCCGACCTGAGATGACATTGTTGATCTTTGATCTTTGGTCTCTGATCTTTGATATTTGATATATGATGACTTACTGCTTTCGACAATGAAGATAATCTCATTGGACAAGGGTCAACTTGTACCGGACAGCGTTCACGACAAGTCTCCTCAGATATGAAGTTATTCTGAATTAGATAACAAAATCAATAGATGTTCTGTAGTTGAAAGTGTCTTACAGCATTTCCTTTAGTTCCTCTGTAGATGAACGGTTTGCACTGACGGACGGCCGGATCGAAATAGAACCTGTGACGATTAATCTTTGATCTTTGATTCCTATTCTATGATATTTGATCTTTCAAAATATCTGACCTATTCAATGCAGCTCTTCCTTCACCTTCTGCTACTTCTCCAACACACGGATCAGAACTTCCCATACAACACATCGTAGAGGCCGCATCAGCGCCTTCAATTAAGTTATTTTGAGAATTTGAAAGAAATTCCAACCATTAACATTTTAACATCGAAAGAACAATAATCATTACTGGAAAATACATTAAAATTGTTTAAATGACATACCGTGATGACAGAAGTGGCCAATGGGACATGCTGCACCTCCGATTTGACAATGAACTGGTTGTTCACCCTGAAAACAATGAAATGTCAAATATCGATATAATACATATAATGGCATAAGTGAACGACAATTAAAAAATAGTAACAACAATAAATAACGTTCTAATGAACTGGAAAAAAACCTTGATGAGTGGATCTCCAAAAGGACAGGGATTAGTGAAAACGGGACAAGATGTATCACATTCTTCTTTAGTCACGAAATTGTTCTCATTACCACCAAGACCTCAATAATTATCGATTAAAGATTAAAATATAAATAAAAAATATATTCGATCGATTGATATTAACGAGTCAAAGCACAAAAGGTGACTAAGATCTCAATATCGAAGACACTCACCAGTGTAAGTAAATGGTTGACATTGTTTAAGAAGTGAATTGAAATGCCATCGAGCTAGACGATGAGGACCTCCTGAAGAAATCAAGATTATATCCTTTTATAGTAAGTTTATGTCTTTTCAATTACATGCTCTATGATAGAGTGAGCGAAGTGAGTGACAAAGCAGTGAGTTAAGTTCAGACAAAAAATAGTTTCATAACAAATAAATAAACCCTTTTTGATTTCAATAATATTATTTTGCAAAAAATTTGATACCTCCAGGTTGTACAGATTGTTGACAAGGAGGTTGAGATGATGAAGATGGACAACAGATAGTAGTTGATGGATCAGCACCCAAATGACAATATGCTCTATAATATAAAGATTGATCTTTGATCTTTGATCTTTGGTCGTACTCTCTAGGACAGGCTTGATTGGCTGAGCAAGTGATGGGTCTTCTATCCATTCCAATCGGAGGTGATCCACGACAGGGATTGATCCATATTGGACACAATGTCTGTAAGAATAATCATTTAATTAATATAATTCGAGATATATCTATGAGATACATTGAAATATAAAATATTTATGATATCGGTAGAGTTTCCTTTAAAATTTCCCCCATAATATTGAAATTTAAGATTCACTCATTGCTACGAAATTTCAGAGATCCATATCAAAGCTTACGTCACAGTCTTCTTTGGAGACGAAATTATTAGTGTTTCCTCTGATTCCACGATATTCGAATGGCATACATGACCTGAATGAAATTGGATCCGTTGATCTTTGATCTTTGATTCCTACCTAGTCTCCCTCTCGAAATAGAATCTCGTAATTGGATTGCCCTCTCCTTCTCCCTTCTCAAGCGGCTGCAGACATCGTGCTGCACCGAATTCTGCAATTTACTAACGCACTGCACCACATACGCACATCAAGAAATACGCGGTAGAAAGCATCAAGATTGTTAGCAAGAAATGTTTGGATTAGTATATCACAGCACCTTCACCACAGCAAAAGCCCAGCCATAGCCACCGCCATTGAGTCCGATAGTACAGAAATATATGAAAATATATGAGATATCGATTGATTGTTGATATCAATCGATAATCTTACGGACCAAGAGCCTGACAGCATACAGTAGTTGTGGGATCGGCACCGACATGACAATAGTATCCGGCCGGACAAACCTTCAATTAGTTTTTTTTTAACTTTCCGATCTAGATTTAGTTCTAGAACTTAATTTTACAAGAGAAAAGCATTTATTATTATCAAAAATGTGAATGATACCGATGGATTAGCAGCTGAACACTGAACAGTTTGAAGCTGAGCATTTCTGAACGGAACTCCAATACGACAAGGGTTTACTGTAATGATTATTGATTGAATATTTGACTATCAGAACACAATTACCTGCTAGACAGGCGTTCTCGCAATCTTGCTGAGTGAGGAAGTTGTTCTCGTTACCCTTTAAAGTACAGTAACCCATTTCCACTCAGGAGTTTCTATCTTTCAAACCTGCATTCCCTTGTACACGCATAGTGAGCAGGTCTGAGTGAGAGGATTGAAGTACCATCTGCAATTATTGATTAGTATTGATTAATCAATAATCGATAACCTTTGTAGATTGGCATTTCCCACTCCAACGTTGAGTGGCTGTTGACATCTATCGATTGGAACTGAAATTAGGGCAAATAAGTTATTCATATTTTCGTGTTATTTCTGAAACCAGCAAAAAATAATATTGCTGTCGAATAAGGCTAATATTAGCTTCAAAACCTTTCAATGCTTCATGAACTTTTGAATGAGAAATGAACTAACGTGGTTTGGGACAGCATACAGTAGTTGATGGTTGTGACCCAACATGACAGAAACCACTGTCACTACACCCATTACCAGGTACACATTGTTGAGGAGGAGTGGTGGTTGGAACAGAACAAACGTTGGGTGACTCTTAAATGGAAATTATGATTACGGTAGTTTAGGAAATCTCAAACATCGTAATATAAGCACACACGATCACACTGCACCACAGTAAATCGATAAAAGGGGATCAGCACTAACGTATACCTGGACATTGGTCCTGACACTCTTCAAGGGTGGGGAAGTTGTTACGATTTCCGCCAGCTCCGAAGAATATGAACTGTTGACAGAGTTTAGCCTCGGCATCGAAATGATATCGAACGAGACGAGAAGATCCTACTCCTTGATCCAATGGAATAGAACATGGATCTACTGTAACACACAATGGGTTACTGTATGAACACCAGTAAAAGAGCAGATTAGCACAATATCATCAGAGAAAGCTGTACGAAGAAATCAGCCGATTTTCGAAAGTAAGGTTTCCATCATCATTCAAATCTAATCTAATCAACGGTATAATTCACACGGGTCACACATCACTCAAAAGCATTATAAAGTCATGTTCATGGGAAGTCAGGAATAAGCAAGCAGCACGTAGAACAACAATCATAAGAAACAAACACACAATCATATTGATTACTTGTAAGGATAATACAAATACCTTCACAGAGTTGTTGACAATTCTGGAATGTCTGGAAGTTGTTCGCGTTTCCACAACATCCAGACCAATAGAAGAGCTCACAACGAAGACGGGCCGGATTGTAATACCTATGATGATGAAATATAAAAGGTCTATTACATACCAAAAGTACAACAAACAAAAGCCTAATAAACTCTTCTGTTATGTCAGTAAAAATCATATTTTTTTATTCTTATTCTTATTCTAGATAGAATTTATGAAAAGATATCGAAGTTTCTTTGAGAAGCAAATGAATTTTCTCTGTTTGGGAATAAATTATAGATTGTATACCATCTAGGAATTCGATAAGGTCCAGTTCCAATCTGTTGTGGTTGAATACAAGCTCCATTAGCTGCTGGTTGTGCTGTGACAGGGACTGTAAACGAGTAGTGAAGTTGAGAGAATCGTCGATCTCAAGTTAGTACACTTTCATACAACAGAAAAGAGGATTATGGATAGTTTAAGTTATTAATAGTGAAATTATATGCATAGTTAATAATGTAAATCTAGGAATTTGATCATAAGTGTTGATTATGATACTACTGTAGTTCTCCACAATAATGAATCGCTAAGAGTAAGTTGACGAAGAATCGATCGAGTTTTGATGAAATTAGTGTTAGTTCTTTTTGTCATGTCAATAATCTTATTCCTAATGATCTTTGATCTTTTCACAGATCACAATATATCCTTCAACTTCAAGAAAAGGTTATCCCAATATAGTCAAAAATTGTTCCAGAGTATTATCTAACGCAATTTCATGTCAAAGTTCTGGTCCACAAATAGTCTCCGTTCTAGATAAATCTCCTCTCCTCCTCACCTCTCTACCTCTCTTAGACTCCTTTTTTGGGTTCTGTCTACGTGTGTGTTTTCTGCAATATCGCACGCGATTGTGAAAACAAAAGGAGCGACTAGACTTTCAAAAAGCAATGCTCCATTGCGCCAACCGAACACTATTCTATTAACGTTACCATAATGATACAAACTCATAATACGCAACAGGGTTGTGCATAAAATTCATTTCAGAAAAAATCGGAAAACGTTATTCTAGTAGCAAAAATAACATTCATCTAGAAAAAAATAAACGATCAATGTGTAGTTTAGAATCCTATTAGTGGAATATTCATGTTACGGAACAACAACGAAAATACGTGATTGTTGATCATTATTAGCGCATCGCGGGTCAGAAATATGACTTGTCAGATAAAAAATGATTTAAAATATTTGTTGTTTTTAACATGTATTTTTGCTCTTTCGAGCAGTTTTTTTCATAATTTTCCATTTTTTGAGTCGAAAAAATCGAAAAAAAATTTTTCCCCGTAAAATCCCAATCCTCCTCAACACTGTGCAATGATTATTTAATGAAACATTGATTGTTCTCACTCAACTGTCTTCTCTATTCAAACAATGTACTCTAATGATACTAATGATTGCTCATCTCTTAACCAGCCCCTTCTCCCCTCCCCGGAAGTCAAATGAGTCTGAGTAAAAGAGGGGATGGAATGGCAGAAGGGGCGAGAACAAGCTTAGACTCTCAATCAATCAACCCCGGAGGGCGATTCTAACCACTTGAGATATGAAAGAAGATGAAGATTCGGCTCTTTTGCAAGCGTTTGAACATAACGAGAGAGTGAAGAAATTTAAGAGATTTTAGAGAGTTAGACAGACGAGAGTGTATGGAATATGAAGAGAGTTAGAGAAAGATATGATAAAGAGGAATTGGTTCCTTATTGAAGGGAATAGACAAAGGACGACATAGACAGATCAAGTAATGAGAGAAGAGATATTTGTTCATTGGAAACAATGTTCCTGATTCATAAAACATCGATAGAAGAAGGGTGATTATTGTAGTTTAGTGCATGGTTAAGTACAATGATTGTGCTCGAATATTGTTAAAAATATATAGAAAAAAAATCAGAGTGACTGGAAAGTGCGCCATATTACACTCAAGTAAGCAACAAAATATTATTTCGTTAGTGCACAATAAATAATTAGAATTGGTTTGACTTACCAATGGGCGGATATTGATGATATGATCTCACAGAAGAATGTGGAGTCATTTGAGGTCCTTCTGAATCCAGATTCAATCGTTGAGTACCATTCTGAAATAAATAATGTTTATATTAATTTATTTAATGTACATATAAGTTATATGCGTGCGCATATTTAATATAGCTTTGAAAAAATAGTAATATTAATAAATAACGAGCTTCATGGTGTTTCGGCAGCTACGTCGATCATTTTTGTCTTTGGAGGACCAATCGATGATCAGCCATAAATCATTTATTATGCAGTCCATGAGGAAAATAAATTTGGATGATTAGAAGAGTTATTAAAATTGACATTGATTGAGACTCAAATAAAGCCATTTGTTCAAATAAAAATACCTGTCCGAAAATAATATTCTTAATGGCATCAATGAATTCGGTATCTGATGATGACGTCAATGATAAGAATGAAAATAGAATGAGAAGGGACGATGTCCGTCTTCGACCCATCGTCAATGGACGCATCTACTACAATTTATTCATTGATTGGAACGAGTACTTTAGAAATAGAAATTGGAAGAGAGGAAAAGTGAAACTGAAACAATAATCACGATGTAAAGAACAATTTTGAAATAATGAAAGAATGAAAAAAAAACAATGGAAGTAATGTGTGAGTTCGATTTATGAAATTGACAAATACGTTCTACTACAATAGAAGAAGACAATATAGTGGTGAATAGACGTTCGACACTGATTACCTTCCTCCCTTTAAGGTATACGAGAGGTGATTGACTAACGGTTTGATCAAGAGAATTGAACAAATATGAGAGAATGATAGTGATTGAGATTAGAGAACGGACTAATCACAATCAGGAACAGATGGATAAAAGGAAAAGGAGAGGGAGAGAAAAGGAGAGGGAGAGGGAGAGAAAATGAGAGGGAGAGGGAGAGAAGGGAGAGGGAGAGGGAGAGAAGGGGAGATAGAAAAGGAGACGTCTGACAGAATCCAGTCCTACGCAATCACCGCTAAATAAACCACGTCGTCTCATGATATGAAAAAAATCGAGTTTGATGGTAGGGAATGTTATAACTAATCTATGAAATATATATATGGTAAGATGAGAGAATATCTGGTTGAGTTTGTGTGTTCTCTCATGTTCAACTGAAGGGAAATCTGAGAATGAAGTTCATAAAGAGTACTTGAGAAGAGAAAGAGGAAGAAGAAGACAGAGAACGATGGTTATGGTTTGAATCAACAGAAACCATCTCACAATGATATATTTAAAGAGATTTTGTCATTCATCTACAGAGTGATTTAAATGAAATGATATAAGAAAGGTTTCAGAACATGGAAGAGTCTATGTTCTGATACAATAGTAATCAGGTCAACAATATGTGTTTATTCTCTGGTATTTCAAAACTAGAAGTCTATTAAATAATTTAAAAAAATTACGTCACCGACTAAGAGTTTGCTGCAAGTTTACTACAAGTGAAAGAACATTTGGAATGTATTACAGTATTATATACCACTTGCAGTCAACTTGAGTCTAATTAGAAGTCGACTAACTCTACTTCAAGTGGGAATGATAAGTAAACTACTAGTTTTGAAATACCACATTTACTGATGATTTCCGATAGTCAATAATGAGTAATACTGTTGTATTTGTTGAGAGTGAGAAGAAGAAGAAGACAAAGAGGAAAAGATTAGACTGCCACGATATATCTATTGAGAATACACACACGGGAAAAGAGGATGAATGACCAAAGTTAGATTGCAGAGGTAGAGGGAGAGGGAGAGAGGATAGATAGGGAGAGGGAGAGGTAGAGGGAGAGAAAGGGAGAGGAGGATTGAATAGAGAGAGAGAGAGGGTAGAGGCAGAGGTAAAGAGAGAGAGTAGGAGCGAGAATAAGCCTATAGTACTGCTAGAACAACACTACAGATTAAGATAGAGTTAAAGCTGTGAAATAACAGAGAATATATTGGAAGAGATGATTCCATAATACGAAAGATGACTATGACCAAATGCGTCTCTAGACCTTCATATTGTAAAGCCACAGTATCAATTTCATATTCACATTATCAAATGGAATATGATTGTGTACGACAGAAACTGATCTTTAGTATTGGGAATCGATAATTGAATGACAGTAAAATGAAAATAGTAGATGATAATGGAAGATGAAGTGAACGGTTTTGAAGAAGAATGAAGAGAAAGAGAATAGACAATGGAATGTGTGTGCATTTGATTGAAGAAGAAAGAGGAGGAGAATCTGATGATGGTAAGGCATGAGAGGTGGAGTCATAGGAGAAGGAGAGGGAGGGGAGAGGCAGAGGGAGAGAGAGGGAGAGGGGGAGGAGAGGGAGAGGGAGAGATTTGAGGAAATCATTGTCTATCAGTGTTGAACATGGAAAAAGATACGTGTAGTGTACAAAAGGGATGATGATGAAGAAAATAAAAAGGGCCGAACCATAGTGCAAACTTCCGTTGATTAGTTACATACTGAAACACATCCATACACTTTTTATTATTAAATCTTGAGAAAATAATCTTCACGTAGCTTAAAAATACATAATAAAAATATAATGAAGTGATAAAAACCTTTACTTTAAAATGAATGCACATGCAAAATTTATATTATATAATAAAATAATAATGAACAAATCGTATAGTGGATCTTGTAAATGATTCGATGTATGATCATATTCGATTACAATCTCTTCATGAAAAGACAATAATAGATAGAATAGGACAAACATATGATCATACCCTCAGGGGTCAGATATGACTTCTCATCTTTGAACTTTATTTAATCCAAAGATCGATCTCTTTGGACGATAGAGTGTATGATCGAGAGAGGGTGGTAGAGAAAGAAAGCGTGACGAGAGAGTGTGTAAAAGTGAGAGAGTAGGGTCAAAATTGAATGAATTGTATAAGAGATGAATAGGATCGAGCATCATTGAGGTAATTGGATATGAGATATAGTTCACGTTGAGAAAACATTACAAGGACATGGACAATAATGTATGCACTCTCTCACTTTTACACACTATCTCGCCTAGTCTATATTGGGATATATGCAGATCAAGAAACTATAGAAGAGAAGCTGCTAATTGATGATGGCTAATGTCACGGAACATTTCAAATATGAAGATTAGCGAGTTGGAAGAGATAGAATATGAACGGATAATATATTCATCAATCGAATGGTCATCTACAGTTATATTATTTCATCGCAATCATTACTTAAAGGGAGACTGCCATTCAAAACAAATTCTCTTCAATATCATTATTCTTATACTAAATAAACAATGTAAATTCAAAAAAATTTTTGAAACGTTTAGATGTTTTTTTTTAAACAAAAGTTACAATAAATCGTTCCGATATGAACATATCTTGTACGGCCGCAACCGATAAAACTAGGAAGTTGCCAGATCTCGCGCTTCAGATCTCTATTTAATTCGTTCATAATATTTTTATAATTTTACGATGTCGAAGGTATCAGATAAGTTATATGGCCTCAACTTGATTTGCTTGGCAGACCATTTGTTCAATTCATATAAATCGATATTCTAATCTAAATCCTTGACGATATCATTGATGTTCATTGTGTCTGGAATAGAAGAAGAGACAAGAATGATTGGTCTTTTTAATCGGATAATGGAGAAGGAAGTGAATGAATGAATAGAATGAACAAATGGACACCATATCATAAGATGGATTAGAAGAGAAATGAACGTCTAGAAATGAATCATGAATGTATTTGTTAAATTAGTATTATGATCAGTATGATCATTTACGAATATAAAAAATTATTTTGCAGCTATATTTGATGTGGCATTTTGTAACGTAAAAAAGGTGTTGACTGCGCTAATATGTTTTATTGTTCTGTGAGGATGTTTAAAACTACAACAAATATTACATATATTCCACATGCATGACAAAATGTTCTATAATAGATAGATATACCACAGTATTCTAAATAGTTCAAGTCATGTTTCTTTGATAGCAAGAGAGAATAGAAGGATGAATATTGTGATAGTATACAGGAGAATAGTTGATTAGTGAGAGAAGTTGGAGAGAAGAAGCATAAAGAATGGATAAATATACTCTCTCCCTCTCCCTCTCCCTCACATCTTGAGCATCTTCAAGGAGATGTCTCCAATTTGGGCAACTGAATGTGAGCAAATAGTTGCGAGGGAGAGGTAAATGAAGAGGGAGAGAGAGAGAGAGAGAGAGAGAGAGAGAGAGGGGAGAGAGAGAGAGGGAGGGAGGGTGAGAGAAAGAGAGAGTAAAAGACCAGAAGAGTGACAATTTGCAAGCTGAACACTACTGAAGAGACAAAGGGAATGGTTGGGTTGAAAAGGGGGCAGATTCATTGAGAAGATGGTCATAGTAACAAAGATGATGAAGAACTAGAATGGAATGAAGGGCCATTCAATCTGAATTTAAGTGAATTCAGTTGAAAATGTTCATATCAAAATAAAACAACTGAATAATGTACACGAATAGGACCATTGTAGACAGTTCCCAAAACGGCATAACTTTCTTCATTTTCAAGATACTGGCTGCAGATGATCTACATAGGAATCATACTCGACTTCTGTAGTCCCACGATGGACCTATTCGGCTAAAATTGTAGATGAATACTTACTCCAAGTCGATCGCTCAACTCGATGGAATGATTTTCCAGGCACTCTAACTATCTAACTGTGCATAGTGTCCAATGCTAATATAGTTTCAGTAGCGAAATTCAATTCTGTGCGATTTTTAAGCTGATATTTGAGTAACATGCGCACATCTACGACCATTTCATTCACTGAAAATGTAACACGAGCAAACGCAAATGTAATTGTAACACCAAATATCTGGAAAGGACTTGACATTGAATATTTTAATGATAATTTTATCCGTTGTGTCAAATTATTAAGACTCAAACTCAATAATGAGCCTTAATGATTCTAACTGTATTTACATTTGTACTTTCAGTGAGCAAAGTTCTTTAGATGATTTTTTTTCTTAGATGATCATGGGTGTGAACAATTCCTTTACTTAGTCCATTATCGAGGTACGAGAGGTTGAACAAGATATAGACAGAGTGATCGAGATGGGAGACAGAGGGAGAGTAGAGGTAGTGTGAAAGGTAGAAGTGGAGAGAGAGGAAGAGAGGTAGAAGGAGAGGGAGAGGTAGAGGTAGAAGGAGAAGGAGAAGGAGAGGTAGAGACAGAGGTAGAGGTAGGAGAGGGATAGGTAGAGACGAGAGTAAGCGTGAGAGCATCTAAGCCGGTTTCAGAAGGTGAATGAGTAGAGTCTGTACAGAAGAATAAGAAGAAGGAAGTTGATGATGAAGAGGGGAGTGAATAGTGAAAAAGATGAGAGGTTAGAAGTACATGATAGATGATAGATGATGAAGATGAAGATGTTAGTAGATACAAAAGGGGTCTGAAGATTATATCTAAATCAGTGTTCAAATTTTTCAAATATTTCGGCTAGTGCCGAAAATGAAAAAATACCACCCCTGATAGAAAAGAGTGATCAAAATACGTATATCCAATTATGTGGTGATTGTGAGCAGATTGAGATGAATCATCCCTCGCATCAGAAAAAAAAGATATTATCTCAAATATGTAAATGCGGTAATAACCAAATTCTTACATATTTATGAATTTGATAAATTCTATTGAAAATATAAAAAAACCCTCAAACAAGCAGGCCCGTGCATTGAAAGCCGCACTTTTTGAAAATTGAGGAAATTTAGCAATAGGTTTCGAACTTGCGGTAAAGGGGTAATGAGTCCGAACTTTTTCCACTGTGCTATGGGATAGATGAATGGCGACGCAATAGTAACAATTTGTTCACCATAAATAGGCAAACGTGAACGTGTGATAAACATTAAACATATCACTTGGTATTAGCACGAGAGAGATTTTGTGGATTTACATGAACATTCGCGGGACTCCATCTTTAAAAAATCGTATTAAAACATCTATGAAACATAAAAAAAATGATAGCAATTGTTATGTCCTTAGGCACAACTCGTGTAGTAGAATAGAGACTTTATTATAGAGAGATTAACAGTACCACCGGTACAAAGGGTTGAACTAGATAAGAATGAAGGAATGACCAATATAGACAGCACGTCAACTACGATGACGTGTCATTAGCATAGAATAGGGTAATGTGGTCAAATGCAAATATGTATGCTAATGTGCAGTTTGGGTTATAACAATAGACTTTGGAGCATACATAGCACCTCCGCCCCAAGATATGAACTAGGGCATATCTGACAAACAATAATATGAACATAATCATATAGTACAGTATCAATAATGTGATGGGATGAACGATCAATAATAGATAAATCATTGGAGGTACGAATCAATGGTAGGTTTGACCTCTAGTGGATGAAATGTTCATACGAGATGGTGGTTGTCTACTACGGGAAGGCCTTGTAGAACCGGGTCTAACCACGGTGGGCTTAGGATTTGTCTACATGTTGTTGTTCTCCACATTGTTCGTGGGCACGACGACGGCATCGGCATCAGCATCAGTAACGACGGCATCAGCGGCAGACGGCGTGACGTTGCACTTGGCGGGCCTGACCTGGACGTTGCTATCGACCACGTTGTCGGCGGGAACGTTGAAACTCTCCAACAAGACACTCAGAGGATCACAATCCTCAATCCATCTCCTCCTCAATTGATTCGCATGAGCAGTCACATGACTACCATCCAATCTCTGGATCTCATAGATCACATTTCCTTTCCTTCTGAGCACTACGGCTTCAGTCCACTTCTCGTGATTCGGTCCATCTCGATCACGATAATACACACAATCTCCTTCAGCGAACTCTCGTGTCTCCTTCTTATTCACTACTCTATCCTCTCCCTCCCTGGGCGACATGAGAGTGAGGTGACATCTCATTTTCCTTCCGAGGAAAATCTCCGCTGGAGTATACATCTTCAGTTGATTGTTAGGAGTGCATCTGTACATCATCAGGAACTTCTGCACGTTCTCATCCTCCGGTCCTTCTTCTTTCATCTTCAACAGTGACCGCTTGAACGTATCCACGAAGCGTTCAGCCTGTCCATTACTCTGCGGATGATACGGTGGAGAGAACATGTGATTGATTCCATACTCCATACAGAATGCTCTCATCTTCTCAGACTTGAACTGAGTTCCATTATCAGAGACTATTGTCTCCGGACTACCGTATCTTGATACGAAGTCTCTCACTGCTTTGACGGTTGCATCAGCCGTGATCCTCTCCATTGTCACGACCTCTGGCCATCTACTATGAACATCCACAATGATCAAGTAGTAACGTCCCTTCATTGGACATGCGAAATCCATATGGACTCGCTCCATTGGTCGACTCGTAACTGGCCAGTTGATTGGCTCAGCCTTAGATGGATTCTTTGCAGATCTTGCACAACCTTCAGCAACATCCTTGGGCACTTGCATATCCTTGAGTGCGTGCACCTTCTTAGGATCTGGATGACGTGCAGATTCATTCACGATGAATCCAAGGAAATGGACATCTTTATGTCCGAATGCACACTTATCTACTCGGATTCTGAAACCAGAATCACGAATCTTCTCGAGAACTCTCATCAGGTTCTCGTCGTGCTCTTCCTTCGTCCTTCCACTTACAATGACATCATCCAAGTATGCCACTGTCCTGCTCATTCCTGTCAACATCTGGTCCATTATAGACTGGAATATACCTCGAGCAGGTTTAACTCCGAACGGTAATCTACGGTACTGATATAGTCCGCGATGCGTATTGATCACGAGGAGCTTCTTAGCTTCTTCGTCTACTTCAACTTGGAGATACGCATCCGAGAAATCGATCTTGGAGAAGACTGTTCCACCATTCAGTGAAGCGAATATGTCTTCCGGCAGCTTAGGCGGATGAGTGCAATCTTCCAGACAGTCATTCAATCCTGTCTTGAAATCGGCACACAATCTCTTTGCACCATTCTTCTTTGCGACTAGCAAGAACGGAGCCGCCCACTCCGAGTGTTCTACCTTAGAGATCACTCCCATATCACATAATCGATCGATTTCTTCATCACACACCTGCTGGCTGGCATACGGCACTGGCCGCTTGTTACGGAACACTGGCTTCACGCCAGGCTTCAGGTACAACTTAGCTGCAGACTTGTTGTACTTGCCCAGTCCAGGCTCACAAACTTCTGGGAAGACATCCTTTACCCAGGTTGTGTAGTCTCCTGACTTGATGTGTGCAATCACCGTTTCATCATTCTCATCTGAGAATGCTCGCTTCAAGTCTAGCTTGAAGAATACATCATTGCCGACTAGTCGAATCGGTCTTGGGGTGACGTGGACCCATGCGTCACACTCCTTGCCACAGTATTCCATTTTACTGCGGAACTTGCCGAGGATCTTCATACCTTGACCATTTGGACATGATACGGTACATGGAGCGGGAATCAACTTAGGATTCTTCATCTCCTTCCAGTCTACCTCCGAGATGAGCGTCAGATCAGATCCTGTGTCAAGTTGACACTCCATCTGTTTTCCATCCATGGATACATTCACGTACACCCGATTGCCTTCAATCTGATTGCAATCCTTCACTTGTACTGAATTGTTCTTCCAGTGGTTCTTCTTCGGTCTCATTTCTGGATGCTTCAACCAGCATCTCTCATCGGTGTGACCCTTCTTGCCACAATGTGTACATTCCACATTGGCATTTGATCTCTCGGTCTTTGGCTTCTTACGATTCTTTCCCTTATCATCTTCAGGTACTGTCACCATATTGGCTGATTTCGTCTGCACCACTGAGACATCATGCTCTAGTGCTCTCAACGACGAATATCTCTCCAGAAGCTCCTTGAATGTGATGTCTGCCTTCTGGCTGACAGCGTTGAATAGTTGAGTACGCATCATCTTCTGTTGAGGCAAATCCAATCCAGCAAGGAACACCGTGATCTTCATTTGATCCTCCTTAATATCCTTCAGATTGCCTTTCTGATACAGACGATTCACTTCAGAAGCGAATTCCATCACATCCGTACTACCATTCATAGCCATGCTCAGTTTGAAGAATCGAACACGCAGTTCGAAATCTGTTTCTTTCTTGCCAAACAGAGCCTTGAGTGCCTTTATCGTATCATCGAACGATATTTTCATCACATCTTCTGGTGCCTTGTGATCTCGATACAACGCATTACACTTCACACTCAAATGACGCAAAAGTATTCTGACTTTGTTACAGTCGTCCAAATGCTTTGCATCATACTCGAAGAAGTCTCGATAACGATCATACCAGTTATCGAATGTGCATTCCTCAGCATCATAATCGAAATCAACAATGCGAGCTTCCATCGCATCAATAGATGGTCCTTGAGTAACTTGACTTTTAATCTCTCCATTAACAACTACTGTCTCTCTACTCGCTAACATCTCGAGTATTTCATTGTTCTTCTTATTCTGCTCCTCCTGCTTGTTCATGAAATCCTGCTGCATCTTCACAAACATCTCCATTACAGTTGCCAACGTGACTTCCGGCTTCACTTCTCCAGGCATCCTTACTACGAATCACTTGAGTACACTTAGCTCAAAGAAAAATTCGCGATAGCCTTCGGCGTACCTCTTGCAAAGTACCACACAGAATCCACACAGAAGACGTACAATCACAAAGTTTGTACACTGCCACGCTCACAAAGTACGTGAAGCAGTTTCCACAGAGAAGACGTACAATCACAAAGCTTGTACACTGCCACGCTCACAAAGTACGTGAAGCAGTTTCACACAGAACTTGATAATACCCTCACAAAGCAGGTATTACCACCGAAGAGAAGAACTTGATAAGGTCCTCACAAAGTGGACCTTATCACCGCAGAAAAGAAGTGACGAAATGAAGAAGAAAAGAAAAGAAACGAGAAAGAAATAAGACTTACGTTAGCTCGTCAAAGATCCTGGTCGCCAAATGTTATGTCCTTAGGCACAACTCGTGTAGTAGAATAGAGACTTTATTATAGAGAGATTAACAGTACCACCGGTACAAAGGGTTGAACTAGATAAGAATGAAGGAATGACCAATATAGACAGCACGTCAACTACGATGACGTGTCATTAGCATAGAATAGGGTAATGTGGTCAAATGCAAATATGTATGCTAATGTGCAGTTTGGGTTATAACAATAGACTTTGGAGCATACATAGCAGCAATAAAGGAATAAAGATGGATGGACACCAAAATGATAGTAGTGCAAGTGTAGACATTGTCCTTCTCTGTTCACATCCATCCCTATTCTGCTTCCATCTTTTACACTCTCTCATTTTCCCATACTCTCTCATTTATCTCTAACCATCTATACTCTCTCCATATCCTCTTGTCTCTCGTAGAGGATATGCACTCTCAAATCTGAGTAGTCTACATTGTCCATCTCCGTACCCATCTCAATCATATTCGTCACTACCTTATTCTTTCATTTTCTATCTCTCTGTACTATTGTGTTTTACATCCTGAATAAAGGAGTATGAATAGATGCACAGTAACGTCATTTGCTTCAATGTTTATATCGGGATCGAACCCTCGTGCAAAATAATTATGTTTTTGACTTCGCGGTCACAGTTACAAATTCAAATTCATTTATCATATCAGACAGACCACAGCGTTCTGATGACTTTCAAAGAACGACCGCTCAACATACAAACTCTCTCGAATACAATGGTCTCTCCTTTGTCTTGCTTTCGAAGAAAAATGGCTTGGACCAGAATACTGTGAGACTTAGGTCAGATGAGTAATGACGCGATTAGCGTCATCCATTGGTATAGACCACCAGAACGATCCCATAACTCTTCTCACTTCATATCGCCAACGTAGAGGAGGTTGTCCAGGCTGTCTCCTTTTAATATGGTTGTAAGGTATCCATGTAGTCAACTTCCTAGCCCATCTTTGTTCTTCCATATTCCTCAGTTTCATTGCCCATCTGCATTTTGTTCTCTTCGCTTCCTTCTCCCAATCCCGAACACCAGTCTTCCTTCTTATCACCAGTCTTATCGGTCACAGTTACGCCGATAAGATATCAGTAGCTCAAAGCTCTAATGTAGCGCATTGGTAGTCTTCCTCCTATCACTCGAAAATTACCGAGTTCGAACCCTCCAACTTTGGTCAGGTTTTTTCTGGCCATATCTGCCCATGAAATAATAGGTCGAAGGAGGCGGGACTACCTTCGCTCCCGCCCACACGCCCCATCCTTAAGCAGCCTCTCTAACGGTTTGAAATCTTACAATAAACTAACCAAGAGAATACACCTTCACAATTCAATTATCATATTATGTTTCTACTCTTGCAAACGATCAACTTTTCTAATTATTCATCTAATAAACATTATTTCTCTTATTCTTTCAGTTGCACATTTCCATAAGCTCTGTCCCTATAATTTCGTACTCTTTTCACTTTTCGACTATCTCTAGATGAAAGATTGATGAGAGTCGCTCACGCTGTTGTAACTTTCACTCTTCGAAAATCTTATTATGGCATCGCTTTTCAATCAAAGCTCCGGTAAAACATTTAAATCTATGATCAGTTACTTTTTTCTACTAGCCAATCCTGATGGTCTGTGTATGAAACCACACGAATTTCCGAATCAAAATATCGATTTTCTCGAAACTCAGGTCGATTAAGCATTTTCTGAAAACGGATTCGTAATCACCATCGAAAACTGATTCTAGTCATGGCATTGTCATCTCATAAGGCCACGCTGACTCCAAAGACTCCCCTTGTTAGTGGCATTTCTTTTTTTGAACATGTAGAATATAAAAATTGCATTACCAAAATGATATTTTGAAATATCTTTATTAGATCGCTTATTACACCTGATTTCAAGGCGAGGCGGATACTGTCATTGCAAGTCATTGCATGGCGTAAAATTGTCAATAAATTAGGAATGTGACGTGGTGTGGCACTTGGTGCGTCGAGTGCGGTCGATGTTTCCAACAGGTAGACATCTTAGTTTGATTGACGGAAAGCGAAGCAAGTGATGCCGTCCTTCTCAGTCTCACAGTAAATCTCAGTGTTCACAATGTATGAGAATGTTCCAGTTGAGCAGATTACATCAACGTGACCTCCGATCTCCTCAGCAGCAGCCTAAAATAAGGTTACGGTAGAATAACGGTAGATTAATTCACCAAAAGTTATGGTGCTACTGTACATTGTAGGATTACTGTCTATTAGATAATACAGTATATGGTTAGAATACAGTAATAGCATGCTCACCTTCTGGATGGCTCTCTTGGATGATGATGTAGAGTCTCCGATGTTCTGGAATAATCAATAGATTATTTATTTGATTGATCAGTGATAGGAACGAAGTTAAGATCGAAATAACAGGAGAGAGAGAGAGAGAAAGAAGAGGTAGAGGAAGAGATTAGAGAACTGGATTAGAATCATCCAGGAAAAAGGAAAAGATGAAGAAGAAGAGAAAGAAGTTGGGCAAAATCGTAATCATTGTTCGTCTCTCTTACAATGGCGATTACGTGTGATCCGGATATTTTGTAGACAAAGAGTGACAAATGAAAACAGACAATATGAAAAAAGATCAAAGATCAACCCCGATAAGGCGGTTAAGGACACAACAATGCCGTGTAACATAAGATAATGTATATATAATACAGTATCCTAGAGATCATCTACAGTACCCTACAGTATGTTGTAAAGTGTTACCGTACATTCTGGATGATGGTCTTGAGGGTTTCAGAGTTGCACTTGGGATCGAAAGCAGCAGCAGGAGCACGACGAATGGAGTGATAACGACGACGAGATTGGGCAGCAGCCTTCAATTATACATAATGCTATATTTGGAAAGAGTTTGCGAAGAAAATTTAGTCATTCTTTACTCCATCAAGAGAATCACAAATACTAAATAAGCAAAATATTTATTTTCTGAAAAAAGGTTTTGAGAACTCACAAGACTTGTATCAAAATCGTTTAGTCTCGAAATATCGAAAAAAATAAACAATTCTAGAGTTAAGTAATCCCATTGCCAACGGTAAACAATTCTATGACCAAATACTTACGTGGTACTCCTCAGTGGCGGTAGCTCCCTGTGCGGCATTGACGATATCATCGTAGACGGTGTTCTGCAACGATTGCCTGGTTACTGTAAGTCTACATCAGCTTCATAGGACATCGACAACAATGACCACCAATAAGAATCGAATAAAATTATAGGAGAGGACAGTATTAGTCATTGGGAATGATAACAATTGTACATTAACTATCGATACTCAATACCTCAGATTCGGTTACACTGGCGGGGTATCCCTGAACATCGCCAAATGGTTTACGGGGACTTTTTCCGGTCACGGGAAAGTGGGAAACTGGTTAACTAACCTCAGCCGGAGCGGCAGTAGAAGCGACTTCCTCAGTGGGTTGAGCGATAGGTGCCTGCTCTTCCTCTACGGCGACAGGAGCAACTTCTTCAAGACGTTCCTCAACGGTAGCTTGTTGACCTCCATTAGTGAGCTCTTAAAAAGAATATTGAGATTACAGTAAAATACAGTTGGTCATTAAAAGGCTACGTTTCAGTGTAGTCTTGAGTATCACGTGAAAATCCAAGGAATGAACCAACCTTGGTTATCGGCCTGAGCGGCGAGAGGAGCAGAGACGAACTCCTGTTGTTGTTGCTATAACGAATTCATAATCATCAAGATCAAAGATCAAAGATCAAAACACACAGGTTGAGCATATCCGGCAACTGGAAGTTGTTGGTAGTATTGCTGTTGCTGTTGAACGGGCTGAGGCTGGTAGACGGGTTGGGTCTGAAATTATTGATTTATAGATTAAGAATGATCTGTGATGAATGAAGAAGAATGGCTAAATGGTTAGACAGTCCAAGAAAACATTCGATCTAATCATATCCTCAAGCAGGTTCTCAAACGAAAATGAGATACGAGCAAGAAAGTTCTATTACGCAATTGGTTGTGAAAAGATTACGGTATAAGAATATAAAAAAGAATAATACCTGGTATCCGTAGTTAACAGCTCCACCACAGACAGGGGCTGGAGGACAGACAGGAGGGGGAGGAGGTGCACATACGGGGGCAGGTGGGCAGACTGGACGGGATTGACATCCACATGAATTACCGAAGAAGAAAGCCTGTAATGGTGGTGTAATGGGATACGGTAGATTAGGAAATGTTGAAATTGTGGTGTAGTATCACCCTCTGAGGATCAGTTGGTCTATGAAAATGAAAGTCCGAATTGGGAAAAACAAACAGGAAGCAAATCTTTTGTTACTCTTGCAACCACCATGATAATGCATAAAATTTAATAAATAAATAATAAATAATAAATGACCTGAGTGGCAATGGGAAGAAGAAGGGCAATGAATATCGTCTTCATTATGTGAATTGAAAAGGGAAGGATATGAGTGAAAGGGAGGACACAATGGCAGCTTTATATTCTAAGCTCATTTATATCCGCCCCTATGGATGTTGAAGAGAACTTGATAGAGATTAGAGAGTATAGATAAGTGAGAGTGAAAGGTAGAGAACGCTAGAGAGTGTGGACAAATGAGAGAGTCAGACAGATAGAGAGTACGAGAGAGTTTGGAATATGAAGAGACCAAAGATTAGTGGAAAGAAATAATATTGATATCTATTGTTTTATCATTAGCGTGATAACAATGGAAAGTGAAGATGCTGAAGGTTGATACTATATCACCTTTCACTTATTGCCATTTACAAACGATTTAAATCTATCTATCGCTATAATTCCCTGATTTCCATTCTTTCTAGTGTTTGAAGATCAAACAGACGATGCCTCGGACACGAAGTTCGCAGAAGTTATCGTTTCCTGTAAATTTATATATTTAATTGTTTTATTGTTCATTTCATGATTTCGCAGTTCACGTCTAATAAGTCATGATTAATTATGGAAAGCGTTGTTGACGTCAATTTGTTTGTCGATGACTACTTCAAATAGTATTTACAAGAAAAGAATAAATGACTAACCAATGAAATACGAGAAATTTCCTTCAGAACATATTACATTATAATTTGAATGTAATCGTCTTCTAACTTCTTTGACTAATCTCACTTTAGCTGCTGATGGTCCATCATCCCAAATGGACTGAAATTATTGGATTTACTTAATCTATCAAATGTTCCATGAAATGTTAATGACAAAGCGGAACTGAAATGTTCTTTATAAGGAAGTGGATAAATGAAGTGATAGCCGAGGTATAAATACGAACGTTATTCATTTCAAATCATTTCAGGTCATTTACGAACGGAGAGCGTTCTCGAGAGCGGGGTTAGCACCGCCCAATTCGATCCAGCATTACATGACCAGAAAACTTGGCAAAAATTACAGAACCATTGACGGTTAGTATTCGGAGCAATTCGAACACTGGTCGAGAGATTAAAGATTGCGATAAAGCAGTGCTTGCGGCGACGGAATTATTGATATCTCTTATTCTCTTATATATGGCGAAAGTGCGACCGTGAAATCAATGAAAACAGACATTATTTTTTCGATGATGATTCCTCGATGCCAATATAAACAATGCTATAATACAAAGCGTCGGTTTACACTTTTTCGTACTCCTTTATTCAGAGCGTGAAACTCGCAATAAAGGGGAATAAAAGATTGATGAAGAGAGGGCAGATATCAGCACTCTTTATCCACTTTCCATAAACGTTCCTGTTCCTCTCTTTATCAAGAATGTTCAATCTTTACCACGCTCATCATTGAAACGAAAGTAAGAGTCTTCGCTCGATGAACTCATCAAATGTATAACAGAAGGAAGAAATTTCAAGTTGCAGTATACCTTCCGTAAAGCTGAAGCACTCCGGCACGGATTTTTTTATTGGCTTATTTTTTAAAACATTGAAAATACTAATTTTTTGAGAAAAAACTTTTAGATTTATGCCGAAAACATTTCTAAAAAATTTATTCCGCTTTCGGCACGGCATGAATGCCACGAAAAAACTGGCGTGGCCATGCTGGAAAGTAGTGGAATAGACCACGGGTAAATGCTTATTTAACTTTACTCTGGATACTATGATCTATTGTAATATGCTGGTAGATCCAATGTTTTGACGTTAAAGTACCCGATTGATTCTTCATAATCATTGCATTATGTACATATAACAGGTCTGATCTCTTTTTCCATATGATTGTTTCTTTTTCAGACTTTCCAATTGAATAGCTTCTCTTCATCATCTTTCACTTTCAATGGTTGCGTAATGTGTATGGATAGGGTTTAGAGGAAGAAGAGATAGAGATGGAGATATAGAGATGGTATCGAATCGAAAATGTAACTGACGATGCATATTTTTATGCCCTACGGCACAAAAAAGTGAGAGTTTCCATTCAATGAGGAAATGCGTCCAATCGAGAATTAAATGAATTTATGCTGGAATTTATGCCATTTAATTCCTAATGGATATGATGGCATAATTGGAAATGGGATGAGATAATGTTAATGGATGATTGAAAGGTGTTCAATTCTCAATTGCCTTCGGTGCCCGTTTGATACGAAAGAAACACGGATATATGCACTGTCTATCTCCTTATCCCCAACGTCATCGAAATAGACATAGAGAATTTAAAGTGCGCTTCGATCCTGGTTAACTTTATGTCCTTGAAAGGTGACAATAGATTGGTTTTAATGTGACTGATATTGCATGGTGAGGATAAATGATCATGTTATACCAACATGTTCAAGTGACAATTATGATTATCATGAACCACTGTGAAATTTAAACACAAATATTAAATAATAAGATATATAAAATCCAAAAATATATTATAGCATCAAAAGTGTTTACATATGTTTAAGCAAAAATGGATGTAAAAAATAAAGGTTTATCGATGCGCGGCTTGGTCCTGTTACATTTCATACCTCAATTGAAATGAACACCCTTTTTCCGAAAACCTGTTAAATATTTAGAAGGGCCGAGGGACAAAATTCAGTGAACATCAAAAATCTTCAATTTTTTTCTCTTAATGTGTTCCGGTGAAGTCTTTTAAAGTAGTGGATGAGTTGATTGGTAATTTTCTGCCTGTGAAGTGAGCAAAGAACATTGCTCACTAAAATCACTTTCTGTTAGCAAAATAATAGTTATTTCATTCTTTCAGTGTAAATTCATACCTCAGCTATGATATTTCTCAATCGTGGATTAGAGCATCTTGGTTCTTCCCTTCTTCGTCGTTGTCCACTTTTAGAATGACGGCGTATAGTCTGACTTGAAATCTAAAACGTACATTTTTGTAAATTTTAAATAAATAAATAAATAAAAATAACTACTTACTCCATCTATTCCATCGAGAGAAGTGAAATCCTCGTTCTTTGCTTGAGCCAAAAACTTCTTGAAATCTTCTGAAAACAATAATCTTTTATCTTTGATCTACTTTAATTAAGTAATTGCTTTTAGGATCATTTAATAAACTAAAAGCGATCTAAAACATCATCCTTCACATGGATGATAGCTTCCCAACACCTGATAAACATATCCATAACATGCCCAGAGCTCAAAGAGCGTCAAACCGCAAAGACCCTTGACTGCTGTAATCACAGAGATCATCATCTATCATTTAAAATGGTCGTTTGATTGGGTCATGTCCGATGTTAGGTAAAAATAAAGTTTTTCATTCCAGCCTTCAAATTCTTGTCTGTTGATTAATACTGTGGGTCATTTATTTTTAATTTTTGTACCCTTTAGATCGTTTCGATATAGTTGAGCAATGAACTCCGAAAATATTTGCAAAACCCCATTGATATGGATCTGATTCGGCTTCTTCGCGATGATTTTTAAGATCTAATATCATGGAACGTCCCTCTCATTGACCCAGAGTCTAGTCTCCAATGGAATCGATGGAAAGAGTGTGCATACATCATCATGGTCATACATATATATTTTTTATATATTTTTTTCTTCCACATATTTTTAAGATCTCTCACATATTTTTTCTTAACAGTTTGTACATGTTGAAACACCCTTGCGGTGTAAATAAATATATGAGGTAATGTGCTATGATGAGCACTTGATCAGACAGCACAATTGAAAAAAGCGCTACATAATCGCAAAAAAGTCAGCCTGCTAGTAACCAGAAGTTAGTCCATAATATTTCGTGATTTGTTCTTTGATCTTTGATCTCTTACCGTATGTAGTTTGAGTATTGGGTGTGGACAGTTGTGGCAAATTTATACGCTCTGGATGATTGTCGTCATTTGTGTCATAACCTGATTGATTAATTTTAGTTATTAATCTAATTCAGTGGCCGTATGCATGAAGAATGGAGAAAAAGTTTTCCGGGAAAATTTGACGTCATTAGCGTAGGCGGAGGATTTTTGGAAAACGCCTCCGCCTACGCTAATGACGTCATATTTTCAAGGAAAACGGTTTTCCATTGATCATGCATACGGCCACAGGTGAGCATAACTCTTGCAATGAGCATAACTCTTTTTTTCTTTTGAAAATAATATGATGTTGAAATTCGCAAATATTCAATCGAAATTACTTCCGACGTAAGATGTATTATTATCGTCTCGAGCTACATTTGATGTTACATATGATTTTGATGTCACGTAAGATTGAGACGAGTCTGATCGAGCACAACTGAAAACGAAGATAATCTTTGGTTAGGACTAATCAATTACAGTAGATATGTATCCAATACTTCAACATTGCTTAATAATTCTTTGAATTCTTTATGCATCGTTACATTTCCCTTACGTGCCTGCGCCGTAACCTCCTCCGCCGCGTCCCCGTCGTTACGGCGGAGGTTACGGCGTAGGCACGTAAGGCAAATGTAACTATGCATTATATTCTCGAGATCAATTTAAATGATAGAAATGATTAGTTGACATACCCACAACTGGATGGGGGAGGTGCACAACTTGATATCTTTGGACACTGACATGGTTGTGGAGGTGGACAAGGAGGAGGAGGAGGTTTACAACAACCACATCCTATAAGACACAGTGTTCTATTTACTTTGAAAAGAAGAACGGCCGCTCGGTATGGAAACTCTTTCTAATACGATTACGATTCTAATATATTTACATATCTCTCGCTTATATGGCTGTCAAAGAATATTGGCTTATGCCAGAATACTAAGAATGGAGAAATTGGAACGTCGGAGACATACACAATGATGTATTGGATATATTGGAGAGGTATCATTAGTGGGTTTTCTTAGCAGACGATGATCACTGATTTGTATTTGGATATAAGTATATGTTACCTCCACCACAACCTCCTCCTCCTCCATTCATAGATCCAAATAGAAATGATTGATGATTAGGTAAATAGGATAGAAGAAGAATAATGAACAATTTCATATGGAGAGTAGACAAATGATTGATTCCAGGAAGTGAACAGTAGAATGGAATAGAGAGTAGTAGTGAGAAGGTTACAATTACTCCATAAAAATGTACTTGAATGAAAGTCAAAGTCATTAAATGTCATAGTAAGACATGAATGAAAAGAGACGGTAAAGGTTTAGTTCAATCTCTCTCTCATTCACTTACTTTCTGTACTTTAAAGTGGAAAGATCTCATGAGAGAATGGATACTTATGAGAGCAAACTACACTTCCGCCAGTGATGGACCGCAAGACTCACAAAAAGTTATCACAGCCAATCAAATTTGGAAATTTTGGAAAAATGGGGTGCATCCATTAAAAAGGGATTTTTATTTTCCCAACATTGATATCGATTTTGGACAGTAGCATAGCTCTTGCAAAATTTATTGTTTGAAATTTAGTACGATCCTCCCGCATTTTTATACTTTGTGACGTCAATCTCTGAATTCTACCAACTGTTCTAAGAGTGAATTGCATGACAATGAGCTATAGTGACCATATTTATTAATTATTTCAATTATCGATAACACCAAATATTTCTCCCAGTTTGACATTGCAGGAAATATTGTTCTATGTAAACGTTTCTTTTATCATACTATTCCAAATAATCGTTACAAATGAATAATACAGTGTGACTCTTATGTATAAGATTTTGCAATTCTTTTTTGTTAGTTCAGACCTTATAAATATCATAAAATGTAATTCTCAAGAAAAGAAAATGTAGTTCTCCATAAAAACTGTGGGAGGATTTTAAATTTCAATTTATTTAAAGAATTTTTGTTAGCTATTGAACATTTGATCTATATCACTTCACAAGTTTCTGCTGTCTAACACTTACTGCTTCCCCATATGCTCCTTACTCTTTCTATAATTAAGGGTTTGTTAGTCAGTCTAACAACGTTAGTGTTCATATTCTTCGAATATGCACATTCGAACGGTTATCTTTATTCTATCTCTTATCATATCCATTCCACTTATAATATTACATACTTACTTACACAGATAAGCATTTTACTTTACTGGACAGTTAGGGTCCCCATTTTTTGATAACTGGTGTAGAAGACTGATATAAGGCGATTACGCAACTAAAAAACCGGGGTCAATTATCAAAATTCCGAGATAATTGACAAAAAGACGTGTAAGGTTTTTTTTACCGTAATCCCAAAATTCTCGCTCGATTTGTCAACGCATTTTACATCCTTTTCGCTAAATAAGGTGTCCATCGTATGCGGACGGTCCATACGAACATTTTGAGCTCCAACTTGACCGAATTGGTCGCTTCCCCTCGCCACCATAAAAATAGCGCCGTATATCACGGCACACCATAAATGCGGCAACGCCGTGCCTTTTTCCAAATTTGCCGTTAACGCAAACTGACTTTATTTTCCAAACTTTGATGTTTGCTACTTGCTTTGGTAACTTGACGGGATAAACTTTTCTGGAATATTTTCAGCTACCGTAACCCACCTACCGTAACCCTACCGTATATTTCGTACTTTTTCAATCTTGTGATTAAAATTACGTGTTTGGTCCATGATTGGGTAACTCGACGAGGCAAATTTTTCGAGAACATTTTTAGCTACCGTAACCCATCTACCGTACCAGGATAACAGGGGTCAATTTAAAAAAATTCCGAGAAAAATGTCGAAAACTAATTCTGACCGCTTTCCTGCGGTATCTCATATACCGTAATAACAAATTAGCGCAAACCGACTATACCGTAATAACAAATTAACGCAAACTGACTTTATTTTTCAAACTTGCGATAAAAATTTCGTGCTTTGTACTTCCTTAAGTAACTCGACTTGATAAACTTTTCTAGAACATTTTCAGGTACCGTAACCCACATACCGTACCACGTTAACGCAAAATGACTTTATTTTTCAAACTGGCGTTATAAATTCCGTGCTTGCTCCATCCTTGTGTAAAACGACATGACAAATTTTTCTAGACCATTTTCAGCTATCGCAACCCATCTACCGTACCACGGTAACCAAACACCGTACCACAGTAAAGCAAACTGACTTTATTTTTCAAACTTGCGTTATAAATTCCGTGCTTTCTCCATCCGTGTGTAAAAAGACATGACAAATTTTTCTAGACCATTTTCAGCTACCGTAACCCATCTACCGTAGTACTACGTTAACGCAAACTGACTTTATTTTTCAAACTCGCGGTAAAAATTCCGTGCTTGGTACTTTCTTGGGTAACTCGAAATGACATTATTTTCTAAGATATTTTCAGCTACCGTAACCCATCTACCGTACCATGTTAACACAAACTGACTTTATTTTTCAAACTACGATAAAAATTCCGTTCTTGGTACTTCCTTGGGTAAATCGACGATACAAATTTTTCTCGAATATATTCAACTACCGTAACCCACTTACCATACCACTACCGTACCATATCGATTAAAACGGCCAAGAAGCATAACGAAGTTGAGATGGAGCGGAGCGGAGCTCCATCCCAACGATTATAATACATATGCGCAAAACTCTCTGAGGCGCGAACGTAGTTCGCGCTAGTTATATATCTTACAACTAATAATATTGAAAAGGCGTTCAATATTCACCTCTTCTTTTTATGTTTTATTCTTCTTCGGAGGAATTATTGTGAGTTTTTACCTTTGATTTAATTTGTAATTAAACATTTTTTTATAAATTTAGGACTTGATATTCTACATCTTGAATGTGATCTTCTATCAACTTCCATTTCAACCTCATATCAATCAAATATATGATAAGTTTGATGAGGACAATCCACAGTTTCGATATGAATATTATTGGATATTATCGATTGCCAATACGTTGGGATTGTTTTTATTACAATAGATTGAATAGATCACGCTATCTGAGAAAATCCACATAGGTGCGGTATCGATGAAAAATGAATTTTTCTGTTTTATGTATGATAATTACAGGCTCCATGAGTGAAGTACACTGGTACTTGGAAATTACTTCCAATTGAAAATTCGCTTCAGGGGGGTGACCACACAACGATTTGGCGCCTTTTCCTAAAAAGTTTATTTGGAATTCAATCGATGCGGGAGTGGGCTCAATCGAATCCTTAGCTAATTCTAAGAAACTATTGTCTAGGTGAGTTTTTTGATCAACGGACAACGAAGGCTGGAATCGGGAATTTTCGAAAAAAAATTCACATTTAATTAATTTTCACTATTTCACTATAACAAGCCTACAACTTTTTATTTGCTCAATCGCTTCTAAATATCATAACACATCTTCAGTTTGAAAATCATATTTTTTTTAAAATATGAATAATGCGAACAAATCGTTTTTATAACGAAAATCGTAATTATGGTGTGCACCTACAGTAATCCCTAATCGCTCAATTTGGAAATTTGATAGTTTTAAACATATTTCACCGCTGTTCTTGACATGACTGAGGTATACGACTACTTCGGAGCGCACCTGCACGGTAAAGTGCTGGCCAATATTCTATGATATTTTGGTTTTTCAGCAATAACTTTCTTCGCAGTCAACCGTTTCTCTTTATTTTTTTAGTATGTTTGTATAGATGGTAAAATGGAATAATGATCCAGTTTTTATCGATATTGGATCACAAACAACGAAATAGTGATCAATTTACGAAAAATGTCAATTTTCATCAACATCAGCACCTGGGCACGGGTGCACTCCGAAGACGAGGAGTAGTCGTATACCTTAGTCACGTCAAGAACAGCGGTAAAATATGTTTAAAACTATCAAATTTCCAAATTGACCGATTAGGGATTACTGTAGGTGCACACCATAATTACGATTTTCGTTATAAAAACGATTTGTTCGCATTATTCATATTTTTAAAAAATTATGATTTTCAAACTGAAGATGTGTTATGATATTTAGAAGCGATTGAGCAAATAAAAAGTTGTAGGCTTGTTATAGTGAAATAGTGAAAATTAATTAAATGTGATTTTTTTTTTCGAAAATTCTCGATTCCAGCCTTCGTTGTCCGTTGATCAAAAAACTCACCTAGACAATAGTTTCTTAGAATTAGCTAAGGATTCGATTGAGCCCACTCCCGCATCGATTCGATTCCAAATAAACTTTTTAGGAAAAGGCGCCAAATCGTTGTGTGGTCACCCCCTAAAGCGAATTTTCAATTGGAAGCAATTTCCAAGTACCAGTGTACTTCACTCATGGAGCCTGTAATTATCATACATAAAACAGAAAAATTCATTTTTCATCGATACCAAAAAATATTCCAGTTATTGAATTCTCTCAGATAGTGCTTTATAGATAATTGTAGATTGATGTACTATCTTCCATCATGTCAAGATGGACTCAATGTAGTAGTATCAATCAATCGATTGATGTCAATAGCATCACCCATTTTATACAACAAAGTAAGACTAACAATATCTATATAGGCCTAATTCGAATTCATTTTATCTTATCAACTCTTTATGCAGAAGAGAAAGTTATAAGAGCGTGTGAATTTGATGGAAACTTTTTTCTTCCGCGTCCGTCCATGAGAGAATTTTTCTCCGTTCAAGGAAACAGTCCAAATCAAAATTTTGATTTGTAATCCCACGAAAAAGTTGTTGTTTTCCCGCTTGGCAGTTAGCGGTACTTCTCCAGAAATTCGCGGGTGACTAGAAAAAAAAGAAGGTCTTCAAGGAAGAGAAACGAATTTTGATGCATGTATGTTGATGAAATTGGAAGGGAGAGCGGATTCGAACCGACTATACCACAGATAGAAAGGCAAAAGAATTTAGATAGCTGAGAGTTTCAATTTACTTCATGTTAGTCTTTTTAAAATGTTTATCAGATAATGAGAAATTGCGATTCATTGTGAATAGTGTTTGCATTTGTCGAAACAATTTAAATTCAGATCTTCAATCCCATCTTTACAATTATTATGATAATTGTCATACTATTATTCGGTTTTTCTACAAGTTTTGTCACAATTGGAGCGTATGGACAATTCATAGACATAACTGATGAAGATATGGATGAAAAGGTATTCAATTGTCAAATCACAGTGTTCACTTCACTTCGACAGTCTGAAACCTTTTATAAAACCTTTTATAAATGTATTATGTGGTCTTTCTCACGTCTCCACAATTTGTTTTAACAAATCATCTTTCCGTCTAGATAATTATTACTCCGTGTGATAATTGTTCAGAGATAGATAAGTACGCGTATATTTCTAAGAAATATTCGAAAGACTCTCACTTCTCAACTTCAAACTAATAGGCTTTCCTGGAACATTAATCAAAAAATACATTTATTTTCATTGACATCATTATTATTTATAATAATAATCATTATTCTTTAGGTTTATATGATGCATGCTGATTCAAAGATAAACTTTCCCAATGTGAGAAATCTGAATATGATAATCATTAGAAATAATTTAATTCAGATAAACAGAAATTTATTAATGAGCACTAATATATTCTGCTGTTGTGGATTAGCTTTTGTTAATTATTGTATAATTGTCGGTATTCTATGCAAAATGAAGGTACTCCTGACAAAATATTAAGGGGTTTAAAAATGAAATTGCAGATTAAAGATGCTTCCGAGATTCGTTTAGTACTTCTGGGATTTTCCATACTTTTGACAAACATTCCGGCCCTTGCGTATCAGGTAAGCATTATATTCATTACTCGTAAGTACATGTGTAGGACTAGTGAAGCCTTGAATTATCACTGGCAGAGCAGTGATCACCCGAGGACTTGTGCCTTGAATGACGGTTGTACCTTTTACATGTGTATAGAGTTACAGGTGTTGAAAGCATACATAGACACTACGACTATTTTCTTCATCTCTGATTATCAAATTACATATTTGCAGCTGTTTTGGATATTCTACACAGGCGATGGAGGGGCTGTCCCCTTCCAATTTCTACCATGGGCAATTGCATGCAAAACACTTTCACCACCCGTTCTCATGCTGCTAACCAACGGAAGTATGCGAGAGGAACTACTGTAGGAAACATTAAAATAGTTGAGAATTATCGATTGATTCAGGAAGTTTCTTCCTTGGAGATTCAATAAATCATCGTGGCAGTCAAACAATGATTTACCCACTATATCTATTGTGAGGGTCACTAGAATTGAATCTGAATTTGATTAAATAATTTGTTGAAATCTGATCCTTGACATTGTATATGACTCTATATTGTATAAACATGTATAAATAGATTGTGAAATGTTCTGCAATTCTATTCTTTTTCTTTTTTTTCTGAACATATTTCTGGTGCATCAGAAATGCCGCCTCTACTATACCGTACAATACAGCAGGTCGAGATTTGTGCACGCGCATCATTTATTTCCGCTGTGTATGAATATTTTCTGATTCTCAAAATCTTAATCCAAAGTGTAAGTAATAACTTTTTAAGCCTACCCATTCTCTCTTTTATTTCAAATTTTAAAGTGTTCTTATCATTTTCACTTGAAGTAGACTGGTAGGTTTTCTTCAAGTGGTGTATATACTGTAATGTATTTCGTCAGATATCGTGTCACTTGAAGTAGTCTTTAAGTATACTCAAGTCAGTGACGTATTTTAGTATACATCGAGTTTTAAAATACCAGGGCTGGATCAAAAATAAAACAGCGGCTTAAAAGTAATGTCAACACAAATTACAGTGTTCCGAAAACTGATGGGTGTTTTTGAATTTTTTCTTGTGCACTCTAAATGATCGATAACTTGACATGTTTATTTTTGTTTCTTTTGAAGAAATACCAAAACATAAAATAAACTTTAATAAATATAATAAAGGAAGCTTGTACTTTCAAAAATGAATAAATAAAGTCATTTCATGATTGACAGTTAGATTATAATATTTACAGTAACTTTGGCATGTGCGAGTTGAACAAGTTCGCCTCGAACCACTTTTAATTTCGGTGTCTTGTCTCTTTGTTTCGGGGAAATATCTGTACAAAATGTCACGGGCTTCGTGTATGTATCGCTGATTTATCACTGGTATCTCGATAATTGTTATTTCATATCACTTTCGTCGTGCTCCCAACCCTTTCATCCCAGTTGCCTCTTATACACGCTTGATTCTTGCAGAATGAGTGGTCCCACTAAAGAGAAGGCTATGCTGGGAATACCAGATCGATGGTTATATTGTCCAAAGATTGGTCAAGTTGGTAGTCTTATTCTCTTTATCTTAATAACTATATTGCAATGGCTTAATATATGCTTAACTGAATTAATAGTCAAATTAGATTATGCACTTTTGGACGAATAGAAATGGGTGATAAGTGTAAATTATCATTATGAGGAGAGAGAAAAAGGAGTAGAATTCATTATATTCCCTGTTGGTGATTTCAGATCATTGCCGATGTTTTCCTTCCGTTCAAGACTCCACTTTGTTCGTTATACGATGATCAAATGGATAAACGACTCCAATTCCATCCTCAAGTAAGTCTTTTGTCTTTCGATTTTCGTATGTCCATTATCATGTAAATTAATATGTTTTTAAAATGTATTTATCTCTCCACTGAATCTTTCTCTAGACATTTCACTATTAAGGATGTTTTCGATAGTCCTCAGATGAAAGGAAAGAAGATTGGACTTTGGCTAGATCTCACCAAAACAGATCGATTCTACTCTCCTTCTGAAGTTAGTTACAGCTCTAAAGAAATTAATTTTAATTATTTCGTATTTGTGAACTGAACAATGATGGATCTGTGTGAGCAAAATGTATTAATTTGTTTGTTAAGAATCTGTCTTGATAGACTATCCTGAATTCATTTGCATTCCCACGGCGGTTCACTGGAGGGAAATCCCTACATTTAACTTTGTCTTGAAGCCTCCCGCACTACGAAAAATCGGCAAAGTTGTTTTGCACCGGGTGGGATTCCAAACCACGAGGTTCGGATCGCCAGACAAAAGTTCTAACCACTAAGCCATCTCGGCATGCTACATAACTCGTAGAACTCGATGATGAACGCATGTGGGGGGAGGGACCGCAGCGCGTCGTTGAGCGCGTCGCGTCGCTCCCTCCCCTTACGCTAACTATTACCGTATATAATAATGAACTTTCGTGGTAAGACATTTGTTGAACAATTTATCCTGATTTTTAAAAACTGCGAGTCGCTCTTAACTACTGTCCTTGAACCGCCGTGATTCCGTTATTGATTCATTGACACGACTTCAAATATTATTTATACTATAGAATATCTGTAGGTTGAACGTAATGGAGCCAAGTATCGTAAACTGAAGATGCAAGGACATCAAGAATCTCCAACTCTTGATGAAGTTATGACATTCACCAGATTGTGCAAAGGATTCCTTGCTGTGAGTTGATATATTGAGATTCAATCTATATTCTTTATTTTGCTTATAGCAGTTTGTCATTGCAACGTGCTTTGTGAAACTCGAAACTCATCTATTATAAATTCGCAAGTCAGATATAGATTCATAGTTCTTGCAATGATTTTATTGATTATGATATTTCTAACAACACTTTTGAATGTTTTGTCATCGTCTTGGCTTCTATTTAAGATGCAAAATTCGAAACTGACAACTCTTTCGTGTAACAATAATGATTCGTTCTGTTTCAGGATAATCCAGGTCAATTGATCGGCGTTCATTGCACTCATGGATTCAATCGTACTGGATTCTGTATCGTTTCCTATCTCGTAGAACAAATGGTATGATATTATACATTTATCACATTCAGATTAGAAGACTTGATTAATTTTGACAAATGAATTCCCGAAAGAATCTCCGCAGATGTAATGGGGTTGTACTGTCTAAAAATAGTACTATTAATAAAAAATTTGATTCACTGGCAATTGTTCTCGTTAGAGTTATCAGTAATAAATATCAGGATTGGGGAACGGAAAGAGCATTGATCGAGTTCAATAAGGCCCGTCCAGATGGAATATACAAACAAGATTATATTAATGATTTATATACACGATATGATGATATTGATGATGTAGTCGAGGTTTGTACACTTTAAAGAATTATTTTTTTATTTTCGTCAATGCCATAATTCTTTGATTAATATTGGGTTGAGATATTCTTTTTTCTTTGCCACTACGTATTATACACCACGATTACTGTATTCAGTAGAATACGATATATTGATTACTGTAATCAATAGATATCGATTACAGGCACCACCAAAACCCCAATGGACATTCAATGAGGAAGTGTTCACTCAAGATTCAACAACAGAACCAACTACATCAAATTCAAATGGAGGTATTGACTGCATAAAACACACTTGTTTATTTGGTTCGAGAATAGTTACAATGCCTTGTCTATGTTTTCGAGAGAATGTGGCCGAAGCTGAGAGTTCCAAATTATGGTGGCTCTTTTTTAAAAGTATTAGAAACTAGCGACTATCCCAAAACCACTACGTTTCATAGCTACTTTTCATTGTACTATCAGCATTCTTTTACTCTTTTTGTGATAACAATTTTATTTTTATTCGCTGTGATAAAATAGTTTTTGTTCAGATAGTTCATCGAGGTCATCAAATGGAAAAGGAGGAAAGATGTTCGCAGATGGAAAGATGCCTGAAGTACAAGTAGTACCTGATGAAGGACTCAAGGGAATGTTGAGATCAAAGGTCATTTTAATGCTTACATCTTTCCATTTCATTGTTTTCCATCCGAGAGAATGAGAGGGTGAAGAGATTGAATCATTTCTTCACCATCGTACATTTTCAATAATTTATGGACGCCACGATGAAATTATTCCAAATCATTTGGCTTTAGGAGATTTAGCTGATTGTGAATGTGATGTAGTTAATGAATATGGATTACAGATCAAAGATCTTCTGAAATACAAGAGAGATGGATTTCCTGGCAGTCAACCTGTATCAATGGAGGTATCATATATTATTATTTACTTTTCATCTTTCCAATATTGAATGAAGTGGGAACTCTTTCTTGAATTATTAATATACACGCATAGTCTTTCAAACTTATGTAAAAATTTTCAATTGAACGAACAATGGCTCTATCGATTAGTTGAATCAATCAATCAATAATATTATTGATTCAATCAATAATGTCTATATATTATATTTAATGATAAGTGTTCAATATGAACTATACCATTCCTTCTTCAGATGAGTCCAGAACGTAACAATCTGATGTTCCTCGCACAACGAAGATATCGAATGAGTTGGAAAGCTGATGGATCGAGGTTTCATTTTATCTTTGAATACTATTAATGATAAGTGATAAGTATTCATTATGAGTTCTGTACTCTTATTTATACAAATCATCAATGATTATTGTTCAGATATCTTCTGTATGTTTTTGATAAGAATCAAGTGTACGCATTCGATCGTGATAATGAGGTTTGTGAACTATCGAAGAGAATAAATCTTTTATTTATTCTTCAATGCAATTTTGATAAATGGTTTGAAACACAGATTCACAAAAACTTCCACTAAAAAGGTCTTGAACCTTACAATACTTCTCTATATAAAATCAATTCGGCATTTTTATGGTGGAAATTGTATGTGATTAAAAAGTGATACGCAAAAGTCAAATGTCACATAAGTAGATAATAGTTTATGTAATAAATGAATACATTGCAGGTATTCCTTCTTCCTCGATTAACATTTCCTCGTCGAAAGGAACATGGTCATCTACAGAATACTCTTGTTGATTGTGAATTGATATTTGATCATGTAAGTTGCACTCTATAAGGGTGTCTGTATCATATGTTGTTGTTTATAACAACACTCTAGACTTTATATGAATGAATACAAAACAATACAATGACTTTTATCAATCACAGAATCATTGGTTGAATGGTTCCAACTAAATGACTGATTTGTCCATTTTGAAGTCTCATATAAGGCATAGGTCGAATAGCTACGTTACAGATTTGAAAAAATGCGGTCTAGTTTTCACTAAATGCTCTCGTGTTTTCACAAAAAAAGGGTTCGTAGTTTGCAACGTACTTCTCGACCTATGATTACAAGGGCATGTGACTTATTCTTTATAATTGAATGAATTCAGATCAATGGACATGAACAACCACGTATTCTCATATATGATATCATTACATTTGATGTTAGTTTCATCCATTTAATCATCATTCATTCTCGTTTTATATTATTATCTTCTTTATTCGTTGTATGTGTAATAGAATAAGTGTGAAACATGAAGTCAAGGGTATTGATTGAATTAAGGATAATATTGATTGGAGAAATTGCAGGGTATCAACGTTGGTAAGCAGAACTTCGACGAACGAATGATGTGTATAAGAAAGGAGATTTACGAAGCGAGAGAAAAGGCGTGCGCCGTGAGTTTTCTGTCAATTCACAAACGTCGTCTACACTATATTCACACCATTAACCGGCGTACTGTATCCCAATAATGTAATGGGTACCATTATAGGAAGGACGAATGAATAAGGCGTCCGAATTGTGTTCCGTTCGAATCAAGGACTTTTGGCCTATTGAAACTACTGAAAAGGTGAATGAAACATCTGTAGTCAGTGATTGTTTGTCAAATTGAATTTAAAATTATTTAATGGTTTGATTATCGATAACTGAATAATCAATATAGCTTTCATCGCAAACAAATCTTTATTCAGGTACTTAGTGCAGAGTTCACAAGGAACGTCGCTCATGAAATTGATGGTCTCATATTTCAACCTGTTGATGAGGTACTGTATATGATTCATTCCGGAATACTGTAGTTTATATCATTATCGATTCGTTTATTAGTTATAGATGAAACGAAAACTATGTAATGGAATGTGAGCAAGACTTCTAATGAAAGCACGTATAAACAAAATTTACTTGTTCATATTCCTTCAGCCTTACATCGCTGGTCGTTGTGATACCGTACTCAAGTGGAAACCTCCTTCACACAACAGTGTCGACTTCAAGTTGCAGATTAGAAAGTGACTTTATTATGATAATAGATTGAAGTATGTAGATTGTAGACTGGATGGTTGACGATTGTGTATAATTGACTAGTATAACTATTCGTAGGATGATTAAAATGGGGAGATATGTAAAGATTACCATACGCGCAAGCATTAGATCTATAATGAATATTGTTGTTAAGAGTGACGAAAGAGGGTGAAATCCCTACATACAAAGGATTTCTCTATGTACAACATTCGACAGCACCTGTGGATGAGATGAAAGCAACTCGATCATTACTACCGTATGATGGAAAGATTATTGAATGTAAACGAGAGGTACGGTATTTATTCACTCAATTATTGATTTTATGTTTTCGCTGTATTAAAACATTGCACTGTCTATACTTTCTCGGTTATTTCTTCCAATCACTATATATTTTTGTACATAAATCGTTCATTATTAATTGTTGTATCGCATAAAATTATTATTATTATATTATTGAGAACAATCAATGGGTGTTCATGCGAGAGAGAACGGACAAATCTCTTCCCAACTCTCTCAAGACTGCACAAGCTGTGGTGAACTCGATGAAGTATCCTATCGATCAGGTACTGTAATCCATATAATAATGGTACCGTATCTTGTTTACTGTAATAGGGCTGTATTTCTTCCATGCTATACTCCTAACGTAGATTGTCCTATGGTGTGTGTTATTTTGTAGTCTGAGCATAGTGATACTGGAAAGTGTAGTCAAATTGGTAAAGAGACACTTTTGAAATATTGATCGATTCGTATTTGGAAGATGGTTAGTGTTTGGAGGTGATTACTACAATGACTTGGATTCTTTTATAGGATCGTCTTATTGAATTCATTCATCAACGAGGATATCGAGGACCACCTCAGAAGATGTATATACCTGAACAGAATAATGGAGGAGGAGGAGGAGGAGAAAGGGGACAGAATGGTGGAGATAGAGGAAGAGGGGGAGGAGGAAGAGGAGGAGGAGGTAGAGGAAGAGGAAGAGGAAGGGGAGGACGAGGTAGATCATAATTAATCTCATATTGGATATTGATTGATTGATTTTAGGTGGAGGTGGTGATAGAAGAAGGGAGAATGGAGAAGGAGTTGGTGACAATGATGCACCAACTAGTAAGAAACCGAGATTTGAAGAACGACATGAGGAGGAAGAAGATAATATTGATTATGATGAGCAGTTATAGTTGATACAGTATACCCATAGATGCTCATATCAATACTGTTGATGCCTATCGTGTACGGTATTTCTGTTACCTTTTCGTCAACCTCATCTAGTGACTCGATTTTACCTCCCATGTTGATCTTATCTTTTTGTGTGTAATAATTTTGTTTCTTTTCAAGAGTTTTAGATATATAATTTGTTGAGAATAATATTTCTTTTTAACAGTTACGATTCTAATCGATAATTGTATCTATAGATCATATATTCATGTTCTTTGATCTTGTTCTTTCCCATGTGTACTCGGGTGTGTTGTGTTGTATTCAAATAAAAGTGAATAATGCTTATAATTTATCTCTATCCGAGACGCAATACCAATTAAGTGAACAATAATTTATAAAGAAATGAGTGAATGTAAATACTATTATATTAAATAAGCAGATTTGGTTGTACTATGGAAAGTTTAGAATGAATTCTCTTCTTAATATTCTCATTCTTGCCTTCATTCATTCATTTTCTATCTCTTTCGTCCTATAAGGGCGGTCGTATGCTCCATCGTCACTCCTCATCGCTACGATCTCCTTCGTATACGGTAACATTATCGATTAACTTGTAATGTATACGGTAGTTGTAGGGTACTGTAGCCGAGTTAATCAATTGATATTGATATCAGATATGGTTTTGACGTGGATTACTGCACTACTCATATCCACTCTTCCTCTGTTCTCTGTCGCTATGATTTTCGGATGTGGAAAGAAGAAAAAGAAGGTAGATAGGGAGTTGCTAAACCACCAAAATGCTTAAAGACAACTTGGCAAAGTTACTGTAATTTGGGGGAAAACGTTATGATCTTTTAGCCGGATGAAAATAAACCACCACCTCCTCCTCCTAAACCGTCTGCAGGAGCGAAAAAGAAAATAGAGAAAAAAACAAAAACATCTCCATATGAGCGACATATCACTCCCGTAAGTCTGGATACTGTATCTGATCTTTGATCTTTTGTTCAGAAACAGCATGATCCATCTCCTTATCCTACTCCGTCTATGCAGCCTGTGGTAGATCAAATTCTATTTGTTTCTAATCAATCGATATTTGTAGCCTCCAACTCCGGCACCTATTACTACTACCATCCCTGAGAGATATACTCCAATGGAGGACCCAACACCTCTTATGGAATTGGAGCCAGAACAAGAGCCTAGTGCCGCAACTCCTGTACGAATATTGATTAATTAATGTTGAATCGATTGGTTTGAATGAATTCATATTTTGTTTCAGGACTACGATTGGGATATGTGTGTGGACTATACGCCTGAGATCTTCCGACAGAATGAATATCTATTTGAATTACTTGAGAGGGGTTAATTGTGGATGGATAAATTGTTGGATGTATATTTTGTTTTGTACAATATTATGTGTAATATAATGTAATATAATATAATAAACAAAAATAATAACCATTTTTATGTGAACTGACTAAAAGAAAGAATCATAAACATGACCCGTGGCTACACCCCAAGATCCACACGCGTTGCGTGCGGCCTTGACGCGTCCTAAGCGGAATCGCAGAAGAAGAAGACGAAACCGATTGAAAGGGAAGAGTTAGCCGGTGCCAGCCGATTCCAATCGTCTATTCGTTCATTTTGTACTCTGACTCTTTCCTTTCTTCAATATTCTGCACTCTTATATTTTCGTAATTTGACATATTTCTCCTCTCTAAGACATTGTTATTGTACAATTATTTTCCGATGGACGATGAATCGATTCCGATGGAATCCATGTCGATAGCATACGATGAAGATGCAGCTACTGAAGATGATTCCTCCTCCCAGGTCTGTTAAAATTGTATTTAACTCGAAAGGATTTCGCATCGTTCTCGCTTCTTTTGTTTGTTTCTCTCAAAGTATTGATATTTCTATGTGCAGGGCGGTATGATGACTACGGCTAAAGTAGAATTGGAACTTAAACCACGACCGGTCAGAGTGGAAGAAGAAGCAGAGAATGAAATGGAAGTGTGCCCTCTTCAGGTATTGTGGCATTCAATCTCTTAAAGATTCTTATCAAGTCTCACTCTCTCTCCCTTGTCTCTCGTTTCCATTGTATTGATCATCGAGCGAATACGGCCATCATTGTTGTTCCATCTTTTTTTAAAAATATTTTAAACGAGTTTCAAATCAGGTCTCACCCATGTTGGATCACGACTACGCTTCTGGTGATGCTCCACCATCCACATCTTACGATGACTCCAGAAATGTTAGTTACCATATATTAATTAATTAATTTGATTATCCTAACCCTGTATTCTTTTATTGGCAAGGGAATAAGTGATTTGGCGATCCATTCGATTTATGTACTAATCCACAATGACGTATTCTTCCACTCGATAGAGTGAACATGAGGGAATATATTCCGTGCTATCGTCATTTATTCTTTCTCTCACCATACAAAAAGTGTGTGCTTCCGTGTAATAAATACTGCTCCATAGTGTCTTTATTGCTTCCATTCCTTCTCCGTTACCATAGTGATGACTTTTCGTCATTCCATTCCAAATTAAGTAATTTTTTATATTGTATCCTCTCATTGTTCGCCTGTTCAGTGCCCTAATCAGCGTTTTCCACTTGAGGATATGGCGAAATTTAAAAATATGTGTAATATTATGCCCCAGGATTCTTGTTCCATTCTTTGAGTTTCCCTAATGATCCTTTGCTAAGTTTTCCATTGTGTTTGAGTGAGATTACGGTAGACCTCTCATTAGAGTTGTACGATTTCACTCGCGCTACCAGTCAAGAATCACGAAACGTTGTGTAGATCTGTAATCAATAAGGTGTGTGCTATTCAAAGCAGTAATTCTTTTGATATATTTGATTGTCTTCGAACTTGTTGGATCATGAAAGAAATGGCGGAAAATCGATTACAATATAAGATCAGTGATAGGTATATTCAAAGTGGAGAGATACAGTATCGTCCAAAAGTAATGGGACACTTTTTCATTTTTTTATAACTTTTGAACCAGAAAAGCAATCAAGCTGATCTTTTGAGTCAATGTAGAAAATTTATCAAAGAATATTACCATGATGTGTTAGTGTAATTAACTTAGTTAATTTTTGCGTAGTGATGACGCTACCGAAGTACACTTTTTTGAAAATTCCCATTTCTTTAGTGAAAAGCCCTGTTCTTCGGGAACACTGTGAGAGTGGAGACCCCACTAGGGCTGTACAGTCAGATAATCCGGAATGGCTCCGACTCCGATTTCAAGCTGTGGCAGGGTTACAACTTTGACTTAAAAAAATTTACAACTCGGCTTCTAGATGTGATAACGACCCATTCTAAGCGCCAAAATGATGCTAGTGGCGCGTAATGTTTATCCCCAGATTATGGTAGTCGTAGCTCGTCATTTGCCCTCAGGGCATAAAATAATTTTTTTGGGGGAGGACCGATTTTGAGACCCTACCGTTCTGAGGGCGGGTGTTCTAAAATTATGGTTCCTGCGCAAGCAGCTTTGCAATATGTCATATATTAATTTCCCCTATTTTGATTTAGTTCCGATAACTTTCAGACCAGCAGCAAACGTTATGCTGAGGTCTACTCGGTGCGCACTCTTGCGCTTTCTCTCTTACTGCTCTCGCCCCTGGGCCTCTATTGATGAAATCTCTTAGTTTCAAAGTACCAATGCATGTTAGAGATGTTCACAAAAGTTTTTACACTATTGCTAAACTTTGATCTTTGATCTTTGTATTTTGATCTTTACTCGCTACAACCGAGTAGACCTCAGCATAACGTTTGCTGCTGGTCTGAAAGGAATCGGAACTAAATCAAAATAGGGGAAATTAATATATGACATATTGCAAAGCTGCTTGCGCAGGAACCATAATTTTAGAACACCCGCCCTCAGAACGGTAGGGTCTCAAAATCGGTCCTCCCCCAAAAAATTATTTTATGCCCTGAGGGCAAATGACGAGCTACGACTACCATAATCTGGGGATAAACATTACGCGCCACTAGCATCATTTTGGCGCTTAGAATGGGTCGTTATCACATCTAGAAGCCGAGTTATAAATTTTTTAAGTCAAAGTTGTAACCCTGCCACAGCTTGAAATCGGAGTCGGAGCCATTCCGGATTGTCTGACTGTACAGCCCTAGTGGGGTCTCCACTCTCACAGTGTTCCCGAAGAACAGGGCTTTTCACTAAAGAAATGGGAATTTTCAAAAAAGTGTACTTCGGTAGCGTCATCACTACGCAAAAATTAACTAAGTTAATTACACCAACACATCATGGTAATATTCTTTGATAAATTTTCTACATTGACTCAAAAGATCAGCTTGATTGCTTTTCTGGTTCAAAAGTTATAAAAAAATGAAAAAGTGTCCCATTACTTTTGGACGATACTGTAGATCAATTGTGTGTAGGGAAATATGGATTAGAGAAAAGATGTAGTCTATCCCTTCCCTTATCTGCTACATGTAATATCATTCCATATAAGGAACGACACATTCCCTACACTATAGGCTAGAATTCAGCCATGAAGTTCATTCGTGCAATTTTCCACGTAGGATAGAACGTTAATTATCACAAATCGATATATTGATCTTTGAATTGATACTTGCAGAACAAACGAAAGAGCGCTCCTGGTGATTCGGCACAGAAGAAGAGTCGACTCGACTTTAGTGAAGAAAGAGCAAGGTGAGATTATTGATTATTACGAATGAGGTTACTGTAACTATTGATTCTTTTATCCAATAATCGATTCATATATCATTCCTATTTCCTCGCTATGTCTTCCTTTCCATGTTTATTCCTCTCTTGTTCACATCTGGTGAGTCCTGTACTCTATACTAGTACTAGAAAGAAGAAAAAAGAATTCTGATCGATCAATCAATATATTCTCTACCATTGATTACAGTATCTCCATATCGTTCAATTCTTTCCTTCATCTCGGTATATTATTTACGCCATATTCCTTCTCCATCCATCTAAAGTCTTCTTTGTCTCCTAATTCTCCCTCTTTCATCTGTCGCTTTTGATTATCTTCTCATTCTAAATTTAAATTTAAATAATTTAAAAAAATATATATTAGCGAACAGATAATGCATGTCCGCACTAATGATCGTATAACAATGTTGTACTCTATTGTTAGCTTTGCCTACTTCTTAAATATTGATTGGTAGTGCGAATAATAGAGTGAATAGGGTAAAGGTGAACATAGGGGCCAATAAGGATGAAGTGTCGTGATGATGAAGAAGTAGAGACGGAAGTTGAAGTAAGAGGAAGAAGAATAGAAAGAAGGACTCAGATCGATCAACCCTATGTCCACTCTCCCTCTCTCTACCCTGTTCTCTCTCTCTTTTTCTCTCTCTCCCTTCTCTCTCTCTCTCTCCCCTATATCTCTATCTCTCTCGCTTCTCTCTCTCTCTCTCTCCCTCTATCTCTCTCTATCTCTCTCTCCTCTCTTTATCTCCTGGTCTCCTTCCCTCTCTCCTCCTCTGTCCTCCGTCCTTTTCTCACACATTCTCTCGTGGCATGGACGATATTTCCTTATTCTTTCTTCTTCCATTTTCAAATGAGAGGAGCTCATCATGAAGAACATCTATCTCGTGTTCCTATATTCTTGCTTGTCTCTATTTAATGTATAGTTTGTACGACGAATGAAATGATGAGAGGTTGTCTGTGTGTCACGACGTTCGCTCCCTTGAGGCAGATGAGGAGTACGGTAGAGATGCTATTTACTACTACTTGTATTGATGCAAATGCATCATTAATCATGAAATGAATAGATGTCACTTAGTAGACCTCAAATGATCCATCATATTCATAATGTCACTCTCATTGTTGTTACTTAGTCCTTGGTCATGGAAACCGTCGATGAAGTTCAGCGTTCACTGTATCTATCTTCATTTCTTGTGAATAGCAACTAATCTATATGATCAATGATAGGAGAGAGAGCGAGTAGGGATGGTCGTACTCTAAGTCCTCCCTCCTTCACTTCACTGGCTCTTCATTCTTTCCCACAAATCTTAAGTCCTGATCTTTTTCAGTCTCACAGAAAAGAAGAGAAGAAGAAATAAGGGAATATTCAAACATTTAGAATATTCTTTAATATTTATATCCATTGAAGTATTCTAATGATTCAATCAATATCGTTAAATTATACATTAGAGTATGAAAGAGTGTGTCTTACTCGATGAAAGGGTTGAGTTAATATATTTGCAAATATGGACGACCAATGGGTCCTCCATATAAACTATTCTCTATCGGGAATGGAATGAATGAGTAGTGGAGAGAGAGAGGGAGAGGAGGAGGAAGATGTGTGAATTTGGTAGAGGATATCCACTAGTAGTCCATTCTCTCTCTCTCTATCTCTCCCTCTACCTCTATATCTCTACCTCTCTCCCTCTCTCTCTCTCTTTCTCTCTCTCTTTCTCTCTCTCTCTTTCTCTCTCTTTCTCTCTCGCTCTCCTCTCTTCTCTCGTTTGTACCATGCCCTCGGCTATGCTCTGTGATCTACTTTGGTCTGATTTTATTACTTACAAGAAAAGTTTCAAATGTGACCCAGATTCCTTTAGATGTATAGTCTATCTTGATTCGCTATAAAGTACTCTCCCAGCTGAGTTAGTTAGTAGTGGTACTCTTGGGTGAAAATGCTCTGTTGTAAACTCGTAAAGTCGATTTATTTTTTCTCTCTATAGTGTTGTATTGTACGTGTGCATTCGTGCTATAGAAATGGACGAGGGAATGGGAGTAAAAAGGTAAAGATACAACCCGTTGTTCAAGGCACACGATGTCCTGCCGGTGATCACTGCTAGGCCAGTGATAATTCGAGAGTTACTGTAGTATTGATTATGAATGATATATGACTGAGTGACTGTTTGTTCATACGGTTGACTTTATTGCTCATATATTATAGTTTGGTTATACGTTCATGGACTATGATGGAAAAGAACGCATTTTCTCCATAATCGTAGGAAATGTTGTCTCTCAAGTTTTTGATTATTGCCTATTTCTATGTATTGATGAATAGCAATGTCTGAAAAAAATGAAGTGAAACATTGGTTTTGAAGGTTTGATGGAGTGTGGTTTGTGTTCTCTTGATTCTATGTTTGTATAGAGATGGAGAGAGTTTAGAGAAATACTATACAATATAATATTGAGAATTATAATGGAAGAATGAATGAGAAAGAGTCCCTCAACTCCATTATAGTGATCCCTCCTTGCTTGCTCATAATAGTATTTGAATGGGAGGACGAAGCAGTGAGAAGAGGGGATGGAGGAAGGGAGTATCATGAATGACGAATATAGAGATGGATACGAATGATGATGATGAAGAAGAAGAAGAAGAAGAATACGAGGATGATGAAGACAGATGGATAGTGGGAGTAGTCAATCAGGATTCCATTCTATCATCCAATCAGTTATGTCGAATCAACTATATTTAGAGAATATTAAAAATTATAATGGCGTTGATTTTAATGTAGAGAATGGTCTACAACTATAACCATCTCATATCATCATATATCCTCTATCACAGACTGACCATTTGTGAGGAGAGATATTATCAATTTGAATATCTCTGATGGCATTTGTAGATAGATGAAGAGAGAGGTGGAGAGATAGAGAGGATGACGAGATTGGAGAGACAAATGAGCTCATTACACTATTATTCAGTATTCGCCAAGAGATCGTTGAACTGTTTTGACCATCATCAATGTTCATTGAGTATGGAAGGTATCTTTGGAATTGGGTTGTTTCAGACGATTCTTTCTCTCACTTCATTGTATGATCATCTGTTCGCAATGGCAATGTCTTTGCCAATTATTCCATCCATGACAGACGAAAGGAAGCTTAAACTATTCTCGGTTTGCTGTTAATTCTGCCACACACGAACATCCACTTTCCATTGTTGGTTAATGACTATGAATAAACCGTCGAACACTGGTTCACTGCTTGTGTCTCATACACTCACTCTACTGGACATATGAGTATATAATTAGTGTATGTGCGTATACCTTGCGTTTCCTCTTCTTCCTTTGACTATCATTGGCCCTTCCCTTGTCTATCCTATTCTCCCCCCCCCCCCACCCCTTCGTCTCCTCCTCTTATGTCCTCAATGTTTCTGTCTCCTCGTGGCGTCTTCTCGGGGTCAATAGACTCTCCCGCCCCCTTTCTTGTCCCTTTAAGAACACTGAACAGTTCAATGAGAATTAGGTAAGATGCGATACAATTTATTATTTTCAATAATGGGTGCAAATTATCCTTTCACGATCTTTGTGTTGCTTAAACTTTGACCAACATATTCATTCTTTCTAATCATTTGTTATGACCGAACATGGACCATCCCGTAGAGTCGGTATTTTGTCTTTGATGTGTGGTCACTGTCAAATATTTCGTATGCTTTCTCTATCTCCATCTCTCTATTCTCTTTTCATAGTCGTGAGTAGAGAGTATTTGACTATGGGAGGGGATCGGAGCCATCGACGGCTCCCCTTCCACTCCTCTCCCTCCCCCCCCCCACTCCTCTCATGTCTTGTGCACTCCATTGCCTTTTTGTCTACATGATCTATTCTTCTCCCATTCACTCTTTCTCTATTCTCTCCCATCTGCCTCTATCTCTATGTATAGAGTGGACCAGCCCTGAGGGTTCATTGAGCGTGCGCGCTCTCCCCCCCTCCTCTCTCTCTCTCCCTATTCTATCTATCTGCTTCTTCTTCGTTGAAAAGTGAAATTGATTGTGTTTAGATGAGAGAATAGATATGAACTGATAATGGAGAACAGACCATGTGATAGCAGATTTAAAAGATAAGAGTTTTATATGAATGAATGTTATTGGTTTGTTGGTTACTTTATGAATCGTTTCGATATGTTTCATATTGATCATTCTCATTATTTGTCCCTACCATTTATTCTATCATTTCATGGTTGTTTATTTATATTGTCCATCTCTCCCCTTCGTGACTCCATCCATCCATTCCATTCCACTTTCATTGTTTGCGTGTACATGCTCTTGTCTCCCGTCAACGATCAATATTTCATCGCCATGTCCACTTTAGTATACACAATTTAGTTAAGTTACTTAAGTTAAGTTAGGTAACTGAATGTTCTCTGAATATGTGTACTTATCTTCTAACTCCTTTCCTCCTCTCGTCTTCTTCCAATCATGATGCGTGGATGTGTGAGAGCAAAGGGATTTGCTCTGTTGATTAATCCCCTTCTTCATCTTCTTCATCTTCTCTTCCATTGTTCCTCTTCTTCATTCATATCTTGTTAGAGTCCTCTTGTACATTGGTTACAACTCCTCGTCATCTATCTCTCTTCACATTCAGCGACACTTGTGAATCCTTATATCCTCCTCCTTCTTCTTCTCAATCCAACTCCTTTCCCCTTCGGAACTCCCTCACCGAACATTCCCTTTTGCAAATCAGAAGGTTCTTTCAAGTAGTCATGTATTCTCTACAAGAGTCACGTTAGCCATGGATGTGATCACTAATTTGAGATTTACGATAGCATTCATGGTGTATCGTAGGAGTATAGTACAGCAGAACAAGGAAGAAATGAATGAAAGAACCAGATTTGATTAGTTTATCCCCCCCCATCATTCTATCTATTCATACTTTGCCTATCTTTGTCTATGAATGATTTATATGTCCATAGACTTCCTTTGTTTTGTTTACTGATGTCAAATTGTATGTATATGAGAAACTAAATGTGTGAGAATATAGAGAAAGTATGAGAATGGAAAGGTTGTGTAGGCGAAATGAAGAGTGAGTTAGATGTAGATTAGAATATAGAGGAGTGGTGTGATATAATGTGTATTGTAATGTATGATAGAGACGGTTGAATGGAGTCAATGAGAATAGTTCAGTGAGGGGAAGGGAAGGGAAGGGTATTGGTTAGTGTCTTTGTACTTTCTCTTTTATTGAATACACCCTTTTAGAGATTACTTGTGTTTCGTTCTGATAAATCGTATGTGCGATAAATTCAGTTGATAGACAATCGATTAATTTTTTAATCAAACACTATCGTTTCAAGCGAAACATGGTGTCTGTAATGAATCTTTGCTAAAGTTGTCCTTGTGTGATTGGTTTATATCTCGTTTGTTGGTGTTTCTCCCATCTTGTAAGTTTGTTTGATCTTCTCATATTCTTTCATCATTCATTCATTCGTCGTTTATGTTCTTCTATCAATTCTCAATGTCTTCATTGGGTCGATACACTTTTTGTGATTGGTCTGTGTGTTCTTTCACTCTTCGATGCCTATCTCTCTTCACTCTATTAAATCTATTCATAGACTTGGTTTTAAAATATTTTCTTTGTCGATTTCTAAATATGATTATTATGGATGCTTGATCATCGGTATCGGGTAGTGCCATGATGTGCCTATTGGTATTGTTATCAGATACACGTGTTGTCTACTCTGATTACGGAATCTATCGACTAACACATTTATTTGTTTATCTCCCATTTACTTTTTATTCGATCACGTTTTATCATTCATTCTTTCCTTTATTTATTATATTTCTGCTTCTCAGTCAGATTCGTTGTCTTTTCTATTTCTTCTCTATAACCACTACTTTATATCACAGGAAAACCTTTTTATATCTCTTATTTGAACTCTCCGTTTTCTCTCGTTCCCACTCTTGTAGGCTATGCTTATTAGTACACAGCGCATAAATACCGTAATTTATAATTTGATACACTTATTCTTCATTGTCTTTCCAAAGTCATTTGTTTTTCATTTCTCCTTATCGCATTTAGGTTTCACTCTCTTATTAAACAATCACAAACTTTAAAACATTCGTTCGTTCCGTTGTTTATACTGAATTATAGTGATTCATTTTCAGTTCTCAAGTAATCAAAGAAGAGGATTGTGGAGATCCAACCTCATCATCATCTACATCTCCCTCGACAATCAATCGATCTACCGTATCCATTGATCAATCATCTACCGTATCCATTGATCAATCATCTACCGTATCCTCATATTATCCTGTTTGTGTGAAGAAAGAAGAGGAAGATATAGACGAAGAGGAATTGGATATTGATCGTTCTCTCTATACATCGGCCCATCAGAAAGTACCTGTAAGTTGTTAACCATTGCTATACGATTCTGGAATACGACTAGATTTCTTGATCTTTCAGCGAATATGAATTGTCTAAATATACTTATTAAATATATATTTATAATATATAATAAAATATGATATGATTATAGGTGGTAGAGGATCCATTGGAATACGCAAATCGATCTCTTCGTGAGATTATTGATTGTGGAACAAAGTGCAAGAACGGATTAACCTCTTTGTGTGATCAATCTCATACACGAAAACTACTCTTAGCCTTTCCTTGTTTCTCATTCTGTTATATCGATGGACAATTGTTGATCTACCATCGAACACCGAATGAGATTGTACGATTGGCTAAAGAGAAATTGAAGAGATTAGAAGAAGCTGGAGAGGAAGATATACCTCCTAGAGAAGGTATACTATATTATAGTTGTACATTTAACTCATTGAATATGTAGTGAATGAGTAGAAAAGATGTGTCGTGGCTATAGATCGTTTGTCAACTTTCTGATTTGATTAGGTTGAAAACTTTATGAAATAATTTTGTATAAATTGTAACAGTGTGGTTCCGTTTCTGAACGTACCATCTCTAACATTATGAATCATCAAGATGTTCTGCTATTCACAATATGAATCATATATTGTATACGATTACGAAAGATTAAAGTTTACGAATAATGAAATACAATTAGAATGTATCCTTGCTATAGCACTGATTCTGCGTAAATTCCAAACCCCTTATGGGTCCCTCGGGCAGCTGCACAGGATGAGATGTATTAGTTTATCTGATTGATTTACTCCTTTCAGCTGACAATCCGTATCTGTGGCATGAGCTAGTGACCCTATTCAGGGATAATCGTAGCTACTTTATGTGGAGAGATTGTCTACCTGGAGAGAGCAAGTAAGTAATCTATTATTGATTACAAATGAACTAATCATTCATACCATTTGATGCAAGGTATCGATTACTGATATGTGATCTTATCCATCATTACTCATTGAATTGAATTAGACTACCTTAGTCTCTAAGTTACTGTTGATATCTTTCTGTTTTGCTTTATTCATAGCTAATTAATGATGTTAAATGTCAAATGACAGATATGATGAGTTATTTGAGAGCAACCAAATGCACCAGAAAATTTTTTCCAGTTATATTGTTTGTAGTCTAATTTGCGGCGCTATTGTATCATGGAAAGATCATAGTCACTTTGTCCTTTACTTCTTCATTTCATCTTGCGCTACTTCTTCCTTCTTCATCTTCCCCACTTCCTCTTTTCCCCTTTTCTTTCTAAACACATTGAATACTAATTATGTATTGATTGATTTAGTTTGATGATCTTTGATCTCTTGTCAGGGTGCGAGAGCCGTATCATTCATTCGCGCTAAGGAGCATGTATGAGAAAGTGGAGAAGTTGAGGTGAGAAAGATAAAAACAACCTAGAAAATTAACAAATATATCAAAATACTGTAATGTGTCGACGCATCCTAATGAAAAGTCGACATATCCTAATGTGCTTGTATTATTTCTGTATTGTCTCTATCGTTATTCCTATGTCTGACGAGATTATTAACTGATAGTAGGATTATTATCATAATAATGAGAATGAAGTTTATGATGATTGTATGGAAAGAATATTGATTTATTGATTGATTCATGATTTACAGTGAAATTGATCGTTGCAATGCCGATCTGATTCTTCGTGTGAAAGAACGAGCAAAACAGAAAGAAGAAGCGAAAAGATTGAATAGAGTTGGTTTTATTTATTCATTCAACTTGTTCTTTCATCTCGTACATTATAAAGATGGATTAGTCCATTTATAAACTAGTTTAATTCATTTTCTTGGCACGACTTGTGTATATCGCATAACGTATCCATTGTTGTATTCAGAAAAACAAAGGATGAGATTAAATAGGGTATCTATTTAATATGTGAAACATGAAACACACTTGGCACCTATCATCAAAATGATATGAATATTGATTGATTGCAGCCTCTTCCTCCATCATATATCTGTTCAAGTGATCTATGGGCAGCTGATCGATCACGTATAGGAGGAGGATGTATGATGAATGGATCAATAGATGGACCATCTACATCATCATTAGGAGGAATAGAAGGAGGATCACGAAGTAGTATTGATGATGCTATGGAGTTAATACAAGAAGATGAAGAACAGATTCCATCATCCAGTAGATCAGGAAATATGAGAGAACTACGACCAATTGTCGAATTCGATGTAAGTATACCTTTTGTATTTTAGATAATTAAGGTTCCACACAAATTGGCTCCGTGTGATGGATAGGTTCCATATAGAGACAGTGAAACGTGAATGTTGGAGGTGTGAGTAGGAGAGTGATATTAGAGTATTTAATTGGAGGCTATTGAATCAATTGTTAATTCGTAACAATAGATGAACGATTGTATGATTAGATTACGCGTTGTATGGGGAAATAATAATAATAGAATACTCGGGAACACTATAAAATAGACTTTGTTCTTACATTAAAGCTAAAATATGGAAATATTATTTGTTCTTTATTGGATTCGATATCAATATTGATTGATTGATTGATTTATTTATTGATTGATTGATCTCAGATGAACTGTGAACGTCGTCAACGAGATGAGGAGGCATCGGCAGTGGCACGAGCTATGGTTGAGAATGAAAGACATGATGTGACTGAGGAAGAAAAGATTTGGATTGAACAATTCCAGGTTTGTATGTCTTATTGTTAGCACTAGCGAACGCGCTAAAATTTATAATATTTACCAACTGGAACAATTCTAGATTAATTTCTTGTCAGTAGCAGTTCAATTCTAAAATTGCGATTCATGATTTGAAATGATTACTCAACACTGCGTACTAAGTTAACCATTAGATTAGGCATTATTGATTATATTGATAGAGTAAATGAATAGATAATATTACAGAGAATGTCGATGTCTTCTCGTAAAGCTGTTCTGAATCAATTGATTGACACATGTGATCCACCCATCGTACAATATCTACAACGTATCATCGAACCTCACTTTCAACGAGATTTTCTCTCCAATCTCCCTGCGGAGGTACGGTATCCCACTAATATTGATTGGTTACTGTAGCTGCAATGAACAATCAATAAATGAAACCATTCAGATTGGTCTGAAGATCCTTGAACATCTGCCTGCTCATGCAATCTGCAGAATTGCGCGAGTGTGCAAGAGGTATTGTTGATTTAAAAGAAGTATCTTTGAGTTTGGGCGAAAAATAATCGATAATCATAAATCAGATGGCGTGCACTGTGTGACGATGATGATCTATGGAAGAAGAAATGTTATTCTGAATGGATCAATGAAGTTCCCCATCCAACGTGAGTATTGATTGATTGTCAGGGACAATTATCGATCGATTGGTTGTCTAGTACAGTACTCTATTGATACACCCATGCGTCTCATCTCTTCAGATATCGTGCATTCGGTCTATGGGAGGATCAACCAGGTCATTCAAGTGCTCGATCAGTTACAGTACCTGGAATGATGAGTGAAGATGAGATCAAAGATCATCGACGATACAGACTCACTCTCTATGGACAGTAAGTCATTTTCACTTTCTGTTCATATTGATTAGTATACATGGGTAATCTGTATTAACTAGTTTGTTTTGAGTTTCTGAGTTATATTATATGCAGATCAAACTTGTGTACATGTTTTATCTTGCTCCGATCTGGTAACTATAATAACATTTAGTTTTGATTCTTTATGTGGTGTTACATTTTCGAAACGTGCGCACGGCGTGCGAACGTAAGAAATGCACGCCGTGCGCACGGCGTGCATTTTTCTATGTGGTGTTACATTTTGAAACGTGCGCACGCCGTGCGCCCGTTTTGAAAATGTAACACCACATTAGATGTTTAGTTTATCATAAACAGGATATGTTAGTCATTTTAAAAATCAATAATTGCACACAGTAAATCGATATCTGCAGATGTTACAAACGTTCTCCACACAAGTCGTTATTCCTTCGAATGGCTCGAATAGTTCAGAATTGGAGGAGAAAGAGAATTGCTGCTACTTGTATATTCAAAGGACATGATGATCATGTTATCACTTGTCTACAGGTTCGTATCGATTCTTACTTTCTGATCTTTGATCTTTGATTTCTTTCAGTTGCACAACGATATGATAGTGACGGGCTCGGATGATAATACACTGAAGGTTTGGAGTGTGAATGAGCCTCTGCCCAAGGCAACCAGTGATCCTACTCATGTATGTCATTTCATTTTAGAGTAATATTATTGAGCAAGTTTCTTATTAACTGAAGATTCTTCTAACGTAATCTGTATAAAGTTCATCGATTAACTAGCTTATAGAATCGAGTGTTTTATTGATTATTCTGTGGAAATATGAATATTGTGAACACAATCATTATATTATTATGTCTCTATTCAGCTTCGTCACACTTTGGTTGGTCATTCTGGTGGAGTGTGGACATCTCAAGTATCGGATGATGGAAAGTATATCGTATCTGGAAGTACTGATAGAACTGTTAGAGTAAGTGTGAATACGGTTGATTGAGTTATTGATTGATTTGTTTAATTTAACTTTGAGAAGAAGAAATAGATTTTTTATATTAGATATTTATTTACCATTTGGCAAACATTTGATTAAAAAAGTGAAATAATAAATGTAGGAACAATGCAATAGGTCAAATGATTCGTGTTGTTCTTAAACCATATCTTGTACATATATTTCATGATATGAAAAATAGAATATGCACTTGATTTAGGTATGGTGTGCTGAGACGGGTGAGCAGTTGCATTGTCTCACGGGACACACTTCCACTGTACGATGCATGGCACTACATGGAACAACGTAAGATAGTATTTTTATGAAATTTAAAAATAATAATAAACAAAAACGGATCTTTTCCGATTATTTAAAAAAAATATTACCTGGTTTTCAGACTGATCTCTGGATCGCGTGACACGACTCTTCGTGTATGGGACATTGAGAGAGGAAAGTTGAGACAGGTAAGACTGTTGTATTGATTTATTGATTTATTCAATTGTACTGAACGCAATTTTACATGTGTTCGAAATGAGAAGAACGAAGTGTTATGAGATCAATATTTGATTTTTTGAAGGTTCTGGTTGGTCATGTTGCTGCTGTTCGTTGTGTACAGTCCAATGGAATCAAAGTTGCCAGTGGAGCATACGACTTTACCGTTAAGGTATTCATATTTTCCAGTCGATCGATGTTTGGTGGTAATAGTGACTCTGTCTGATGATATTAATAATGATTAAAAATTGCAATAAGAATTATTTATATTGTTGTTCCTTGCAGATTTGGAACGCGAGGACTGGAGAGTGCATTCACACACTTCAGGGACACACGAATAGAGTTTACTCTTTATTGGTAAGTGAATCCGTAATCAAAAAGATCATCGATCGATCAATTTATCCATCATACCACATCATAATCAACATAATAACAAAGCATATAGCATTGCATATTGTCATCAGGGATATATACTAATTTCTCAAATGAATTGAATAAGAATACGAAGAAGGGTGAATGTATTTGATACGATAATTGTATATTGAATAAATGTAATTTTATTCCATCTCACAAATGATGTAGATGACCTTTCTCTCTCTTACGATGTTTCCTATCATTCAATGAAATGTCATCTATTCCATTCAATGAGATATGATGTGATATGGTCCCTCCCCTTTCATTTAAATAGACCCTTTCGTATCGTTTGATTATCAGTTCGTCTTACGATGCAACGACTGCTATTGTTATCGATTCTACTTGCTATAGTGACCAAGACGTATGCAGGAATAGACCTGACTAAGGGGGTCGATACGTTTCAGAAGGGAATAAAAACGTTGAACAGCGTATCTGATACTGTTGTTTCTGGATTGTCAACTGTGGAAGGTGCATTCAATAAAATTACCGATACGGTTAAGAACCCAGATAAGCTCGTCGGGGAGATGTTCACGAACTTGGGTGTAAACAAGGAGCATGTCAACAAATTCAAAGATGTTCTGAAGACGTTTGAAGGAGGCGACGCAAATGAAATAATGTCGAAAGTCGACGAACTAGCGAGAGAAGGAATAGAGAAGTGCAAGAACATATTCGATGGATACACTTCGAACATGACCAACGACGCATTCAATCTTTTTGGTCAATTTAACGATTTGAAGAATAATCCAATTGCAACAATAAACAAATACTACGGTGATATGGAAAAATTCAAGAAACGTCTCGTTGGTGAGTATGATAAAGTTAAGAATGGAATGAGCATGGATCAGGTATTCACACTCGGAGGAGTTGTCAATTTGCCTGATGCAAAGATTGAAAAAGAGATTGTTGCCAATGTCGTGAAAGTGAAGAATGGAATCAATACAATCGAGGATGATTTGGATGACGTTGTAGATGCTGTGAAACATCGTGTGAAAAGAGAAGATGTGCTTACAACTCCAGAAAGTACTACTACGGAAAGTACGGCTTGGAATGAAACTTTGGATGCATCAAATGAAACAGTATCTAATGAAACTGCAATTGTACCAAAACGTTCGCAGATCTTTATCAATCCTCCCGTCATGAAGAGAAAACCCGATCGTTTGTCTGCCATAACTTGTCTCAAGTATGAAGTATCATCAGAGAAGATCTACACATCATCCATAGCAACACTTGTGAATGCAAAGAAGGTGATGTGTCACACTGCGTGTGAGATCACACTTGATCATTCAGACAAGAAGTGGAAGGCAGGCTGTTCCACTCAGCCTAAAGTTCGTATTACCGACTACGCTTGTAGTTCTAAGAAGTGCTATTGCAATCAATCTCACTGTAACAATCTGATCAGATTGGCATGTGAGAATGCATATTGGAATATGGATTTGAAGAGAGGAATGATTGATCGTGGAATATTATGGAATGAGAAGATTGATGAATTATGTGAGAACAAGGCAGAATACTACGAATTGATGGAAAATAGAAGAAAGCTTCCACGTTATTGATTATTGTATCATTAATATGAATAAATTATGCTATTATTTTCTTCTCTCACTTGTTTCACAACATTTTATGATTGATCAGATGATGGGACTAATGATATCGCTCTTTTCATTCTCTATTATCCACTTCTGTTTGGGGTGACAAGGATCATAGCAATCAGAAATATCAAAATGAATCTTATGACGAATACCGTGATAGAAGTTCTGTGATGCAATGTCTGGAATTGAATGATTTATGTATCACAATTTTGATCAACTTATGTAGTAATTCATTTAAGATGGATTCTGAACGTGACGTCGTTGTCTCTGGTTCACTCGATACGACCATTCGTGTATGGAATATGACTACTGGTTTGTCGATCTTTCTATTCATTGATTGATTACTTGTAATCCGAATAGATCATGTCATCTTTCTACTATTCAACTAATCATATTTTTAAATAATAATATTTTTCCAATCATTTGCTATGTAAATGTTCGATCTTGGTGTGTGACGTCATACAATCACTCCAATTCTCCTCCATTCAGGCGTGTGTACAGCTAATCTGGTTGGTCATACATCTCTCACATCTGGAATGCAACTCAAAGGAGACATTCTCGTATCATGTAATGCTGATAGCTACATAAGAGTAAGTGAAACTGCTCTATTGGCATTGGGGTTGAATCTATTCTTATTAGTTTTATCATTTTGTGTTGAAACGGGAAAGTCGCTGGTTTAGTAGATTCCATTCAAAGAACTTCAGTGCCTTTGCACCCCTTTCTCCCATGTGACCTCGTAGTGTGGTGGTAAGCGTCTCGTTCCTTGACCTGTACCACCTAGGTTCGAATCCCTCTCTATTCTAGCAAAAGTGAGATGAGTCAATGATGAATTGTGCAGGGGACCTGAAACCGGCCAAGATGTGAGCTGGTGATGGATGGTGGAATGGACAATCGGTGCCCATCGATCCATCTATCAGATACATAGCACCGACTGAGACTGATCTACCTTTTGCCCCCCACCATGACCACGCCTACTTTTACTGCTTCTTGAATAATGTAGTAGTTTCATGAATCAGGATAAGAGAGGAATTACTCTATAGTGTATCACCTTAGGTATGGAACATCAAAGACAATCAGTGTCTGCATCGTCTAGGAGGACCTCCACATGGACACTTGTCTGCCATTACTTCACTTCAGGTATACTGTAGTTGTCCATCCTAGAGTATACTGTAGTTGACTTATGATTGTATAATAGTTTTAATGATTCTATTTGTAATCGTTGTTTATAGTTCCTTGATTCGGGTCTCGTTGCAACAAGTTCTGATGATGGAACGGTCAAATTATGGGATGTTACTAGAGGTTAGTATTGTAATAATCTTCCAATTTTTCAAATATTAAAGTGTACTTACTATTATTTTCACTTTATGTTTCCTTTCACCTTAAGCGAAACGAAAGTATTTATTACGTCTCACGTTAACATATTCTTGTAAGTCTCAATGCCAGGTGTGAAAATACAAGTGCAATTTAAGTTTTGACATATCGGACTCTTATAAAGTGTTCAGATGAACTGTAAAAGATTGTTCATGAATATTATAAAGTAGAGTTCATGAATCTATGTTTCAGGTGTCTTTGTTCGTGATCTTGTCAAACTGACTTCGGGTGGTAGTGGAGGTTGCATATGGAGGTACGGTATATTTGAATTATTGATTGATTTTAAAACTGTGAGTTTGAAACTACAAATACATTATTCGTATATTCTTTCAGATTGAAGGCTTCCGAGTCATTACTCGTGTGTGCTGTCGGTTCTCGTAACGGAACTGAAGATACCAAATTGATTCTTCTCGATTTCGATGCTAGTTTCCCCTGATTGATCGTTGATCATTCTGTAGCTCCGCCCACTTTTCTCCTATTTTCTGCTCTTCCTATACTGATATATCTTTCTTTCTTTCGTTCAAACACATAATTCCGGGTTATCTCCTCTATTTCCCTTCTCCTTCAGTCATCCCAATACCATACATTCTTCCATTCTATTCATTCAAATGAACTGCCATTATTATGATATAATATATCGATTTATGAAACATCCCGTCGTTGTCCCTTCCCAGTGTACACTACGGTACTTCCCTCAGTTAATCAATCAATCGATCATTATTGTTCCCTTGCACTCTTTTTTACCATTATGAATCCTTGATGAGTACACACTTGCCATTTGATTATAAGATGATGAATGATTGATCGATTATGATTAAGTACAGTAATCTCCTACCGTAACCCCGTCCCTCCGTTCATCGAGTACTTCATGTGCCTTGTACATCAATTCATTGATCCATCTCTATCCCTTATCCTCTCGATCTATCTACTCATTCTAGTATCCATCATTCCAGTGCTAATATTATCGTCCTATTCATTCATCTATCTATCTATCCTCTATGCTAATGTAATAGTGTACTCGTATTGTGATTATCTCTCATTGACTGGCTCGTTTTGTAGTTTGTAGTTAGTACACAATTGTACAGTAGACCTACTGGATGACGATATACAATTGAATGTTTGAGACATGTCCTAGCCCCTTCTCCACTCCGTCCCACATATTTCATTTGTATAATTGAATCCATTCATATTTGTATCCATCTATTCATTGTACACGCTAGTGTTCATAACCATTTTCATATGAAATCACGGGATTCCCCCTTCCCCTTCCCTTTCCCATCTTCCTTTACTCTTATTCGTCAAGTTAATCAATTGGTTCATAACCAATACATTCATTCATAAAACACTCTTCTCTTTCATTATCATAGCTATTGAATGAATCGATTCGAATCCTATTCCCCTCTCTATTCCTTCGTTTCTTTCCATTCATTTACTCATTCAATCGTTTCTCATTTCCGTGAGTCTCTCTATTGACTAATTGGTAAACATGTATGTGGCTATAATCTGTCCCTACTGCTCCCTCCTCTATTCATGCTAAGAGTAACGTTCCCCCTCTACTCAATGTCATCATATTTTTATCCATCAAAGAGTTGATCATCATCTTCTTCTCTACTCATCATGAGCTTTAGACTGTGTAGTCTATCTATCATCTACTCTTCATCTTTCTCTTTCTATCACTCAATTACTTCATCTTCTTCCTCATCCCAATACATCCCCTCCTTTGGTTCTGATTCTTGTTACCGTATCATTACTGTTTTAGAGTATCATTATGTATGTATGAGTTGCCTTATATCCCCATCCCCCATATTGTACCAGTTTTAGCTTTGTGGTTTATCCCTTCAATTCTCCCAGCCCCTTCCCCGTTTTTCAAGCCCGTTTTCTTCAGTTTCATTTTTTGTGGCTTTTGGTATATCAATTGGTCTTCTTGTATAATCAATATTTACTTATTCGGCTACAGTAATCTAGCACATAGAGATGATTTGGAAGTGAATGAGAATGAATAAAGAGTTGAGCTGTCCAATTGTATATTGTATATTGTATTCAGACATTACAATAATATGGTGAAGTAAGATCCATCAGAGTTATTGTTATGAATAGATGAGTCGGAAGGTAGGAATGCTTTGTGTGACACTGAGTACGTGGGTGATACGAAGATGCCATCGTGACGTAGTGTTTCATGTTAGGGGCAAGGGGATTTCCACGAATATCTATGTCACGAAAATGGTACATTTGATAAGTATTTCACAGCTGTCGTTTCGATCACTGTTTGGTATTTATCGATCGATTGGAAGAAGCTCGATTTGGATCGAAACTCGCCGTCATTTTAAGACTATGAAGGTAATGAATAACTCCACTGAATACTTGTTGTCACGGTTTGACTTCTAGTGTTGAGAGAGTGAATATGTTTGGTCTGATGCTAGTTCTGTCATAGTATAGAGATCAACACAGAAAAATGAATTATCGATCTATTGATTTTCTCGTCCCTAATGTGAATTGATGTTCAGATCGATACGCCTGAATTCAAATCGATATTCACTCCGGATCTCGAGAAGTTATCGACACTATTCAAGGATAATAAATTCGAATTGAGGTAGTTCAATTATCATTCGATTATATTTATATCGTTTGCTATAAACTCATTGAATCTTAGAAGTAACTGGAAGTGTTCATGTTTTTCATGCTCTTCTATAACTCATATCTCGGTATAATAGAATGAATAAAATGATAATATGATTATAGAATAGCTGGAGGTGCAGTTCGTGATCTTCTCATGCATATTCCACCCGCAGATATTGATTTTGCCTCGAGTGCCACGCCCACTATGATGATAGTACGGTAGATTACGGTAGATTGAAATCGTGAACTGAATTTATTTTTAACTACACTATAGGATTAGTGAATGGATAGTTCTAGTGGATATAAGTCACCGATATGGGGGTATGACAAAACCGCAACGACAAAATCGCAAACGACAAAACCGCAACTCGCAATAACTTCGGCCAGAGTTGTCCAATCATGGTCAGCTTGGACTTTTCGAACTCCTGAGGCTCAGGGCTATCACGTAACAAGTTGATCTTTGATATTTGGCCCCTCAACGACAAAAGCGCAACTCGAGCTATCTATGCTCAGAGTGATCGTAGGCACTTCTGGATGGGCTCATACGAGACCACAGGACCTGCGCCATGTAAACTACCGTAATCTACCGTAACCCGGTTCGGTGGGTCAGATCAAGTGCAATGGGTCAGATTTCACTAAAAAGTGTCCAAATGGTTCCTATGTGCGTGGTATGATTATGAGTTACTCTAAACAACCGCAATCTACCGTAACCCTGTTCGGCGGGTCAGATCAAGTTTGATGGGTCAGACTTCACTGAAAATTGTCAAAATAGCTGCCACGAATTAAAAAGCACAGAATTTCATAAATATATGGGAAAAAAATAACATTGTTAAAAAGATTTCAGATTTTGTTTTTTTAAACAAAATCTTTTGAAAATCTTTTACCGCACACCCTGCTGCTAATTGAATCAATGCTTACTAAAATCTGACACACATATTTAATGATATCTGACCCATCGCAATTGACGGAAGATTACGGTAGTTTGCAATAACTCATAATGATATGGGGGGTCTTCCGACAATTATCACTGAAATCTGACCCGTCGCACTTCATCTGACCCACCGAACTGGGTTACGGTAGATTACGGTCGTTTGCGATAACTCATAATCATACCACGCACATAGGAATCATTTGGACACTTTTTTGTGAAATCTGGCCCATCGCACTTGATCACGGTAGATTACGGTACTTTACAATGCGGGATGGCGCAGGTCCTGTGGTTTCGTATGAGCCCATCCAGAAGTGTCTAGGATCACTCGGAGCGGAGATAGCTCGAGTTGCGCTTTTGTCGTTGAGAGGCCAGAGATCAAAGATCAATTATTGACGTGATAGCCCTGAGGCTCAGGAGTTCAAAAAGTCCAAGCTGACCATGATTGGACAACTCTGGCCGAAGTTATCGCGAGTTGCGGTTTTGTCGTTTGCGGTTTTGTCGTTGTGGTTTTGTCGTTGCGGTTTTGTCATACTCCCACCGATATGTTTATTGATTGATTGGAAATATCGATTTATCGATTTGACAGGAGTTATTCGAACGAGAAAACGTGAGAATGTTGCATACGAATGGTGAATTACACGGAACAGTAACGTGCAGAATCGGAGAGAATAACTTTGAGATCACAACATTGAGGTGAGGAAATCGATAATCCATTTCTTTTTATATTTCCTCCCTGCAGATTGAATATTGAGACTATCGTTGAGTATTACATCGTTCTCGGTTATTTTAGTATAGTCCTTTGATTAGTCATAGGTCTCTGGTGTTTAAATTCTGGCCTATGGGTATACGACAACGATATGTTTATTCAGTTGTTTATATATTTTGTATATATTGAAATTGATCAGGGTTTATTTTGATGATACACTTCAATTATTGATTTATTGATTTGAGAGTCGACGTTGTTTGTGATGGACGACGTGCTAAAGTTGAGTATACAGCAGATTGGGAATTGGATGCGAATAGAAGAGATCTCACTATCAATAGCATGTTCCTAGGTATGCATGAATGATCTTTGATCTTTGGTTCTATCCAGCGATTGATCTTTTATCTTTGGCTCTATCCCACGATTGATCTTTGATCTTTGGCTCTATCCCACGATTGATCTTCGATCGTTGGTTCTATCCCACGATTGATCTTTGATCTTTGTAGATCTCGATGGAACAGTGGTTGATTACACGGGAGGCATTGCAGATGTTGAAAATAGGAGGTAAAATTCCGTCAGATTCTTGAATCTCTTTTGAATCGCACAATTGTTATGTGGTAACCACGTGAAACGCAAATCTTCCGAGTATGAGAGGACTAACAATCGACGAGTTATCCACAATTTATTCTTGTTATGTTACGTTGAATAATAATAGTTAATGAAAGAAGAAACGAAGTAGTGCAACAGTAGAGACTTTCATCGGTTTACAACATTTTATGGAAAATAAATTATCGTTTTATAAACCGTTACAGTTGCACTAAACGTTATAAACTGTTCAGAGTTGCGTTTGTGGGCGATGCTGCGACGAGAATTCAAGAGGACTTTTTGCGTATACTCAGGTAAGATCAATCCTTTGTCGTTGATGTTCTCGATATCTCAAGAAGCAAGAGGATACTGTAGTCCCTTAAATTTGCTGTAAAATAATGTTTGTAATATTATGACATTTTGTATGGCACGTGTTGTCATTCATAGTTGATGGAAAATATATTTTATTATCAAATGAATATTCATTTCTGTCATCAAGCATTTGATAATCTCCAGTTCTCTTAAGATACTTCCGATTCTTTGGTCGAATATCAAAAGAGTCATTCACTCATGAAGAACAAACGATCAAGGCCATTGTAGAGAATAAAGACGGATTAGCGGTGAGTGGAAAAGAATACTGTAATTAAAGATACTGTATTAACAACGATATTAGATCTGTGTCGTAAACGATAAGTTCTTCTTGTAAAAGATGAATTGTGGTAGTTAGTGTGAGGGATGGGCGGAAAATTTCACGTTTTTTCCGATGTATTGACTACAACGGTTTCATTTGTCCTTGATCGCCTTATTATTTACATTATTTGAATGTGTATATTATTAAAGGCAGCTGGCATCCAAAAATTTCGATTCGAAATAGTGAAAATGGTTGATCTCATGTTAATAAGCTCAAAGAACTATTCAGAAATATGTATTTGAAAGTTTGAAAATACGCTCTGGTAAGAAGTTGGATTACTGTAGCATGCTCCACACCACGGGCGAGGTTTCCGAACTACAGTATGCTAACTGCATCGAAAAGCTCAAAATAGCCCATTATTGAGTTTTATTCTTCATAATTCCCCACTGCGGATAGAATTATCATCAAAATATTCAATTTCAAGTCGTATCCAAAGAGTTGGTGTGGCAATTAGGAAAATGCTCCCGCTATCTGGAGCAGACTGTAGTTTTTTAACTGCGCCGTTCTCCTTACCAGAGAATTCTTATGATATAAGATGTATATATTTCGAAACAGAATTTCAAGCTCTTTTATATGAGATCAACTTGTTTTTCGTTTCCCGGTCCCTTTAATTGACGATGAAACACTTAGATGGTAAGTCCTGAACGAATTTGGACTGAAATGAAACGAATCGTGATTGGTCGATTGGCTCCTTCTGTAGTGAAGACAATGTTGGATGAGTGTGATCTAGGAAAGTACGGTAGACATACGGTAGTTTTATCCTTATTGATCGATGATATTATTGATTGATAGATTACTTGGTCTACCGAAGGATTCACTCTCACATATGAGCAGATATGAGAGGATTTACAAACGAGGAAAGGAATTGGAAGCGAAGCTGGGAGAAGGTGAATTTTGATTTAAGTAAATATTTAAATTATTGTTTGAGATATCTTATCGAGAGTTATGTGAGAAATTTTGCGGCTGTTTAGTTTTTTTTTTGTTCAATAAAATCATGATCTTTACATTGAAGAAATTGCTAATCCTTTCCTGTTAATAACGGATATGAAACAGTTATTTGACTGGTTGAATTGAATCTAATATATCATTGTATTCCGAAGATTCGCAGGTGTCAAACTAGAGAGTATGACGATGATTGCTGCGTTGTGCACGGAAAAGAAGGATATCGACGAGTTTCACGCCAAGACAAAGGTATACGATATTACATGATTGTCGGTTACTGTAGGTCAGGAATTTGATGAAGAGTAATACAATTAAATTGTGAAATGATGTATTCCAAGTGTAGTATAAGATTGTTTAGTGATGATAATGAATAATTGTTCAGTTATCGAATTTGGAACGTCATTTGGCTGAGTTTATCATTGAGAAGAGAGATGAAGCCGAGGCTACTCTATCCGCTGCTGGTAAGAATACTTAGCTTATTATTTAGTGTACGATACTTACTGTAGTTAGCACTTAGAATTAGTGAATTAGTCTTAATATGTTTCTGATAGAAAAAAAACATGAGAAATTGCAGGGGACTCAATCGATACTCAAGATCGATATTGGAAGAGATTACTGACGAGAGTGATGGGACCTATCCATAAAGGTTACTGTATTATCATATTATGTAGTAATGAACTTGTTGGAACATCTCTATAATGTATTATAAAGCAATAAAATGCAATTGTTAGATACCTACTCACTCCCATATACGTTCCATATTCCTTAATCGTAGGACTAACCAAATCAATACCTCAATTGTATTTCAAAAGCCTCCCTCTTCCCCAGTTCACACACAATCTCTCCCTTCGTTTCCACCTGGTTATTTTTCGCAGCCGATTGGTGATACTGTACTGTTCGCTTTTTGTCAGAAAAAATGTTGCTTGTTTAGGTAAGGTTCGTAATGATGCTGATCGATTGAGATCAAGAGTCGTCCAATTGGCAATCACCGTTGGAACGTCTGATGAGGTTTGATTGATCTTTGATCTTTGATCTCTGATCCACCAATGATGTTCAGGTGGTGGCTGAACTTCTATCGTGTGAACTACGCGAATTTGAAATCGATGGAGTGGACCTTATGAATGCTAGGGTGAGAAGAATTATTTTTACATAGCGTATATAATTTGACATACTGTATTTGTGGGTTGTGATACTGTATTTCTTATAATTTACACTTGGGAACTGGTATACTGTGAATGACCTGTTCAATATCTCTGTTGTGATATAAGTTATCGTGCAATGAAGATAGAGATGATTATTGATTTCTATTTCGTTCCATTCTCATCAATAACATCTCTGGTTGAATGCATTTTTCATTCATTCATTTAATTCTCAATCCTCTTCATTCTCAGGTACCACCAGGTCCTCGTATGCAATTCGTCAAGATGTACTTGTTCAATATGTGGATTGATGTCAGTTTCTCTTTGTTTGCCCCTAAACAATCAGATAATTATTTAGAATGTATATTCTAATGAGTATGTTTTCAGTCTGATATGACTCTATCGAAGGAATCTCTAGTGGAACGAGCTCTCGATGAGAATGTTCCCGGTTTTGAGACGATTCAAGAGAAGAAAGGCAAAAAGAGAAAGTCACCATCATCACCTCATTGATTTTCTTCTAATTATTGATTGGTCTCATTCCAATCTAATCTATTCTTTTACTTCGATATTTGTTCTCATAGACGGGTTCGAGTTTTTGATTTCTGTACTACTTTCAATAAAGTGAATGTACTGCAAGTCGTTTTACAGTTAAAGACTTCGAATATTTAACCTTTTCTTGTCTTGCTTTCCTGGATTTTTGATTTTTTGGGGTAAGCAAAAAATTCAAATGAAAAAAAGCGGCAAAGCACCAAGTAAATCCGTATTTTTATCGGCAGAGGTTTGGTGTTAAAACATTGCTCAACAATGTTTGTTCAACTATTACCAAGCAATGACTTTTCTAGGTGTTTCGAAGCATTTTTCGATGAAAAGTTTTTTTCGTCGGCTCTTTTTATTTTTCTTGTGTCGATTAAAATATGTTTGCTCTTTTTTATTTTAACAAGAGCTTATCCTATTATAACAACATAATTGGGATGTATCGGATGTGGTTGGACACATCAGTCCTCCTTGGATCCATATTTCAGTGAGAATGGATGATAATATGCGCTCAAAATAACCGGACCGTATAATTGGAATGTTAGTGGTCGAGACCCACGAATTTTGTAGTAAATCACTCACATATCTGTTGTGTGAATGTCAAGTGATATACGAAATTTGTGTACTTATTTTCGTAAATTGGTTAATCGTTGGCTTCCCAGAAGTGTTCGACCATTTCTGACACAACGGGAGTAGCATAGCTCGATTGTTCATCTGACAAGGGAACTACCCCAGCTTGCTTTTTTTAAACTGTATGAAATTTTGCATAGGCATATCTGAACATATTATAAGATAAGGTGTGAAGTCTAGAAATTCTGGCACGCAATAGCCGAGCCAGAAAATTGGTCCAAAGTATTGACCCAGGCGCAGTTAAGTTTCACACGCTCTGTGTCAAAACGATTTTACGATTCATGGTCTGTTCCCTGTTCCCTGAAGAGAAAGAACAAGTGGAGCGGTGGTGTAGTGGCGAAGTGTCTTCGGTAACTTGGCAATAGTAGTGGGTTCGATGCCGCTATGCATCGCTATGAATCGTAAAATCGTTTTGACACAAAGCGTGTGAAACTTAACTGCGCCTGGGTCAAAACTTTGGACCAATTTTCTGGCTCGGCTATTGCGTGCCAGAATTTCTAGACTTCACACCAGATCTTATAATATGTTCAGCTATGCCTATGCAAAATTTCATACAGTTTAAAAAAAGCAAGCTGGGGTAGTTCCCTTGTGAGTTAAAAGTTACGACGTTGCAATGTGTCGGGGGAACACTTTTGACTGCTACTGTAAAAAAAAATTTTTAATTTAAAAAAATAAAAAAATAAAAATTTTCCGAAAAAAAACAAAAAAAATTTCGGAAAATCGGAAAATCCAAATTTTTCGAAAAATTAATCGGAAATGGAAAATCGAAAATCCCAGCCCTGGTCTGAATAGTAATTGAAAATTATAATCTGATGAATCTTTATGAATGTAAAACGGAGGTGGAATTACAGAATACCTAATTTCCCACTATTTTCAAAGGTATGCAGTCAAAACTCTGAAAAATGTTTTTTGTTGTTGCCCGTTTTGGTCAGATTGTAAAAGTAATAATAATATAATAATAATAACTGTTATCCACGGAGCATAAGACCTGGAAAATGTTATATTTAACACTTTTTGGGCTCAAATATAACACTTTTCATGTCTTATGCTCCGTGGATAACACTTATTTCCCTGTGTGTAGTATACATGTGTGTACACAGGAAAACTCTTATCACATTTATTCAAAATAATTACATATTATAATTTGAGCGGTAATTATAATGTCAAAATTAAAGCAATTATAATCGAGACGGGAATGTATGGCATGAACACTGATGATAATGATGTAGTGGTGAAGTCGGGAGAAATAGAAGATGACATTGGACTTGTTGATTCTGCAGGATCGGCTGGAGTAGTCGCTGATTGTTCAGGAGCGGCTGGAGTAGTCGCGGATTGTTCAGGAGCGGCTGGAGTAGTCGCGGATTGTTCAAAAGCGGATGGAGTAGTCGCGGATTGTTCAGGAGCGGCTGGAGTAGTCGCGGATTGTTCAGGAGCGGCTGGAGTAGTCGCGGATTGTTCAGGAGCGGCTGGAGTAGTCGCGGATTGTTCAGAAGCGGCTGGAGTAGTCGTGGTCTGTTCAGGAGCGGATGGAGTAGTCGCGGATTGTTCAGGAGCGGCTGGAGTAGTCGCGGATTGTTCAGGAGCGGCTGGAGTAGTCGCGGGTTGTTCAGGAGCGGATGGAGTAGTCGCGGATTGTTCAGAAGCGGCTGGAGTAGTCGCGGATTGTTCAGAAGCGGATGGAGTAGTTGCGGATTGTTCAGGAGCGGCTGGAGTAGTCGCGGATTGTTCAGGAGCAGCTGGAGTAGTCGCGGATTGTTCAGGAGCGGCTGGAGTAGTCGCGGATTGTTCAGGAGCGGATGGAGTAGTCGTGGATTGTTCAGAAGCGGATGGAGTAGTCGCGGATTGTTCAGAAGCGGATGGAGTAGTCTCGGATTGTTCAGAAGCGGATGGAGTAGTCGTGGTCTGTTCAGGAGCGGATGGAGTAGTCGCGGATTGTTCAGGAGCGGCTGGAGTAGTCGCGGATTGTTCAGGAGCGGCTGGAGTGGTCGCGGATTGTTCAGAAGCGGATGGAGTAGTCGCGGATTGTTCAGGAGTGGATGGAGTAGTCGCGGATTGTTCAGGAGCGGCTGGAGTAGTCGCGGATTGTTCAGAAGCGGCTGGAGTAGTCGCGGATTGTTCAGAAGCGGCTGGAGTAGTCGCGGATTGTTCAGAAGCGGATGGAGTAGTCGCGGATTGTTCAGAAGCGGATAGAGTAGTCGCGGATTGTTCAGGAGCGGATGGAGTAGTCGCGGATTGTTCAGGAGCGGCTGGAGTAGTCGCGGATTGTTCAAAAGCGGATGGAGTAGTCGCGGATTGTTCAGGAGCGGCTGGAGTAGTCGCGGATTGTTCAGGAGCGGCTGGAGTAGTCGCGGATTGTTCAGAAGCGGCTGGAGTAGTCGTGGTCTGTTCAGGAGCGGATGGAGTAGTCGCGGATTGTTCAGGAGCGGCTGGAGTAGTCGCGGATTGTTCAGGAGCGGCTGGAGTAGTCGCGGATTGTTCAGAAGCGGCTGGAGTAGTCGTGGTCTGTTCAGGAGCGGATGGAGTAGTCGCGGATTGTTCAGAAGCGGCTGGAGTAGTCGCGGATTGTTCAGGAGCGGCTGGAGTAGTCGCGGATTCTTCAGGAGCGGCTGGAGTAGTCGCGGATTCTTCAGGAGCGGCTGGAGTAGTCGCGGATTGTTCAGGAGCGGCTGGAGTAGTCGCGGATTGTTCAGGAGCGGCTGGAGTAGTCGCGGATTGTTGAGAAGCGGATGGAGTAGTCGCGGATTGTTCAGGAGCGCCTGGAGTAGTCGCGGATTGTTGAGAAGCGGATGGAGTAGTCGCGGATTGTTCAGGAGCGGCTGGAGTAGTCGCGGATTGTTCAGAAGCGGCTGGAGTAGTCGCGGATTGTTCAGAAGCGGATGGAGTAGTCGCGGATTGTTCAGAAGCGGATAGAGTAGTCGCGGATTGTTCAGAAGCGGATGGTGTAGTCACGGATTGTTCAGAAGCGGCTGGAGTAGTCGCGGATTGTTCAGAAGCGGATGGTGTAGTCGCGGATTGTTCAGAAGCGGCTGGAGTAGTCGCGGATTGTTCAGAAGCGGATGGAGTAGTCGCGGATTGTTCAGAAGCGGATGGAGTAGTCGCGGATTGTTCAGAAGCGGATGGAGTAGTCGCGGATTGTTCAGGAGTGGATGGAGTAGTCGCGGATTGTTCAGGAGAATCAACTGAATTGGAAGTTTCAGTTATGTTCTTTGCGGGACTAACGTTGTCATTGACATGATCAGGCCCATTATTGTCGTCCGTATCCCTGAACGCCCGAGGGGCAGCGTAGACACTGAGGATTGCAATTAGAAAGATGAATAATTTCATCGTATTGATTGGAGTGTAGAACTCAAGAATGATTGTAAGCGATGATAGACGTGCTTTTATGCCAAGAAATGAGATGCATTGTGATGTGTTTAAATGAATCAGTGATGGTATTGAGCCACAACGATGTTATTACTCATCATTCTGGGTAGCACACAAATTTACGGAATGTTCCATTTGCTTTGAATCATGCATATTTTACATTACTTTTTACTTTAAACCTATTATTATTATGAAATTTTACACAGTTTTTAAGAGTTTATGTTTTAGAGAGTAGGGGGGTGACCATTTCGGTAACAGATAAATTGATGGAAGTTGACATATGTAAACAAAAGTTGTATTGTTCTGTTCAGGAATTGTAAAAGGTAAAGGTACATCCCAGTATTCAAGGTACAAAAAGCTGCTGGAGATCACTTCAAATGATAATTCAAGAACAGTTCAGTCTGAAAAGTACAATCTGTTCTTCAGACTTGTCCAGTCTGTCATGAATACTGTTTCTGGAACTTCTTTGATTTCTGGCCCACCAACTCATTCACCCCCCCCCCACTCCATTTCGATCTTTTCGATCGAATGGAGGGGTCGTCCTCCTCACTGGGAAGACGATGTCCACGGGGGCGAAATGCTCCCCGATAAGGGAGAGCTCTGGACTGAACCGGAGAAAAGGAATCGAATGCTTTTATTGGTGAATGTGGTGATATGGAAATGAAATTGAATTAGAATGAGAGAGTATGTGAAAAGAGGAGAAAAACTCTCATTTCATCATTCTATCAATCATGATGCGGTTGGTTTTACCACAACCGAGTAAAGGATCGGTTACTAAGAGAAATGAATAATGAGTGATGAGGAATGAGAAATGACTAGAATTGATCTGTAATATGACCTGTTCCAGAAATCAAAGAAGTGTCCTGTTTCTACTATTGCTGATTTCCTTTTTTTTAAAATTTAAATATTTACAAAAATTATACTATATGGTATTTTTCATAGTAATGTTTTCAAAATGAAAAAAAAGCAACAAAAGCATGAGAGACCAAACATGTTTAATGGGAAAGAAGAAAGGGTGATAGAGAATGGCTTGCAAACAATGCAATTTTTTAAAAATTATTTTTTTAGCTTTCGGAATAGTTTTCTGCATTTTCGGACACTGTCAAACTTTTCTATTGGTGTTCCAAAAGTCTTTGCACTTTTTTTCATAATTCATATTTTTCAAGGAACAAACGAAGAAGCTACCGTCAAAACGAGAAGAACGGCACAACTTGTATGAAAAATTCTCCTCTTTCACTACTTTTCAAAATCATCGATTATATTCATTTGATCATTATTCTAAATTCTTTGGAATTTGTTCAATAGAGTCATTACTATGTTGGTTTCAAAATCTAAGATTCGCATCTAATTTTATTCACAATCAGAAGTACTCTTTTAATCGTAAACACTTCCCCCCCTTAATTTAATCTAAAATTCTTTTTTTTAAAAAATTTTAAATTGTTTTTTTTAAAATTGGGTTGGTTAGACACATTTGTGTGAAACTCAAATGTCATTTATCATGAAATTCAACTCAGAACGTTGAAAAATTGAAAAAAATGGAAAATCAATTCCGTACAATCTCCTTCTTCCGTCGTTTTCGTTTAGGTGTAAAACCTGTAGTGGATATCATCGAGAAGTGTACAGTCATGAACATCTAAGAAACAACAATAACAACAACGAAATTAAATTAGTTGACAACAAAACAAGTTAAGCTCTTCGAAACATGGGTTATTCGGTTATAAACTATTCTTTAGTATGGTGATGAGAAAAGGGTGAAATGTATAGCAAAACGGTGAACAAATGTCGCAGTAAAAGGGAACAGCTTTCTAATGTAACTTTTGAAAGGCAGAAAATGCCTTTCAAATGTTAACGAAGAAAGCGCTCACAAATGCTAATTTTCGATGATTTGAGGCTATTTCTAAGGCTTTTTCAATAGTACTGGATTGCAAGCAGTGTTGTGGACCATGTTAATGATGCATATTTAGTTGCTTTCTATGGAGTTTTACATATAACTATTTTAAAGTGATTAAAGCCATAATTTTCGAGTAAAAATCAAGCATTTCGTGTATTTTCCACTTTTTGAACACAGCATGAAAAAAAACAATATTTAACTCATTGAACTGGAATCATTTTCACGCCCCTCCGTTTTTTTGGATCAGGAAATATGCAACTATCCTATTTCCCCTCCTTCTCATCACTTCTTCATTCATTCTGTGCGGTCAATGATCAGTATGTATTTAAATTGAAAAGTATTGGATCATACGTGATCGAAAGCGATTTGCTGTTTTTTGTTGACTTTATCCAATAAAGAAGTCATCATTATTGTACTCATATGTAGAATATACATAGTGGCTGTTTCGGTATATATATTTTTTAACCTTTGATAGTAAAGTATTCTCTATCAATAGATATCGAGAGTATTTGGCGATAGCCTTTGGCCAATACTTACAAAAAAGATCACAACTGCATCTCAGCACTTAGTTGTGTCATTTCATCTACATTATCTTCACTGACAAAATTATGAGAAACATCACAGCAAATTATGTAAATTGAGATTATATTTCTCTCTTTTGATTCTATTCTATTATCGAAAACGACCTACCCTATGTATATTCTATTAATTTCTCTTTCTCTGTCACTCTCTCAATATCTAAGGCTGTATACAACGAGGTCAGTCCTTCGTTCCTACACTCTCTCATTATCCCATACTCTCTCACCATCTCTCATCATCTTAATATAGTGAGATATTCTATACTCTTCCATTATCGATCGATATGTCATGACTCCGCCCATTTATCCGAGCTATCCGTATATAAGGGAGCTGAGTAAGAAAGATTTGCCTTTAGTCTAGTCTGTCTAGACAGATCAATCGATAATCTACAAGATGTAGACTACAGTAGTCGGGATGAGAGCCACCTCCCTTCCATGCCTTGTGAGTTCTATTTTGAGTAGTTGTGAAAGGATTGAAACAAGATATCCTCTGATTTTCTTATTCAATAATATTATATTTCAGTTCTCATTTTGATGAGTTTTCCATTCAATTCATTCGCCTATGTGTCAATTATCGATTAATTTAACTTCTCTATCAATCGATATGTGTTACCTTCTATCTATTATATAGTTTATTTAATATTGCTAAGTAAGTCAGCCTTCCTTCTTTTTGAAATTATGACACATCAGTGACTTTTTCAATATTTTCAATCAGTAAAACAAGTCGTCAACTTTTCAGGTGCTCATTATCTTCTTCCATTGCATCTATTACAAATGTGTCAAATATCTATCGATTGATCAATCGATTATGTCATTCTTCAACTTCGTCATCTACATTATTCATTCACTCGCAATGTGTCTACTTCATCTAAGCTATGGTTATTGCTTAGACCACTCGCTCCCTTAATCGATATATCGATTAGCCGTGTCATATTAAACTTACTTAAAAGATTGTCATTCTATTTTCTCAATTGATTGTCATTTCCACTCTTTCCCTAGTATCTCACTCTCAATAATTATTTAGATAATGGTCTCGTTTTTTTTAATCCATTTGAATGTTACATTTATTTATTAGTACTCATTTCTCAATAATCCTCTTTATCACTTTCAAAACTAAATACCATACTATCCCATCGCTCTGTGTCAATCAATATTCATAGTAATATTGATCATCATTACAAATAACTATGATCATATGTCATTCACTTTTAGACGCTAAACTAATGGATTAGAATTGTCATATCTCATTTGATTTACTCACTAATTGATATTGGTCATTTCATTACCTTACATTATCGATTGATTATGTCATGAATAACTGTTTGGGTTTACTGGATTTCGCGTCACCAATCAATATATTTTATCGATTGGAAGTGTCATTTGTATTGTCTCAGTGGACTCTAATAAAATTGAATAACAACTATTGTTTCTATCGCATTTTGTACTATACTTGTCCTAATATACTCGAACTTCAATATAACGTAGCAAAATGTTCTATTATAGTACAGTACCTGTTTCTTTATGGTTATGTGATCTTTGATCGTTACCGATATAAAAGATCCTTTCAAAGTGCTTTATTGCGCGAGGATTGGTCGCTATTCTCCCATACGGTAGAGGTCACAGTGGGTAGTCGATAGAGTTAGAGATATAGAGAGAGATTAGAGAAAAGGAGAGAAGAGTTATTCCATCAGTTGTATGACCCAATATGTCAATCAAATAATGAGAGACAATTGGGAGGACTGTGAGGATGGGAAGACAGATGTATTATAAATATCTAATAATCTATATAAGAGTATGAATAATAATATTTATGCATTTACGATAAAACATGCAAAGTTTTCCAAAGTAAAAAAATGATGATATATTGTACAGGAAAAAAGTATAACGAACCATTATATTGAATGATTGATGATGAAGGAATCATTTGATTCAATTACTTATGTGTGACAATATAAAACAATATCAGCCTGCATGTCTCATCGTAATGTATTGATCGCTTCTCTACCATACGAAATAGGTCACAGTGGATAATCTAGAAGACTGACAATGAGAGCGGGATCTATACAATTGATTATTGAATATGCCGAGCAATTTATCGGTTTCATGCCTTGGCATGATGAGAGTAAAAAAAGGAATCTTCCTTTACGTTTTGTTTTATTCTTCAGCACCTAACTATAAGAGATTATCTGCTCCATTCAAGACGACGTCCGAATTCGAAACTTTTACCAAATAATCAAATAACCCCTTTTGCGATGTTCATTCGATTGCAGACTAGGTTAAAGTACCGTCCCTTGCGTTCCAATGTCTTTCTAGGAGACTATCCAGCTGTATTACTTGTATGATGGAATGGAAGAGGGATCGTCGATAAGAAAACCTGCGGATTGGTAAAACATTCAGAAAATATGCCACATCATTATAAAAATATCTTGTTTGTCCAATCATGTAAAAGCAAATAAGTATTATTTTATTATTAGTCAATCATTTCTCATTGCTTCTTCAGTAGTGTGCGGTTCTTCGTCGTCATTAGATATAGATTGATCTATATAATATAATGACTGATACTTCTGAGAAACCACCATTACTTCCATCTGAATCTACACTAGATACGGTTACTGAGGTGAGTTATTTATACAGATATTTTATTTGCTCAATATTTTGAGGTAAATGATCACCGTGTAATTATCTTTTCAAAATATAGAAAAACTTTCCCATATTCTCCACTTTTTGTTCATTGCGCAACTCTTACATACCACAGTACTGATTCTAACAATATGTTTATCATTATTAAATTGCAATTGATTTGATATATAAAATGATGATCTTTGATCTTCATAAACATTCAATCGAAATATCGTAAACGAGATTGAAGATTAAATGTTTTAGAATAATACAATTTCAATCATACAACCAAAATGGAAACGGGTCACTTCTGTTGTACTACTTTCTCTGCTCGCTTTGTTGAATGTGGCCGATAAATTTTGCATATCTGGTATACTGTTTCTACATATCCAAGGTACCGTATCCCGTCTTGCAGGAATTATCCCTCAAATACAGCAGTTCTATAACAAGTCGGATTCCGAAGGAGGTGGAATTTTGAGCCTTACGTATATTCTGGCAACTGTTGTTTTCTCTCTTGTCGCAGCTGTATTTGGTGATCGATTCAATAGGTCAGTCTTTCCAGTCTTTAATTATCGATTTTCATTCGATTTATTTAAATATTTGAAAGGAAATGGTTGATCGTGGGTGCCAATATGATTGGAGCAACTTTCATGTTCATAAGTACGATTAAGATAAAGCCTGAAGTGAGAAACATTATATCAGAATATAAATGATTCATTGACAATATATTACAGTTATGGGCAGTGTTTGTCTTTCTTCGAGCATTGGTATCAATTGGATTAGCATTCTCTTATGGTATATGCAGTTCAATGATCGGAGATTACTTCAAAGGTTCAATTAATAAAGTCATTGAGATATATTCAATAAAGAATGAAAGAGTGCTCTTTAAGAAGGAAGCTCCGTCATTAGTTTCTATCTTTCTTAAATCTTCAATACCATAGATATGCATCCATTACCTATAGATAGAAGGATCATTGTCAATCTTGTCTCATTCTTATGTTCTAAACCCACACAACAAATCCCTGATCTATAAGGGAATGATTACCTAACAAATTCTCTTTACGGTATTTTCCCTTATAGATAAGGAAAATTGAAACCTATTCCCTCAACCTATAAGGAAATGATTCCCTTACCTATTAGGGAAGAATTCCGTAAAGAGACGTTGCTAGGGAGTTTTTTCTCAGTGTTTATCATACATATATGCCTATATAATGATGAATGATTGAAGGAAACGCGAGAGGCTACGCCCTTATGATCTTCTATTGGTCTATGCCCATTGGATAGTCAGTCTGTACAATACTATACAATATTATCGTAATCATCATTTAAGCTCAGTGGGAATCTCTGTCGCAACATTTATAGTTGATCAGGATCTCGACTGGCGATATGCTCTTTATGTATGGCCAATTGCGGAAACTGTTTTGATCGCCTTGATCGCAGGATTAGTTACGGTAAGAGTGAATATTATTGATCCAGCCTTTCGAAATAATAAAATATATATAACGATCATTTATATATTTCTATTTTATCAACTCCAACATGAATTATGAGGTAGCAACTAACAACGTATCATAGAATAAAAAGTAAATCAATAATTGAAAACTCTGGTTGATATGGAATAAATGGAAAACAGGATTGATTAACATAGCGATGTTTGCATTCAATTTTGAACGAAAAAAATTTACGTCTATTTATTTTCAATGAAACAAAATGAACAAAATTTACTTATCGATTGATTTATATGCAAAACAAGAACTAATTGTTAGGAACCCATACGTGGTTGCATGGAAGATGGTTCTGAAGGTTTGCCACCACCTACGACAATCAAAGGCATCTTCTCTGATTTCAAGAAGATTATCACCATGTATTTCATCTTTGATCATTGATCTTTGATCCCCCTTTGGATATTCAGAAAATCGTACGTCTGCATTGTTATTGCCGTAGCTGCAAATGATTTCGTTCTCAATGCTTCTGGAGTGTGGACTCCGTCTTTGATCAATGAGGTTTATAAATTTTAGTACATTTCATATTATTTGAGTAAATAAATATGTTTTTCAGGCATTAAACATTTCTCAAGATACATTTCATCATATATCTTTCAATGGGTACAATTGATTTTACCAATTAATCGTAAACTATTGATTGAATTTAGGGTCAATACCATAATTGGTGTAGAATTAACGATAGGCGGTATTGTCGGAGGAGTTGTTTCTGTTTCACTCGCACAGGTTTTGATATTCAATAAATGAACAATTCATAATATTGTTTTACTTTCTTTTTCACCTCTCTGTTTATCGTTAAAGATAAATAAATTATTATATAATAAATATAGTATATGAACAGGCCATTAAAGACGGAAAGAGTATCTTTGCTCCGATGAAAACCATGAGAGCCTTTCCTATAATTGGTAAGGCTCATTCATCCTTTTTATATTTATTTCGATCCAATCTACTCCCGAGGCACAACAGCGCAGATGGATAATAATAATAATTTATCTACGCTGTTGAGCCTCAGGCGAAGACAAATTATTATTATTATTATTATTATTATTATTATTATTATTATTATTATTATTATTATTATTATTATTATTATTATTATTATTATTATTATTATTATTATTATTATTATTATTATATTAAATTTAAATGACTGAATTAATATAGGTGCGATCGGTACTCTAGTGGCAACTCCGGCATTTCTTCTCGCCCAACCAGCCCTCAAATGGGATGTTTTCATTGTAAGTTGTATTTTAAATTCAACAGATATTTAAAAAAATTGAAGTCAAATTCATTTATTTGTCATTAATAAAAGCTCTTTTCAGTCGCTTGCCTTCAGTTTCATATTGGGACTTTTTCCAGCAGGCAATAATGTATTAGCAATGGATGTTATTATGGAGGTATTTTACCAAATTTCGCGAATTCTTTTATTAATGACGCGTTAAAAATGGTGGAAAAAACGAAAAAAGCGAGTTTCCAAATGTTAAAAATTGTGCCTTGGCAAACCGAAAATGGAAAATCAACATTTGAATTCCCGGGCGCGACTATGGTGCGGGAATTCAAATTTTCACTTTCAACTACGAGTTTCCGATGTCCAAAGAAGATGAAAAGTGGAAGAGAAACAAATTCCGGATTTACTTCATTTTTAAAACACAGAAATTAGCAGTCTGAAAGTCGGAATGTGAATTTCCGCACCTTATTCGCGCCCGCAAAATTCAACTTTAGACTTTCTATTTTCGGTTTTCAAGGGTACATTTTTAACACATGGAAACTAGCTTTTTCGGTTTTCCGCCATTTTTTAGCGCCGTTATTCATACAATCAAGGAAAAATGAGATGAGAGATGATTATTGTACACAAAAGGTGATCGTCCCATCTCGACGTGCATCCGCTGCATCAATACTCTACGTTATTGCTAATATTCTAGGAGATTGCCCTGGACCTTATATTGCTGGACTTGTATGTTGTAGTCTATTCAAATACTTATTTTTCTCATTAATACATTGTTTTCTTTAGATATCAGATTCATGGAACGACGATCCAGAGAATCATGAAGTGAGATGAACAAACAAAAGTTCAAAGATCAAAGATGAACTTCAGGCACGATTTGACGCTCTGACAGTTGCTTTGTATGTCACTGGGAGTGTATTTCTTATATGTTTCATCGCATTTATTGGAGCAGCAATCTTCATGAAATCAGACAAAGAACGACTTGATAATGAAACAAAGAAGAAGAATATTGATATAAAGTACGGTAGTTTACATGATTTAACTATCGTGAACTGCACTACTCCAGAAGCCCAGATTATGCGGAACCTTTGAATAGATTTAGGCACTCAGACTGCTGATGTAACTGGGAAAACATAGTTTTGGGGTTCGAAAAAGGAGTGACTGATGTTTGATCTAATCCAACCCTGACTATGCTCCCTTTTGAGGCGATCTGGGCTTCTCGAGTAGTTCTCGTGAACCTACTTAGCACAAAATATTGATTGGTAGATCAAATAGAGCTCTAGTTCAAGATATTTCAGATCAGCAGCAGAGTCAAAAGGAAAAGAAAATTCCATTAAATCTCCATTATCAGTATCAGACTCAAAAGGAAAAGAAAATTCCATTAAATCTCCATTAACGTCACCATAAAAGATTGTATTCTATATTCTGATAAATATCGAATAAACTGTCTATCATCTATCAGCTTGTACACAGTTACTCTCCCTTGTACTAAACTCGGAATATTTTCACAAATTCTTGTAAATATTGTAAATATTCTTGTAAATATATTCTTGTAAAAAAGTATTAAAAAATTGAACTATCATGCACCATGATAAAAAGATCCCAACACCATACCACATCATATACATGAAAATAAATGATTAGATTTGATTTGTAGGATTTGATTTGATGCATCAACAGAGTGATGCATAGTTCAAAAAATAATATTTTTTATAATTTGATCAATTATTAGGTTTAGTTTCCTTCACATCTGGTTTTATGGCATTAGATATTTGCATAGGGTACTTATTTTGCAGATACCTCTCGAACCAAAAATTACTTTTAATTATCTGAAGTAATCTACAGAAAAGTCAATTTTTGTTATAATTTGTGGCTTACTAAGAGTTCTTCTTGAGCATATTGTTAGTCGACTCAATGAATGTGAGAAGGATTATGATAGTTGATATGAAAGATCGTTCATCCTATGCCGTTTTAGGTACTCCTCGATCAATCTACGAAGAGGAGGAAGAAGATAATTCGGTGTGAACAATATACAATCAATACGTGATATAGTTTAGAGAAGTAGCGAAAAGATTAAAGGGGAAAACATTGTTTTATGCTGATCAACAATGAGAGCTGGTATTACTATATTAATCGGCAGACATCCTCATACGAAACTTTGTTTAGATTGTTCGTACTGTTATTGCATTTTTAGCGTAAAAAAGACTCTATATCTATTCATAGTGTGATAATGGATGAAATGAGACAGAGAACATCACATATGTAGGTTTGAATTTAGAAAATCATGCTAGAAAATGCAGGCTATATATTTGGTTCCTAGTGTTACGTGTTTACTCCCGTGGTCTCGGTGTTTACCTACAGAGTTGACATTTCCCTTAATCAAGTGCATTTTATACGGAAGATACTGAACTTGTTGATTCGTGATATAAATAAATTATATAAATTCGATCTATTTGGTTGCATAAGTGGGATCTTTTCGTTGAGAGAATCATCGATCAGATGGTTTGTCCATGTGTATGATGTGTCTGTACAGTCTTTGATGGTTGCGTTTATTCATATCTCATCCCGCAAAAGTATTCTCGATGGTTCAATTTTTTCTTCTATCTTCGTGTTTAGGGTTCGAAACCGTACCATTCATGGTTTCATTCACTTTTTCACACCGTTTCAAGCTTTTCATAACACTAACTATTTAGTGTTTCATCTATTGGCTACAAGAGATATGAATACCAACCTGAAATCATCGATGACTGTAATGGCATAGTTTCTTCAAGAACGAAAGTGGATATCTATCGAATGATTGCAGATCATCATATTGAACTATTTATTTCTATATTCTTTAAAAGGAATCGGGTTAATCCGTGATCTATCCTCCAATTTCTATTTGTCATGTCCGTTTCTTTTAATATGTTACCTTTCGCGATCAGCTACGTCATTTTACTACTGTGATGTCATAATATCACGTTGGAGCAACATTCCAACAAAACTGAATCCAACAAAACAGCAATCCGTTATGTCGATGTTTGGAGATGTGAACTAGATAGTATTATGTTGGGAGTTATGAGGCAAAGATTAATGAAAATCGGATTGTGACGATGAATTCGAACGTTCTTTCCTCTATGTTTTGCCTATTTCAGATGAGTTGCATGGTCGAAACGAGTTGGGAGGTTGCTCTTTGAGTACTGTAGTCAGTGATATCTTTCATTTATTAGATCATTATCAGGTGTTCAATATGAGTAAAAATATTGAAAATTTGTGAAAATTCATAATCATTCCTCATTTTACTTGTATTGACCTTGGAATGAGATCAAAGATTTTAATTGACTGTCTATCACTGATATTACTGTTATTGGTTCAAATTGTATTCATGCAATCGTTTTCACTCCGTGCATACAATGCTTCTCCGAAATTCACCTTTACTGATTTTGTTGACATTTTGTAAAAAAAATTATTTCGAGTAACTTTGTGTTCGTGTCAACATTTGAAACCCATGACATATCGAACTTTGAAGTACTTCTTTAGTCCTTCTTCCATATGGGACAATGAATGAACTATTGACTTTTATCCTTTGATAATCCACGTTTCTCTTTCATATCTCTATCATTTTTCCATACTCTCTCGTCACTCTAATCGTCTTTTGACTAGGTAATATACCAAAAATGGGAGTGGAATAGGGGAATAGCGATCAACGGTTCTTGTAGTGTGATCAGATGAGAGACAAGAGGAAAGTGAGAGAGTGACAGAGAAATAGAATGAGGTAGCTCATAGAAAGGAACCATCTATAGAGTTGATTGAACAAATATTTGGTTTAGTACGTCTTCTTTCTTTTTTGGTTACTGTATGACATCTTTGTAAGTGTTCGTTGTCTTTATAGAAGTGTTTTCTCGATCTCTACAATCACCTACAGTAACCTACAGTAGTTTACAGTAATCTTCAATATGAAGTGTTCACCTCTAAAATGGGTACGGTGTTTTCCAAATTTGGACTCACATATTATAGATTATTCATTTCAGTTTCAAAGATCCAAGATATCGCCATTAGATACAATCTCATCTCCAAAAAGGCCGAAGCGAGAACGGATCAGTAAGTGGACTTTGATCTTGGATCTTTGATCTTTATTCTTTAATCTTTCTAGAGTCTATCTCAACCGAAGTGTGGAATTTCGTTGAGGATTGGGTTTATCTCTCGATTCTGGGTATAATATGTGCCCTATTAGGAGTTCTTTTGGAATATATCGTTAGTCGACTCAATCAAGGTGAGAATTACAGTCATTCTTTGAGAGATTTCATCATTCTCCTCATAAATAATTCAAATGATTATTTTGCTGAAGATCAAACTTTCAATTTTTAACGCTAACGCTCACATGTATCAACAATATGTGTATCGAAAACATCACTTTTGTGCTCAAGCTTGAAAGTTGCAAATGTACTGTGAATTGATTGGCTCTTATCAACCGTATAGAGAACCTTATGGAGTTCATTGCACTCTTCACAATCTCTTCATAGCTCACATAATTACATTACTTTCTATCAATGATAGTTCATTATACTCACAGTCTTTTTACCCTTTGATGAATTTTGTACTAACACGATCATGAATCTATTATTATTCAGTTCATCTCGTTGCTTATAATGAAGTGAATAAGATAGAGACTGGATGGAGGATACCGGCAACATACGGTAGATATTCCAATCAGGATTACGGTATTATCGATTGATTAATTAAGGTGTATGGGTCGGTTATGTTGTCATTCTCATAATGCTATCGGCTGCATGCAGCAAATACATCGCCATAGGAGCGATAGGTTTGAATTTCGCGCCAATTCTCGATTGAACAATAATATTTGAACGATTGATGTGCAGGTTCTGGTTTCCCTGAGATGAAGTGTATTCTACGTGGAATAATTCTAAAGGAATATCTTACCATTCGGACGATGGTGGGAAAGTTCATCGGATTGACATTATCTATGAGTTCTGGGATCCCAAACGGAAGAGAGGTATACGGTATGATCAAGGCGGCAAATATGAATCTTATATCAGGGACCATTGGTGCACATCTTCGGAGCCTTATCGATGCAAATGTCAAAGTTGCCTATGTTCTCGGTAAATATTGTAGTCAGTCATGAATATGACCCACCGTACTTGTTTAGAGTATCTACAAGAGTGAATCTCGATCTTCTGCAATGCTTGCAGCAGGTGCAGCAGTGGGCGTGGCTACGACATTCAGTGCTCCAATTGGAGGTTTATCAATCAATATAATCTATATCTAATGAATATTTTAGGCGTACTTCTATCGATTGAGCTTACATCAGTGACGTTTGCCGTAAGGTGTGTTGCCGTTCAGTTCAACCAGTTTGATTTCTGATCTTTGATCTTTAAGGAACTATTGGCGTTGCTTCTTCGCAGCTTCATGGTCTGCACTCGTAATGCTTGTTGTACTACCGGCTATCAATGATCCTTCATGTAAGAGATATCAAAGATCAAATCATAACTCATACGGTAATCCAAAACACTTACAGTGGACGTACAACCACAGTACCAGACACATTTCCCTGAAGGACGAGCATTTTCCATGCAGGAACTGCCTCTCTTTGTACTCTTAGGGTACGGTATCGATTGGTTCAGATGGAATAGTTCTTATCGCTCATAGAACCAATCAATAATATTACAGGATCATAATTGGTATCATATCGGCTTTATTCACAAAGTTCCACAGAACAGTCGTGCTGTTTCTCAGAAGAAATTGGGTGTGCAAGAAGGTCTTCCAGGCAAAGTAAATTCTTATTTCACTGAATTACTATTTATTTATTTATTTTATATTTTAATCAAACACTTAATCGGTTGATATGAATATAATATCGCTCCTTCAAAATTGATTCATGGATTAGCGGGAACTGATGGGAAAACATGTGAATGGTACATGGTTATTTCTAAATGGGGATATTAGGAAAGACATTGATTGGAATACGATGGGAATGAATTTAGTTAAGCCATTTCCTTTCAGTTTCTTCGTCTATCCTTTTGTCATCTCCACTTTAATCGGATCAATAACCTACCCTGAATCTCTTGGACAGTTCATGGCTGGAAAGGTATATTGACTACTGTTGATCCCTGATTATCGATTGATTCAGAAAAAGTTTTTGACAACATTGATTGATTTCTTCGCTAGTTGTTCATGGGCTGATGTGAATGGAGCTCCGATTTGTAATTCGGTAAACAATATTTTATAGTCATATCTATTCATATTAGTTTGAAGTATGCAGTTTAGAAGTTTGTTTAAGTATTTTAAAACATCTATTTTATCATACAATCCTAGGATAGTATACAACTTTTTATCTATAGTCGTTCTCCTTTCAAACTCAAAGGTGTAGGGGATAGTGTAAGGGATGCAAGGAATGCAAGATGATACTAAATAAGGGGTCTATTTCGTAAGAGGTCATAAAGATTAGATGAAATAAGAATATTGTTTACAGTCACTGACTGACAATTACACTGGTTTACATCATGATGTATCCATATTTGTCTCACTATCTGTCTTCATCGTTGTTCATGTAAGTTTGATCTTTGATCTTTGATCTTTCATTTGTTAATCTTTGATCTTTAAGTTCTTCCTTTCTATTTTCGCTCACACAATGCCTGTTCCATCTGGAATCATCATCTCATCTCTGGGGATTGGAGCAGCCACAGGACGACTGTTAGGTTTGATCTTTGTCAAAGTTTGATCTTTGATCTTTGATATTTCAGGCGAAGTCTTCTCCGTTATCAATGATGGTTATGTTATGACTGGTGGTATTCCTCAATCGATATATCCTGGTGTATATGCAGTTGTCGGTTAGTATATTGATTGATCTACCAATCGATATAATCAATCGATAATAGGATCAGCAGCGATGGTGGGCGGAGTTACTCATACTCTTTCTACAGCAGTTATTATGTTTGAGATGACTGGACAATTAGTCCAACTTCTGCCTGTTTTGGTCAGTTAATCGATATCTTCTAATCATTCAAACTAATCGATATTTCAGATTGGTGTTCTTGTTGCTAATGGAGTTTGTTCACTCTTCGAGATATCGATTATCGATTCAATCATTAGACTTCGTAATCTACCATTCCAACCCGATGTCTCACGCGGAACTTCAATGTAACTACCTTTATTGATTGAATCTTACAGTAACCTCTCTGGTAGCTGTCCTCAATATTTTTCAATCAATAATTCAGATTGGATGCGATATCAGTGGATTCGGTTCGATTCATTAGCAAGAATGTTACGGTTGAAGGAATTCAAAATGTTCTTCATGATGAAACAGTCGGAGATGATATTCCTGTTGTGGATTCGCAAGGTATTCATTGGACAGAGATCAAAGATCAAAGATCAAAGACCAAATATCTCCCATTTGTGTTGTGATACAGCTGACAAAGCATGTAATCTTTTGTAAGGAAAAAGGAAAATAATGAAAAGCGGTTTATTTTGGTTGTATTCATAATTACATATACATTACAGAATCTCGCGTATTCCTTGGGATGGTAAAGAGAACGATCCTCGTGCAATATGTGGATCATAAGGTTTATTGATTTTCCAAAACCTTAGATATACTTAAAAATCGATATTCAGCCTGAATCAGTCAGCAGTGGTCAATCAATTGATGGAGATAAAATGAGGATATGGTAAATTTCATTGTTATTGAAAGGCTAAAAAAGACTTTTTTCTTCAGTGAAAAGTCGTTGAGAAGAGTACCACAGAATGATGAAATCTATGAAGAAGAAGAGGATAATTTACAGGTATACCAAGAATTATTTATTCTCAGAATTTCACAATTAAAATGTTTAATTAAAATTGATTAGGTATCTTCTAAATGTTTTAATAGTATTATATTCAGGGAAGGATTGAGATTGTTGATCCAATCGATATGCCTGCGAGATTAGAAAGAAGTAGTATAAACAGAAGGTATAAGGTGTACGGTAGATGATGTTATTGATTGATTTATTCTTAGTTGTGTATCTCTGAATCATAGTGCAAGAATGGATGAGATGACCCAGAGAAGGACATCAAGGTTTGATATCGATTTATTGATTGATTTATCTAAGAAAGTCTAACATAGCGTGTATTTGATACTAATCAATAACTTGACTGTCACTTACAGTATGTCTCGCGCATTGCGTCGTAGAACATTGCCCTCCACTACAGAAAATATTGAGAATGAAGAGAAGGATGGAGGATCTATCGTGTAATTAACCATTTCCTGTGATATAATAATACGTGTACTATGCTAATGATTCGTCATATGAATAAATTGTATATACTTTTTACTATGTATACAAAGGTGTCTCTGCGAAACAGATTTTTAAAGGAAAGGAGTGTATAATAGAAAGAATTGAAAGGAATCAATGAAATACTGATACACTTGTGAGAGATCTGATTGGACCAAGTCATGCATAAAAACTGACATATAACGAAAATATGTGTATATCACCAAGCTACCACCACGCTACGATCAATAGACCACATGCCGAATCTTAAAAATCTATATAGCGTCTGATATCGTTCGATAAAGTTGGTCGACACAATTTTGTTCCTTTATGACTCTTCTAAAAGTTTCTTTAAACAAATTGTACGTTCCTTATTTAAAAAAAAATTAAATAAAACGCGTGAAATTCATGAATAAAACAATTTTATTAGCAAAGATCAAAGAGTATAGAAATCATACATGTGGCACACGGAACGTCCTACTGCACCTTTCGAAATGTGTCACACTGCGTTTAGCGTGTGCTGCCGTAATTTGTACATCTCTCGTAACAAAATATTTCCGAAACTTCCCGAATTCTGCGATCTTCTCGATGTTTTCCGTCAAACTCTGTCTTTATCTTCGTGTAATTAACTAATTGATGTTATTCTTTGCTTTAAACATTACCCTTTCCATTAATTCATATCAAGGTTTTTCGATTCCAGGCGGTGTCCATCTCATAACCCCCAATTCAATCTTCAAAGATGATGGCCCCACCAATTATTCTGTTGAAGGATGGTACCGAGAACAAGCAGGGCAAACAGCAGATCATCTCCAATATCAATGCCTGCTCTGTATGTGCCCTACATTTATTATGATGAAAAATTGCTAGAAATTGTCCATTTATGACTGGTGTCTGTCTGAATTTTGCATGGTTTCCCTTATATTATTCGTTTACAGGTTGTGGCCGACAGCGTTCGTACAACGCTTGGTCCTCGTGGAATGGACAAACTGATCGTTGACTCAAAGGGAAAGACGACCATCTCAAATGACGGAGCCACTATTTTGGTCAGCTTTCTGTCCTCTATTCACAGTTCTTGTTTCTAGTTTCAACTTCGTGATTAGAAATGATAATATTGTGAGTTCTAGAAGCTACTTGATATCGTCTTCCCTGCTGCTGTTGTCATGTGTGACATCGCTAAGTCTCAAGATGCTGAGGTCGGAGACGGAACTACCTCTGGTATGCTCAATTTATAATTTTCAGAAATTATTGTTAATATATTCTGTTATATTTTAGTTTTCATATTTGTTGTTTTTATTATTAGTTTTTGAAACTTCTTTAATAGTACCTGAAAAGCAAATATTTCATTCTTTATTTGACATCAAACATAGCGAATTTATTCAAATGCGGTGATTCTGAAATGTAATATTATGATTGAAATAGTTTATCTATTTAGTCGTTGTTCTGGCAGCTGAATTGCTTAAGCGTAGTAAGCCCTTCATCGAGGATGGAGTTCATCCTCAACTTCTCATCAGAGCATTCTCCAAGGCCGGAGCTGAGGTACGTTTATCCATTTCACGAAACTGAAATCTATCTGTTGCATGTGTAATATTACGTCAGTGAGTGGTGCTCAATTTTTGGTACCACTGGTTCCTTTGGTTCCGAGCTGTACCCTAAACTAAACCCGTTAAAAATACCAGCGATACCAAAAAATTATGGATGTGAGCACCACCCACGGAGTCCACCCACATCATAGGTGGGCGCGTGAAAACGAATTCTTTTTGCGCGCAGTATTGCCTTCCCTTGCGGGGCCTTGCGCATAGCCTTGCCTCGCAAAAATTGGAAAGTTTTCAGTCAAATCTGCTAAAAAATGGTCATGCGCATAGCCTTGCCTTACAATTCCCCGGTTTGCGCACAGCCTTTCCCCCACCGTGCCCACCTATGACCCACATATAAAAGACGAGCTGAAACCATTGCTAAATATTTGTACGTCAGTGTCCTATATTCATAGCTTCATAAAGGACGTGTTTGTATCATAACTATAGAATTGATTGTAGAGTAATAATGTAATTATAGGCTGTCCGTTATCTGGACTCGTTGGCTGTGAAGATCGAAGGAGAAGCCGCCCTCAGAGATATGCTTGTCAAATGTGCCATGACTACTCTCAGCTCCAAACTTGTAAGCATATATTGAATTTTAACTCATTATTGGAGTGGATTTATGACGTTTTAGCTGTTCCAAGTTTCCTCATCTAGTACAATAGATTTTGATCGAACAACCAATACCTTGTGTATTGATGTTTCGTTTTGTCTCTATAGGTTGTATATCTGGAATTCGGTTGATTTATCGACCATAGCGTTTTGCATACCAAAAATAGAAAATTTAAATAAAAATAGACTTCGCGGATTGTTTAAATATGGTGAAACAATTGAATTATTAATAATAAATGGTTACTTCCTTAGGTGAATGCTGAACGTGAACACTTTGCCAATATGGTAGTTGATGCAGTGAACATTTTGGATGATAGACTTCCACTTAATATGATTGGAATCAAGAAAGTCCCTGGAGGAAATCTACTCGTATGTTGATACTCTTGTTAACGGTAGTATTGTATGCTACGATCAAGCAATCGTAGCCTTTTTTCTCCTCAGTTTATCATATTTTCCAAACATTTAATTTTATATGGAAATATTCTCTGAGGTCAGATAAATTTATTATTATTATAACTAGGCATTGTATTTAGTCGTTTCGATTGAGATGGCGAAAGTCATACGTGGGCCACCTTTGCCGCTGGAAATTAGAATCGGGTGGGTAGGATGCAAAAATCGGATGGGTTGGACGGAAAAATTTAATTATACAGTGAATTTTGGCTAAATAGTTTTCATTTTTGAGTGAATTTTGACTAAATCGGGTGAGTCGTGTGCCAAAACCGGGTGGGTCTTGCCGCTAGCGACAATGCCGCCCACGTTTGGCGAAAGTTGTTATTATTACTAGTTCAACAGAAACCATTTAAATGTTGTTGATGACAATGGAGAATAATTTAATTGGATAATTACAAAATTGTTATGTTTATCCATTACACAGGAGTCTCGTCTCGTTCGTGGAATCGCCTTCCAGAAGGCTTTCTCATATGCTGGATTTGAAATGCAGCCAAAGGTATACATTAGGTTGATTTCAAGACTTTTGATTTCACTGATTTCAACTTTTTTCATGAGTGATGATTTGCAGACATACAACAAACCCCTCATTGCTCTTCTCAATATTGAACTCGAATTGAAAGCAGAGAAGGAGAATGCTGAGATGAGAATTACTAGTGTTGATGAATTCCAGAAGGTATCGTAGTCTATTCTTGATCATATATTATTGATTATTCCTTCATCTATGGCTTTGCACCATCTGATTTCCTGTTTCGTGGTTTTTATTTTACAGTTGTGTTCTATTAGCAGTGATGGCTGATGGGCTTCGTTGTTGTAGATCAATACATTGGCTTTAATAGATTATGGAATATATTAAAAACTTAACTATCCAGGTTCCTTAGCACTGTGATATCACCGTCATGTCATTTCGCTTCCTTCATCTCTTTATTAATTATTGATCCATTTTAGATAGTTGATGCTGAATGGAACATTCTATATGAGAAATTGAAGAAGGTTCATGAAGCAGGAGTTAAGATTGTTCTATCCAAACTTCCCATTGGAGATGTTGCCACTCAGTGGTTCGCTGATCGGTATGAGATTATTGATTGATCTATCGTAATCAATCGATTGATTTCAGTGACATGTTCTGTGCGGGACGTATTCCCCAGGAAGATCTTGATCGTACTATGGCAGCTTGTGGAGGTACGGTAATATAATAGTAGATTGATTGTATTCATCTTTATGATGTTCTCTTTGTAACGTGGCCTTCAATAATATTGATTGTTCATTACAGGATCGATCTTGACTACCGTATCCCAAGTGTCCCGTGATGTTCTCGGAGAGTGTGAAAAGTTCTACGAACAACAAGTGGGAAGCGAGAGGTAGACTGATTACATCATTATTCATTTAACTTTCACATGATACTTTAAAACATAGGTGGGCACGCCGGGGGAAAGGCTGCGCGCAAACCGGGGAAGGTGTAAGGCAAGGCTATGCGTATGGCCATTTTTTGCAGATTTGACTCTAAATGTTCCAATTTTTGCGATGCAAAGCTATGCGCAAGGCCCCGCAACGGAAGGCAAGGCTGTGTGCAATAAGAATTCGTTTTGACGCGCCCACCTATGCTTTGAAAGTAATGCACTATAATGTGCCATGAACTATGAGTTTGGAATTTCGACGCCTATTGCTTTCTTGCTTCGCTGTTCTAATAATTTCTAATTTCTCCCTTTTTATTTGATTGTCTGCTCTGCTCTATTTCAGTATCATACATACTTCATAATTAAAGTTGTTTAATGAAATAAAGTTTGCTTTACAGATACAACTTCTTCGAGGGTTGCAAGAAGGCTCAAGCTTGTACAATTCTTCTGAGAGGAGGAGCAGAACAATTCATTGCTGAAACAGAAAGATCGCTTCATGATGCTATCATGATTGTTAGAAGGTTCATGATTCACTATCACATTTATTTATTAATATTACTATTTTTACAAACTATTAAATCCGTGCATGCATATCACTGATGTGTACGTTTTAATGATTATTAACATAATATCCTAGCCTTCATTTTAATATACAATGAATGATAATGATATGAATCCTACATTTTCGGTACCCTCGCCGTTTATTTTTATATAGTGGGTCAATCTCGAAATAGGGTGGGTTGATTCACAAAATTCGTTATTTTCGCTTAAAAATCGTCATTTTTAGCTTCCTTATTTTATCAAGTGGCCTGCAGTTTGCCTTATATAGTTGGTCAATCCTCGCATTGCGAGGGTATGGCAATGTATGATATGAATAGTCAAATTATATGTAGTAGTACATTATTATAATCAATCAATATCTTATGAACATATTTGTTGAGATGTATTCCATAATGTATCCCTTTGTAGAGCCAAGAAGAACGATTCAATCGTCGCCGGAGGTGGTGCCATTGACATGGAGATCTCTCGTCATATCAGAGAGGTACGGTAGATCACACCATCTGTGATAATCGACAACTGACTTTTCATCAAAGAGTAAATCATTTCGTCAATTGCAGTTCTCGAAGACGATTCCCGGCAAGGAGCAGTTCTTCTGGCAGGCATTCGCCCGCACCTTTGAGGTTACAATATGTCTATAGATATTGTTCATTTATCTTTTCAATTTGATCAAGACCATCACGGTTGCTAATATTGTGCCAATAGTGATAAATGACCGTGACTAATATGTATATTATTTATTATTTCCAGATCATTCCTCAACAATTGTGCTACAATGCGGGTATCGATGCCACTGACGTACTGAACAAGCTTCGTCATAAGCACGCCAAGGGTGAGTAGAATACCGTAATCACTAGATACTGTATTGATACCGTATCCCGAGCATACTGTAACCAATTTGATTTCCAGGAGAGAAATGGGCGGGTATCGACATTCATGTGGAGGATGTACGAGACAATATGATGGGATGCATCTGGGAACCATCTCTTGTCAAGAAGGTATGTTGATTGATTGATTGAAAATTAATTATTGATTGAATCGATATTGACCATGCCTGCAATATAGTGTAAGCACTACTGGGAACAGTATTATATACATAATTAGAACACAATGTGTTCTCTTTCTAAACAATACATCCTTTTGACCTGGTTGATTCGCGTTTCATCCCTCCCTCTTATATTGGTCGATTTGTTCTATTATAGTTTATGGCATAAATTGAATTTTAGAATGCAATCATCTCCGCCGTCGAAGCCACTTGTCTTGTTCTATCGATTGATCAGACTATCAAGGCTCCACGTACACCTTCAGGCGGTACCATGCCCGGTCTTCCCCAACAAGGATAATAAACTCCGCCCACTTATCGATTAATTCGTTCGCCCCCTACCGTAATCTCGCACTGCTGATCTTTAATACAATTCGTTATATGCTCGTAATTGCTACCGTGTGCCCCTCTTTATCTCTCAATCTTGCTAAATCACAATCACTGATTATGATCAATATTGTTGTATCCGATGAAAACCCATAATTCTTATACATACAGTATATTAATGATCTTATCTTCTATATATGTCACTGCTTTTCTTCTCTATCTCTCTTCATTTTGTTCACTCACCGTGTTTGTCACTTTGATTGTTAAGAGTTTCTTTGTTGTTTTTTTTCTCAATTCTTATTTGATGTTGCTAAGTTGCTTGTTTTCCCCAATTGCCCCTCCACAATCCGTTTCGTTCCCTCTCTCGATCTACAAGTGTGATGTGTTTTGTGGTCTCTATCAATGTGTGCCCTGATAAAAGCAGAAACGGTAGTGGTTGATGTTATAACAAAGTTTATCATCTTCTAGTCACATAGTGAAAGTAGGTCTGGATAGATAGAAAGATAGAATGGGGTTATGGTTTTGTTCTCTAAAGGGAACGATTGAAGATGAGGGACTTCTAGATTGGTTGAGGAACGGGTACGGTATACCGGTACTGTGGTCTACATGATGGTGTGTAGCTGCCCCATCTATCAGTGAAGGAAGGGAAGCTACGCAGTTTGGGCATGATACACGAGAGTAAAAGGCATTTTGGTGTGAGAGCGGTTTGGATTGATGGGATCATAATCACAATACAGTACGGTATAGGGCAGTTATTGATTGGTTTGAGGGGGGAGCGGAGCAGGTGTGGGACATGGAGTAGACCAAGAACTGTGGTGTTACCAAACTTAAAGTACACTTTAAAAGCATTTGTTTAAGTAAATTTTAAATCAAAAATGGCAGTTCAGGCTAAGATTAGCTTAAAGTGTACTCTAAGTTTGGAAATACCAGAAAATGGTAGGAAAAGAGTGATTGATTTCTTCTTACATCAGAATAGAGATGATAGATAAAGTATATTAAAGGACGGAGTAAGGAAAATGAAAAGAATGAAAATACTAAAGTTCAAAGATTAAAGAATAAACAACAAAACATTTGGTCAGGTGAAGATAATAAAAGAATTTAAGATGAGTGAAGTAGAACGATGAGTTTCTGTCAATCAGAGAGAAACAGCAGACA